>JAQOWZ010000006.1:33410616-34010616 GCA_035578165.1 Stenolophus ochropezus | reverse complement strand
GTTTTGGCCCCGCGAACTTCATTTTCTTCAGTAACATGCATTGCCTACAATGCCAAATCTTTTGATGCGCAGTTTATTTTGAAATTTCTTGTAGAAAATATGAATTTGAAACCAAAATTAATATTAAACGGAAATAAAATTTTATTAATTGAAGTTAATAACACCATTAGATTTATTGATTCGATAATTTTTTTATCGATGTTTTTAGCTGCTTTACCTCAAGCAATGGGGTTATCAGCGTCAATTAAAAAAGGGTATTTTCCTCATTTGTTCAATACCTTGGAAAATACTGATTATGTAGGACCTCTACCGAGAGCTGAATATTACGGGATGGACAGTATGAATTCTTCTGCAAGACAAGACTTTTTGGTTTGGTATAATGAACAATTAGAAAATAACGCGTTATTTGATATGAAAAGAGAATTGATAGAGTATTGCGTGTCTCACGTCGATATTTTGCGTCGTGCGTGTACAAAATTTCGGGAAACATTTATTAATGATTGTAAAGTTTGTCCATTTACACAATCTGTAACTATTGCTTCATCATGTAATAAGGCATTCCGTCGTTTGTTTTTGAAACCCGATACTATCGGTATTATTCCACTGCGAGGCTATATATTGAAAGACAATCAATCTAAAATTGCGTTGCAGTGGTTAATATCGCAAGAAAACGAACGAGGAATACGTATACAGCATGCTGGGCATGGTTCGGAGACTGTAATAGGTAGTAATATAAAAGTTGATGGTTTTTACGCGCAGGACAAATTAGTTTTTGAATTTTTTGGGTGTTTTTGGCATGGGTGTAAATCTTGCTATAGATCTAACAGGGATAAATCAATTTATAGTAGTACAAAGGAAACAATGGATTTTCGGCTTCAAAACACACTGGCTAAATTAGAAAAAATTCAAAATTTAGGTTATAGAGTAATTAGTATTTGGGAATGCGAATTTAGAAATTATTTAAAACAAAACAAAATTTCAGAAAAGGAATTAAAAAACCATAATCTTTTCAACAACCTACCTTTAAACGCGCGCGATTCCTTGTACGGCGGCCGGACAGGCAATACTTTTTTATATAAAAAAGTCGAAAATAATGAGAAAATTAAATATGTCGACATGTGTTTATTATACCCATATGTTTGCAAGTCTGGCAAATATCCAATCGGCCATCCAAAAATTTTTGTAGATGCAGAATATAATTCATTATGTCCTGACAATAATATAGACTTGGTAGAGGGGTTAATAAAATGTACCATTTTACCTCCTACTAATCTGTATCATCCGGTATTGCCGAGAAAAGCTCATGGCAAACTTATGTTTGTTTTATGCCGTTCATGTTATGACAAGTTAGAGCAGGATGACTGTACTCATAACGATGATGAAAGACAATTTACCGGGACATGGGTTGTGGACGAGGTGAAAGTAGCCGTTTCGTATGGCTACAAAATAATAAAAGTACACGAGATATGGCAATACGAAACTACCCAGTACAATAAATCCACTAAAACGGGGGGTTTATTTGTTGAATACATCAAAAAATTTTTAAAAATAAAACAAGAGGCGTCGGGATTTCCGGTAGAATGTACCACAGACGAGGCGAAATCTAAATATATTAAAGATTTCCTAGACCAGCAAGGAGTTCAGCTTGATGCGAATTTAATTGAAAAAAACGCTGGGAAACGAACAGTGGCGAAAATTTCATTGAATTCGTTATGGGGTGAGATATAATGTATTTTTTTATTACGATAATTAATCAATTTATTTGTATGTTAACAGGTAAATTCGCACAAGCTGAAAATCGACCACGTAGAACAACTGTGTCATCGGCTGGAGAACTTTACGAGTTGTTGGCTAATCCAGCCGTTATAGTCAACAAGATTATTCCAGCAGGTGACCGAATGGTGTATGTGAACTGGATCTACCAGGACGAGTCTGTGGAACAGCTTCCAACCGTGAATGTGGTCGTCGCGGCCTTTACTACAGCCCAAGCACGATTAGAACTTTACAAATATTTATGTCGTTTAGATAATAGAGTTCTATATTACGATACAGACTCCATTATTTACTCTCATTCTCCAGGACAATATGAATCAATGACAGGTAATTTTTTGGGTGATTTAACAAACCAATTAGCTTGTTTTGGTTCTGAAACCTATATTAGCGAATTTGTTTGTGGTGGTCCGAAAAATTACGCGTATAAAACGTATTGTCCGGAAAACGAAAGTACTAATGAAGTTTTTAAAGTAAAGGGATTCACGGTTAATTATAAAAATTCCAAAAAAATTAATTTTAATTGTCTTAAGGATTTAGTATTAGGAAATAGTGATAGAAAACCAGTTATTAGTAGTTTTAATATTAGATGTACTTTAGATCATAGTGTAATAACAAAAAAAGAAAAAAAGAAATTTTCTGTAAATTTTATGAAAAGAAAATTAATAGCTGATTACAATTCTATTTCTTATGGTTATAAAAAAATTAAATTAAAATTAGAAGTATACTTATTTATTTATTTATTTGTTAATGTTACATAGGAGTTTATGAAATAAAACTATTGTAAATATTTAAAACTCAAATCATTTTTTTATTGAACCAGAACTATACAAATGTTTCAAAAATAATTATTAAAATAATAATTCGACATATACCTTACGAATCTATCGTTGTCATATTTATTACATTTATTAAATAATGATATAAAATTATTATGGCTATAATTATTAACTCTAAATAACAAATATACTATACAGTAATGACCACAAACAGCTGAGGAATAATCTTGTAAAACAACAGAGTTATAGGTCCATGTTTTTGTATTACGTTTCATGAAATCTTCATGTTCCTTGACTATGGGCGATCTTCCGAAACTGTCGAAATACATTCCATGGCCATAGCGATCAATAAAAATAGCGATCCAGTGATATCCAGGCTTGGTGTCAGGGTCTGTGTTGACAATAATTGTGCATGGATAATTTACCCGGTATGGCAATCTATTTGCAGCATAAACTCCATAATGCCCCACATTTTGGAAATTCTGTTGAAATATTGTTTCTATCTGAACTGCATTCATTCTCGACAAACCACTGTTGCAAAAGATGTACGTTTTTTACATCACAGACCATTCCTTCATGAGATCTCGGTGTTACACACGAAACGACGTCTTTCTTGTCTGATAATTTCAATAACGACGGACATCCACGTTCTGATAACTCGACTATATCAGTTCCTAATAAAGTATCCTCGATTATTTTATTTTTTTCAGTTCCTTTCACATAAATGTTATCGGATGTTTTAAAAATACTTTGTAATATATTGGGTAGTTGTATATATTCCACATAAACATAACTCCAATCAAACCCGTGGTAATTATGCTTTAACCAACGGAATTGTTTTTGATACTTTTCATTCAATTCTTCAATATTAAATGGTGATTTAAATACATAATGTTGAAAATATAACTCGTTTATAGAAATAACAGCTAGTTCTTTTACAATAAACTCCCCTGTATTTCCGTAGAAACCTTGCACATCAACTATACCACCTGCCATGACGACGGTTTAAAATGAAATAACATGTTTTCTCAAGATTACATTTATTTTATATGATACAAATTTATTACAATTACAATAATTATTATCCCCAACTTCCAAAGTCCACTATTACATTTCTATTTTTATCAATTTCAATTATATTATCGAATTCGGCATAGATAACACAGTTTACTGTTTGCTCTAGAGCTGCTTCGAAACCAACTTCAATCCTTAGAGAACCATGACGTGTCAAATTCCAATGCATCATCGAATTTGCAGATAAATCAGGAGTTAAGTCGAATGCTGTTAAACAGTATCCCAAAGGATAGTCTTCTCTGTTGATTTCATTTCCGGCATTTCCAAAATGTATACCTGTTCCTGAGAACAAGGTATTATACATTTGTATATATGTTTTTTTACCCGTGAATGATGGCTGTAATGGCTTTGAAGGCAATTGTTGACCATTTACAAATAATGATAAATAATTCAATTTGAAATTTTCAAAGTTGAAAGGATTTGCTGTAAAATCACCATTGAACGCCTTGTTAGACACAAAACCGATGACACAACGTTTTGGAAGTTGGCCTAAGAAGATATTATCTAGCGACTTTCCCTGCACGCCCGTTGGTATTGTGATAGATTTCACTTCGGCCCTAGTCACTGGATATTTTGCGGTATTAATTTCTAATGCCGAATTATGTGCAAGTAATATACTTGGATTTAATGTCATCCGACGGACATATAACGTGGCTTCGTTAATATGGAGTTTATAAACAGTTGTAGCCGACATTAGATGAAAATTATTACGTGCGCGAACAAGTCTAACTCTCATTTCAACACCATTAATTAAAAATTTTTCTTGATTAAATATATCAACATGTAGATGTCTAATTAAATCCACTGGTTTACTTTTTTCCATCAATTTTTGCCGTTTACTGTATCTTGAATTGCTAACGTCCGTGCTATTCATTTTTCCTGCTTCGTCAGCATACCACAGAGATGAGGTAAGATGAGACTTTTTTGCATCTTTACCATAATTCAGTAATGTTTTAATATAGGATCTGTATGCGTAAGTATTGTTCGGTGGAGACACTAGTTTCTGATTTATATAAACATCAACTTGACTAAAAATTGAATGAAGCAAGTTATTAACAGGTGCTACACTATCAACATCCGTTATTAAGTCAGTATTATCAGCTTTAATTATTTTTGCATTTATATACAGCATTGTTTGTGATAAATCTAAATATTCTTCTCCATGACCAGAAATTACAAATTCAATAGGACCGTCTTCAGTAAGCGACGGTAAAGGCTTGTAATTGATCCATTGTCCATTTTCAATGCTTGTTTGTGTTGGAGGTAAAGCAAATAAATCTAATTCTGTTTTAATACATTCACACGATTGAGCATGTAAAAATGCCATTTTAAGAAAATATATCTGACTGTTTTGAGCATTTATTTTTCTTCTTCTTTACTCGGGGATGTAAAGTCGTGGAATAAGTACGATTACTCATTAACCTTTTCTTTTTATAGCCTGCACCGTTTATTAACTTATCAATTTTATTCTCAGCTTTACGTTTTAAATTTACTCCCGCCTCTGCTATACGTTTTTGAAATGATTCTTTCGCAGGCTGATTTTCATTGAGATCACCCAAAAATTGTATTCCCGTGTTTAATGCTTGTTTACCAACTGCACCGACGCCTTTTTTTATTAATGGCATAATACTTCGAAATAACCCGCTAAAAAAACTACCGAGACCATGGCCTCTTTGAAACTGATTCCCTTTGAATACAGACCCCACTCCACTTCCAGCCTGTAAATTGTAATATTGTTGATACGGACACGTCTTCATTATGCAACTCTTCTAAAATGAAGTTTAACGCATAAAATTCCGAATTGAAATGGTGCTGCGTACCCGTCGTTACACCTTATATCAATTTCTATATTTGTAAATTCTCTTCTCAAAACTGAAACGAAGTGTGGCTGGGGGTAGGATATCATTTTATTAAAACCAAAAACATAGTTATCTGTGTTTATATGAATTATTCTTAATAACGATGTAACAACATCGCCGACCAACTGTGGTTCAATTATGTCACAGTAAATATATAACTGTGGTGGTACACCTAGCACCAAATTTGGTAAATTAATTGAAGTTTTTTGTTGGTGTAAATCAGTAAATGGTGGATATCCTAATTGCAAAGATAATCTCGGAGATAATTTCGTAGAACATATATTGTCATTTTTAATTTTTGTATGCACCCGTTTTTCTGTCTTATCATAAGAAAATGATACATATTTATTTATTTCGACGTGTATATTCATTTCGTGTAATACACTATCGATATTTTCGTAATTTTTCAAAGGAATTTTTTCCTGAATTAATTTTTTTTTCCATTCTTGTCCGTGGTTATAATGTTTACTCTGTTTTCTCTCTCGCTGATATTGACTTTACGTTTTGGGGTAACTGTGTTGTAAATTTTGTAGTTCTATTATCGGGAAAATATTGCATCGAACTGTTACTAGGTAAAGTAATAAAAAATTCTTTATCATACATTGTTTAATGATTTTACTTGCTTTGCAGATATCCACGAATTAAATTTATCACTATAACCTTGCCACTTGACGAGCAACTTCTTTCTACTTCCTTTACCTGATTCTGCTACAATTTTATCAATTTTATATGTCTTATCAGCTGTTACATTCACTCTTTGTAATTCAGGTTCGTAGAATGTACCCTCGATTATTTCATTATTTAAGTCTTTTAATTTGTAAACTACGGGGTTTCGTTTTATAATAGCATATATTTTAAATAATTCTTCACTCCAGTTAGCTTCATAACCTTTTTTGAAAATATGTTTATATTTTGATATACGAACTATATCATTTATTGAATATCTGGCTGGTTTTAAATTTTCTTACATTTCATACTGAGTTCTCCATACTTTTAATACGTTATTTTCATTCACATCGACCGGGGCAATTTTTGTTATTCGATGTTTTGTTTTATTATAAGCATCAACGAGGTATTGTAATACCTCAATATATCTATATGTATTTTTAAAAGTAAAGTAACGATACATTTTTGTTTTTAATATTCTATTAAATCTTTCTACAAAACAGGCTTTCACGTCAGAATTTTGTGTAACATAATATTTAATATCATTTTTCTGTAAAAATAATCTTACAGATTTAGCAATAAATCCAGACCCCTTATCTATTTGTAAATAAACAGGCTTTCTGTCCATAAATATAACTTCAAACGCGGCAATCACTGATGAAGGCTTCTTATCTTTCAGAGGTATTGCCCAGGCAAATCTACTAAACACATCAATCACTGTTAAAATGTATTTGTAATTATCATTATAACGACTTAACGATCGCATAACATTCAGATCAGCTTGGAAGAGGTCATTTATATTCGAAATTCTATATTTATTTCGAGGGAAATGTTTTCGCACTGGTTTATGGAGTGTATAAGCGTCTTGCGAACTAATCCAGTTATGTACTTTCGTATTATCATATTGATCTTTTACTGCGCTTTTTAAACTATTAACCCCCGAAAAACCAGCAGGGTGTGAAGGATCAAAATAAATTTTAGACAATTTCTTATTCATAATTATAGGGTAAATCGTTTCCATTGAACTTTTTTAGATTGTATAGTTCCTCTATCGGGTTCATTCGAATTTTCCTCGGTATTGTAATTTAATTGTCTTTTATTTTTTGTCGGTGTTTGAGTATTACGTTTTTGGGAAACATAAAATTTTCGTCTTCGCGGATTATTAATTAGCTCTATAGGAATATTGATTTCTTTTAATGTTTTAACAAAATATTCCCAACCCGTTGGATTACTGTATTTTCTGTGTCTTATTACATCAGCAACTAAATCTGATATATTTGAATTTGGTATTTGTTTATTATTTATAGAAACTACGCCACTCTAATTCCAATTAATAGTATTATTAGACTTTAACATTTCTATTAATACCCTGGCTTTTTCCTGATGTGATTTAGGTAGAATTTTAATTATTTTTTCAGTTTCATCTAAACTCTTCCCCGATAAAAAATTTGATTTCTGTTCTTCTTCTTCTTTGTTCATTTGAGATTCTATTGAAAATTTTCTCTTGTTTTTTGTTGAAAATATAAATATCTTTGTAATATTTCCTGATACAAGGCCCATTTCTCGGATTCTGGTAATTTTGATGTTAAAATATTTTTCATATCGTTGTCTAGTTGACTAGATATATCTTCTTCTTTATTGTTATTATTATTGCGCAGACGACTTAGATCTTCTGGCGATATCAACACCATCTTTTTAGTATGCTCCATTTTTTTTTTTTTAGTTTTTAAACAAAGCACCTAGATCACCGCTTAATAAGAGAGCTAATAAAAGGGGTAAGAACGCTCCACCTGATTGAACTATAACGCGTTTTTTCTGTTTCCAGTTTTCACCTAGTTTAATAAGATTTCTTAATATTTTCTTATTTCGAAAAAGAGCAGCGTGCTGTTTACGACTGAAAGGAATATTACCATTTAAAAGATTATATATACATTCGCAGATGCACTTAACTGAATTACAGTCAGCGTTTTTCAATATTGCTAGTCTGTATTTCGGTTTTAGTTTATGCAAAGCTCGCAGAAATTCGGCGTTATTAGTTACCGTTGCACTCATTTTTATGATATGACTTCTGGAATATTTTTACTATTATATTTATACTTTTTCTTAGGTAAGTAAACAAATGTCAGTCCGTTACAAGTTCTAAATCTTAACCAATCAGGCGTGCTCTGTTTCAAATCAAAAATTATGTATCCATGAGGTTCTGATGTTGCGTCACAATAGGCTTCTTGTATAAATTTGATATTTTCTGGACATATTTGACGTGTAAGTGTAAAATCTGAGCCTTATCTCAAGGATTTTTAAAATGATTTATGTAATTCGCGTTAAGTGAAATATCTCTTTGACCCTTTCCCTGGTGAAATAAATTTTGCGTAAGAAAAAACACTGATAAATTTTTATGATCAGACCACTTTGTAAAAATATCTACTATACGTTCATCTGCTTCTCTCATCAAATCATCTATAATAATTAATCGTGGATCCTTGCCATCTATATTTTCTACATCAGGTAAACCCTCGATAAAATTTACACCTTTAATAGTATTATACAAATTTTGCCAAGTACCATAATGCCATGATATTTCCTTAAACGATGTGTCACTCATATCGTTAATATTTAAAATAAAATTGTTAACGTAAAATGACTTGCCGGAACCAGAAGGCCCAGCAATTAATGCGGAAAAGGGGTGTTTTAATTTTGTACACATGGTTACTCGTCGAAGTTGTAAATTAAACTAACAATTATAGAAAACAAAAATTTATTTTATTTGTCATATACATTTACATATTTTATATAAAATATACAATTACTTAATAATTTTCTCGAATATAATGAAGCTACACTACAAATCAATATAGATAACGAACTTACAGGAAAAATTGAAATCACTAAGGGTGTTCTACAGGGTGAATGTACCAGCCCCCTACTTTTTGCTCTGTACATTTATGATTTGGAAAATTATTTCAGGAATAAAAACTTACACGGGTACGACATAAACCAATTATTAAATATATTAATGCTACTATATGCGGATGATATGGTAATATTTGCCCATTCTCCAGCTAATTTGCAAAGAAAATTAAATGCTCTTAGTAACTACTGCAATTTGTTCCACCTGCATATTAATTCCAATAAAACTAAAATTGTACACTTCCACATAGGAAGACCTCCCAAAAGAACTATAAAATACATGTGCCAAGGAGGAGAAATTAACACTACCACCAAATACACTTATTTAGGAGTAACTTTCACAAATTCAGGCTCCTTCAATGAACACATAAAAGAAAAGTTGAGCTTAGCCAATAGAACTAGAGGCGCGATAAAGAGAGCTCTAATTACAGCAGGTACCCACAGTTGGGATGCTAATATAAAATTGTACACCTCTGTATTAATACCAACTCTTCTATATGCCTCAGAGACATGGGGTCCCGCACAATCTAAAAATGTGGAGAAAGGAATGCTACAGTATTTCAAAAACATTTATGGCTGGCAAAAGACAACCCCTAATTACATTGTACGCAGAGAAACGGGACAACAAAACCTTGAACTGGAAGTATTTAATCGAATGCTTCATTGGTGGTACAAAATTCTTTTAATGCCAGACGAAAGATATGCCAAAGCGTGTTACAAGAAGATGCTAATGCTAAATGACAAACCAGCTACTTCTATCCCAGAATGTAAACAAATGAAATATAACTGGACAAGAAATCTTAAACTTTTGCTAAATAAATCAAACTTTGCATGGATTTGGGAAGAACAAAGCCCTGAATTGTTGAAAATAGAAATAAATAATATAATAATTGCATATAATGAAGTCCTGTATACCGAAGATACCAGAAGAATAACATGCTCCACTAATTATCCTAATTTCTCACTTTACAATACGAGCTGTCACTACCTTTCCTTAGATATTCCCTACAGACTTCTTAAAATAATTAGCCAACTCCGAACCGCAAATACAGGAAGATTCTCCCTATTCCATAATGATCACTGTCACAAGTTTAACCAAGAAGAATTATGCACCATTTGTAACATGTATGAACCAAACTACCTAAACCATTTCCTTTTCCGTTGCCCCATATACACTCCCATTAGAAACATACACATCTCCAAATAAATCTCTTGCAGTAACAACAAAAACAACATTAAAGACCTACTGGCCGATCCAAACGAGGAGAAGATGCGAGACCTGTACAAATACTGCAGAAATGCCCTCAATATCAGAGCCTTTGCGATAAATATGTAATTTTAAATTATTATATATGTATATACATGCCTATTTAAATGTTGTCAATCCATTTGTATGAGAGTATCTCTCGAAATAAATTAGTATTAAATAAAAAAAAAAAAATTTAGCAAAAAGGAAACATTGCAACAAGATAATTGCTATTTCAAGTGTGGTAGGTATTCTAGAATCCAGCCCATGTAGCTTACAATATACAACGTATTCAATAAAATGACACCCGAAAAGTAAATGTTTATTATCTAATTGGTACCAGGTTTTGGTCACTTTTGCATGTCCAATGCTTAAAACTATCCATAGTATAAATCCTAAAGCATAAATATAAATGTTTTAAAAAAAATATCCACTTCAAGAATAGGTAAAATCTGACTTTATTTTTGTAAAAAATCATATAAATATTTCCTTCCGCGCCTGAATTTTATAATTGTTTATCATATTTTAGCTAAAAGGAAACATTGCAACAAGATAATTGCTATTTCAAGTGTAATAGGTATTCTAGAATCCAGCCCATGTAGCTTACAATATACAACGTATTCATTAGAATAACACACAAAAATTAAATGTTTATTATCTGATTGGTACCACGTTTTGGTCACTTTTGCATGTCCAATGCTTAAAACCATCCATAGTATAGATCCTAAAGCATGAATATGAATGTTTTAACAAAAGTATCCATTTCAGGAATAGGTAAAATCTGACTTTATTTTTGTAAAAAATCATATAAATATTTGCTTCCGCGCCCAAATTTTATAATTCTTTATCATATTTTAGCTAACAGAAAACATTGCAACAAGAAAATTGCTATATCAAGTATGGTAGGTATTCTAGAATCCAGCCCATGTAGCTAACAATATACAACGTATTCATTAAAATGACACCCGAAAATTGAATGTTTATTATCTGATTGGTACCACGTTTTGGTCACATTTGCATGTCCAATGCTAAAACCATCCATAATATAGATCCTAAAGCATGAATATGAATGCTTTAACAAAAAAATAAATTTTAAGAATAGGTCAAATATGACTTTATTTTTGTAAAAAATCTTATAAATATTTGCATTCGCGCCCGAATTTTATAATTCTTTATCATAGTTTAGCTAAAAGAAAACATTGCAACAAGAAAATTGCTATTTTAAGTGTGGTAGGTATTCTAGAATCCAGTTTATGTAGATTACAATATACAACGTATTTATTAAAATGACACCCGAAAATTGAATGTTAATTATCTGATTGGTACCACGTTTTGGTCACTTTGGTGTGTCCGATGCTAAAACCATCCATAGTATAGATCCTAAAGCAGGAATATGAACGTTTTAACAAATATATCCATTTCAAGAATTGGTAAAATCTGTCATTATATTTGTAAAAAATCATATAAATATTTGCTTTCGCGCCCGAATTTTATAATTTTTTATCATATATTAGCTAAAAGAAAACATTGCAACAAGAAAATTGCTATTACAATTGTGGTAGGTATTCTAGAATCAAGTCCATGTAGCTTACAATATACAACGTATTCATTAAAACGACACCCGACCATTGAATGTTTATTATCTAATAGGTACCACCTTTTGGTCACTTTTGTATGTCCAACGCTTAAAACCATCCATAGTGTAGATCCTAAAGCATGAAAATGAATGTTTTAACAAAAATATCCATTGCAAGTATAGGTAAAATCTGACTTAATTTTTGTAAAAAATCATATAAATATTTGCTTTCGCGCCCGAATTTTATAATTCTTCATCATATTTTAGCTAAAAGATAGCATTGCAACAAGATAATTGCTATTTCAAGTGTAGTAGGTACTCTAGAATCCAATCCATGTAGCTTACAATATACAACGTATTCATCAAGAAAAGGTAAAATCTGACTTCATATTTGAAATAAATCATAGAAATATTTGCTTCCGCACCCGAATTTTATAATTATTCATCATATTTTAGCTAAAAGGAAACATTGCAACAAAAAAATTGCTATTTTAAGTGCGGTAGGTATTCTAGAATCCAGCCCATGTAGCTTTCAATATACAACGTATTTATCGAGAATAGGTAAAATTTGACTTTTTTTTTGTAAAAAATCTTATAAATATTTGCTTCCGCGCCCGAATTTGATAATTTTTTATCATATTTTAGCTAAAAGAAAACATGGTAGGTATTCTAGAATCCAGCCCATGTAGCTTAAGATATACAACGTATTCATTAAAATGACACCCGAAAATTGAATGTTTATTATCTGATTGGTACCACGTTATGGTCACTTTTGCATGTCCAATGCTAAAATTATCCAAAGTATGGATCCTAAAGCATGAATATGAATGTTTTAACAAAAATATCCATTTCAAGAATAGGTAAAATCTCACATTATTTTTGTAAAAAATCATATTTGCTTCCGCGCCTGTATTTTATAATTCTTTATCATATTTTAGCTAAAAGAAAACATTGCAAGAAGAAAATTGCTATTTCAAGTGTGGTAGGTATCTTAGAATCCAGCCCATGTAGCTTACAATATACAACGTATTCATTAAAATGACACCAGAAAATTGAATCTTTATTATCTGATTGGTACCACGTTATGTTCACTTTTGCATGT
The DNA here is from genome assembly GCA_035578165.1 of Stenolophus ochropezus. NCBI lineage: Eukaryota > Metazoa > Arthropoda > Insecta > Coleoptera > Carabidae > Stenolophus > Stenolophus ochropezus. The sequence continues at coordinate 33,997,637 of JAQOWZ010000006.1, read as the reverse complement.
CCAATGCTAAAATTATCCATAGAATAAATCCTCAAGCATGAATATGAATGTTTTAACAAAAATATCCGTTTCAAGAATAGGTAAAATCTGACTTTATTTTTAAAAAAATCATATAAATATTAGCTTCCGCGCCCGAATTTATTAAAATGACACACGAAAGTTGAATGTTTCTTATTTGATTGGTAACAGGTTATTGTCACTATTGCATGTCCAATGCTAAAATTATCCATAGTATAGATCCTAAAGCATGAATATTAACGTTTAAACAAAAATATCAATTTCAAGAATAGGTAAAATCTGACTTTATTTTTGTAAAAATTCATATAAATATTTGCTTCCGCGCCCGAATTTTATAATTTTTCGTCATAGTTTAGCTAAAAGAAAACAATGCAACAAGAAAATTGCTATTTCAAGTGTGGTAGGTATTCTACAATCCAGCCCATGTAGCTTACCATATACAACGTATTCATAAAGAAAAGGTAAAATCTGACTTTATTTTTGTAAAAAAACCATATAAATATTTACTTCCGCGCCCGAATTTTATAATTCTTTATCATATATAAGCTAAAAGAAAACATTGCAACAAGAAAATTGTTATTTCAAGTGTGGTAGGTATTCAAAAATCCAGCCCATGTAGCTTAGAATATACAAGTTAATCATTAAAATGATACACAAAAATTGAATGTTTATTATCTGATTGGTACCACGTTTTGGTCACTTTTGCATGTCCAATGCTTAAAACAATCCATAGTATAGGTCCTAAAGCATGAATATGAAAGTTTTAACAAAAATATCCATTTCAAGAATGGGTAAAATCTAATTTTATTTTTGTAAAAAATTATAGAAATATTTGCTTCCGCGCCCGAATTTTATAAATCTTCATTATATTTTAGCTAAAAGAAAACATTGCAACAAGAAAATTGCTATTTTATTTGTGGTAGGTAATTTAGAATCCAGCCCATGTAGCTTACAATATACAATGTATTTATCAATAATAGGTAAAATCTGACTTCATATTTGTAAAAAATCATATAAATATTTGCTTCCGCGCCCGAATTTTATAATTCTTCATCATATTTTAGCTAAAAGAAAACATTGCAACAAGAAAATTCCTATTTTAAGTGTGGTAGGTATTTTAGATCCAGCCCATGTAGCATACAATATACAACGTATTTATTAAGAATAGGTAAAATCTGACATTATATTTGTAAAAAATCATATAAGTATTTGCTTCCGCGCCCGAATTTTATAATTCTTTATCATATTTTAGCTAAAAGAAAACATTGCAACAAGAAATTTGTTATTTCAAGTGTGGTAGGTATTCAAAAATCCAGCCTATGTAGCTTAAAATATACAACGTATTCATGAAGAAAAAGTAATATCTGACTTTATTTTTGTAAAATATCATATAATAATTTGCTTCCGCGCCCGAATTTTATATTTTTTTATTATATTTTAACTAAAAGAAAACATTGCAACAAGAAAATTGCTATTTCAAATGTGGTAGGTATTCTAGAATCCAGCCCATGTAGCTTATAATATACAACGTATTCATTAAGCATAGGTAAAATCTGACTTTATTTTTGTGAAAAATAATATAAATATTTGCCTATGCGCCAGAATTTTATAATTCTTTATCATATTTTAGCTAAAAGGAAACATTGCAACAATAAAATTGCTATTTCAAGTGTGGTAGGTATTCTAGAATCCAGCCCATCTAGCTTAAAATATACAACTTATTCATTAAAATGACACACAAAAATTGAATGTTTATTATCTGATTGGTACCACGTTTTGGTCACTTTTGCATGTCCAATGCTTTAATCCATCCATAGTATAGATCCTAAAGCATGAATATAACAAAAATATCTATTTCAAGAATAGGTAAAATCTGACTTTATTTTTGTAAAAAATCATATAAATATTTGTTTCCGCACCCTAGTTCTATAAATCTTTAACGTATTTTAGCTAAGAGAAAACATTGCAACAAAAAAATTGCTATTTCAAGTGTGGTAGTTATTCTAGAATACAGCCCATGTAGCGTACAATATATTTATATTACTTAAGTGAATGTTTTTGGAAGTGTTGCCATGTTCAGGTTTTATTTCTGCCGTTTTTAAATGTTGGTTAACTGTTTCGATTTTTTCTGGTTTAAATTTATTGTTAGTCTTACTTTGTTTCTGCTTGTTCTTTACAAATACTGTTTTAGGAATTTCAGTGAGTTCTTCACGGTTTTTATTCGCATAATTCATAGTTCTGTGTTTATATTGCTCATTGGTTTCTTTTATTTTATTATATAACAATTTAATTTTTTCTTTATGATTAATGATATAGTTGTTAACTAATTGTTTTTCTAATTCGACATCTAGGGGTGAGTTTACATCTAAATGGCCTGTTATAATTTCGCAAGGTTTAAGTTTGATGACGGAGTGAGTAGAATTATTATAGGCTAATAATGCGTAATTAATTTTTGTTTCGATTGGTTCTTTTTTGTATTTATCTTGATTGTTTAATAGTCGAATATGTTCAACGAGTGTTGAGTGAAACCTTTCGATTAATCCGTTCAATTCCGGATGTTGTGAGCTAATAAAGTGAAGTTTTACTTTGTGAACTTCTAATAATTCTTTAATGAGAGAGTTTTTGAATTCTAGGCCGTTGTCCGAAATTATTTGGTCAGGTATACCGTGATGTGTAAAATACTTAATGAGGTTGTTGACGACTTCTATACCTTGTCCAGAGTTCAGTCTATAAGCTTGGGCGTATCTCGAAAATGCGTCAATGATTGTTAAAAATTTTTGTTTTTCCATAGTGATTGAATCAATATGCAAAATTTCGAAGGGTTTTGTAGGAGTAGGGGATATATTAAATTTTGGTTTTAATGGTATTCTGTCGTATTTTGTTTTCAAACATATTTCGCATTCGTTGATGTATGTTTGTACAGATTTTCTCAAATTTGGCCAATAGTATTTTTTCTTTATTTGAATTTCAGTCTCGTCGAGTCCTCGATGGTTAGTTTTACTCTCATGATAATTTTGAATAATGTTCTTAATATCGTATTTTTGTATTACTGAACTAAATTTTTCGTAGATTGGATCTTCGAAATATACACAATACTTAACTTTTGGAGTGATATATTCTTTAACAAAATTGATAATGTCTTTAACAGAATTATTTTTTGATATTTCTACTATAAAACGTTGTGTATTTTGAAATAATTTTACAATTTTTGTTTTTTTTGGGTCAAAATTAACTTCCGATACGATGATTTGATTTGTGCCAAAATTAACAGGTTTGTCGCAAATTGGAATTCCTACAATCGGGTTTTCTCTACTAGTGTGTACAGTCTCGTCATCTGATATGTCGTTATCGTTATTCTCTTCGTCTGGTTGTACTATCAGTGAAATTGTATCCAGGTTTTTATCTCTGTCCGCTTGTGCCGCGTTATCAAAGTTTTTGTTAAAGTCTTTTATATAATCAAATATTCCGCCAGAATTATCTATCGTTTCGTTTGTATTAATTTGGATTCGGGATAATGCGTCAGCGTTTTTGTTTAGCGCGCCTGGTTTCTATTCAATTTTGTAGTCAAACTCTGCTAGTTTGAGTCTCCATCTCACAAGTTTGGAGTTGGGTTCTTTCATTTTAAACAATTATTCTAAAGGTTGATGGTCAGTGTAGATGGTAAATTTACGTCCGAATAAGTATGGTCTAAAATGTTTTACTGCCCATACGAATGCAAAAGTTTCTTTTTCGATAGTTGCATATTTAGATTCGGTATCATTTAAGGTACGACTAGCATAAGCTATCAGCAAGTCTGAACCTACTTTGCCCTGGGACAATATCGCGCCAATTGCATAGTCACTCGCGTCTGTTGTCAGGTTGAACGGTTGATTGAAGTCAGGGTATTGCAATATCGGTTCATTTGATACGAGATTTTTGCAAGTGTTGAAACAATTTACATAGTCGGGGTTTTATGTGTCAATTTTAGCGTCCTTTTTTAAACATGAATTAAACGGCTTTGTTAATTTTGCAAAATTGTTTATAAATTTGCGGTAGTAACCTAATAATCCGAGAAAGGCTTTAATTTCGCGTGTAGTTTTCGGCAAAGGATAATTTTGAATAGCTTTGATTTTTGCAGGATTAGGCTTGATTCCTTCTGATGTTATTAGATGGCCAAGAAATGTTACTTCTTTTTTCAAAAATTCTGATTTATCTGGTTGTACTTTGAGATTACTTTTACGCAGTTTTTGAAAAATTTGTTTTAAATTTACAATATGTTCTTGGAGAGGCGATGAATATATTATTATGTCGTCCATGAATACAAAACAAAATTTATTAAGAAATTCTCTCAAGACATTGTCCATAACTCTGAAAGGTCGATGGAGCATTTTTTAAGCCAAATGGGGTTCTTAAGAATTCGTAATATCCGTGTTCCACGTTAAATGCTGTCTTTTGTATGTCGTCTGGGTGCATTTCAGTTTGGTGAAATCCACTCGCCAAATCTAAAGTTGTGAAGTATTGAGCTCGTCCAAGTCTGTCTAATATGTCTGATATGTTGGGAATAGGGTAGCGATCGTCTATAGTTTTTTCGTTTATCTTTCGATAATCGACAACTATTCGCCACTTTTGTTTTCCGGAGGCATCAACCTTCTTTGGAACGATCCAAATAGGTGATGACCATGGTGAGTCACTTGGTCGTATTATACCTTGTTTCAACATGTTATTTATCTGTCTTTCAACTTCCGGTTTGTGTACAAATGGGTAACGATAAGATTTTGTGTGAACTGGAATTTCGTCTTTGGTTATTATTCTATGCTTAATTTTATTTGTGAAATGGGGTGCCTTCGCGATAAAATATATCGGAGTATGACGCTACTAATTTTTCTATTTGACAATTTTCTTCAGAATTCATATGTTCCGTGCGCAACATATAATTTATATCTAATTTTTTGAATTCTTTGTTATCGTTCGGGTTGTTATTGACAATAGCGTTAAATAACTCAAATTCTATATTATTAAAGGGGTCAACTTTAATAGGGTCGTATAAATAGATTTCTTGAGGTGCAATTGTGTTGTTGTAAATATCAACTGGGGCATATCCGTTTCTACAATGCGATAAACATTCTCTAATTTCACGATTTGAAACTCTAGTCTGTGGGATTATAATGTCGCCGTCTTTTGAATTTACTGGATTTTTAATGATTCTAAAGTATTAGGTTCTAAACGAGCAAAAAATAATAATTTTCTTCTAGCTTCGTAGTGGCATAATTTCAACACTGTATTTGGAGTTTTGAAGAGAGAATAGTTCAGATCTAATTGTACATTTAAGTCTTTTAGGGTATCGTATCCGATTAAACCGTCAAAGAAATGATGAAATTTGAATAGGTAAAATTTTACGGTCTTATTAACATTAAATTCCGGGAAAGCTGGGATTTCGATGCAAGAGTCTCTTTTAGCAGTTTGAAATATTGAGGAGATAGTGAAATTTTCCTTTTTTATATTATTTTTAAAGTATTTTTCCACAATGTCAGGATTTAGAAAAGATTTTGTTGCACCAGTATCTATTAGTAATTTTAATGGTGGATTTGATATTTTAATGAAGGGTAGGTCTTTTTTGTCGTATATTGAATGTAGTTCTATGTTTGGTTTTCTTTTAGGCTGGACTGGGGAAAATTTTGATTCTCTTCTATTGGTTCTTGTTCGTAAATGTTTTAGATTTCGTCAGTGCTGTATAAATTGTCGTGTGGATAATATTCAACGTTATCGGTCTCATAATTTTCATAATACGAGTAATGTTCAGTAGGGTCATAATATTGTGTTGGTTCTACGTTAAATAATTCTTCTGAAACAAATTTTGGTTGTCCTTGATTTTGAGGTCTTTGTGGTCTAAAGTCAGGTTTTGGGAAAGTTCCATGAGATATTCCGCTCATAGGTGTAGGTTTTGGTTGTATAGGGCGGTTTCCGGAGCCTTGTGGTTTCCAAACATTTGTTGTGTTAGGTCTTGGATTTGTGTTACCAAACACTTGTTGGTTAGTGAAAAATCTTTGGGCATGGACTGGTCTATGTTGTAAGCGAATAGGGTCACTTGGAAAGAATTGTGGTTGATTCGGAAATTGTTGAAATTGTGAATAAGACATTGGTAATGGGGGTCGAGTGAATTGCACTTGTCTCGGGACTGGCATATTTACTTGGTGAGGTTTGTGATTAATAATTTTGTTCGAAACTGGGGTTTTTTGTAAGTGTCTGATATTATTTTCGGAAACAATGTATTGTCTACTTTACGCTAAGGTGGTTGGTTTCATGGCCCGTATAGTTGAACCTAACGGTTCCTTTAGACCGGCTAAAAATATTTTTATGGCATGGATATTATAAAAATTCTTTTTAACTGTTCGAATGGCTTCATCAGTTTCGTGAATGTCGATGTAATTATGTAATGCACTTAAATTTGACATTACTCTCGTATAATATTGCAAGGCTGGTTCGTCTTTTTGACGGAGCTGATCCAAGTCAAACAATAAACCATTCTCATCGCGCTGATCGCCAAAATGCGCAACGAGGACGTCTTTTACAGTTTTCCAATCTTTGGAGATGCAGGTGGTGTATACCTCGCGTGCAACTCCGGTCAATTTTGCGTAAATTCCATAAACTACAGTGATATTCTGGACACAATTAATATTTTCTGGTTTTGGATCTCAATAGGTTTTAATTAAAGCATTTGCTATATCTAGAAATGAGGATAATTCGGATGGATTTCTGTCAAATCTAGGTACAATTTCTAATAATTTTGCTTCGAATTTCGGTACTAGCGATTAAGTTAGTATTTTCTTCTATAGCTAAGTTTGATAAAATATTGTTAATTTTAGTTAAATCTAAATCTGCATCAATGGTACTTTGTGGGTAATCTAAATCTAACTCGTTTTCACTATTTTCCGCGGTGGAAGAGGTAGAAGAAAGCGAGGAGTCTGACATAAATAGGAAAGCAACTTATAAAACCAATGCGATGATCTTCATCCCTGATAGATGTCCACGATGGAGTTCTCCAGGTATGGTGGCGGTTGGATTCTCGATGAATTCTTGCCGGGTCGCGGTTCCGTTATTGAGTAAACAATTGATATTGAAGGTTTATTCGCGGCCAATTTCCTCTCAATATCCTACCGACTGCGCCAATTAATTTAACGGTTTTAGGATGTAAGTTTTTAAAAAGATTTTATTTTATTCACAAATAGGAGATCTTTATTGCTCTGTTGTTACATCAAGACTACTGTTACATTACATTTCCATATTTTTGTACAAGCAAGTAATATGAAGCTGACATGGTACGGCGCGGGAACATCCGCTGGTAAGGACTGCTGAGTCTGCTGGTTCAGGTTATGTAACATATATGAGAATTAACTTATATAAATAAAATAATTTATTATTAATAGATAATATAAATATTTATTAAGAAAAATCTATTTAAATATATATTATATTTAAATATGATATTTTATATAAATATGTTTTAAAATATTTATATTATATTAATATTTATATTATAACAGCTGATGAACTAAAAATCTTAAATATTTCACAAAAACTGACTTACCGGTTATAGATAGAATACCTTGGCTGCTTTGGTTAGTTAACCGCGGCTAGGTCGTGGATTTCTTTGGTATTGAACCAAATTAAAACTAGGTTTTTTTTTGTGAGTAAAAGAGACTAATAAAACCAAAATACCAAATAAAAGCAAAATAAACATTAATTGGGCGCCACCTAGTTTTAAATTTAGTTTCACACCAACTAAGAAGTGTGAAAATTGAATAAAAGAAGAGAATTTGGAGAATGACAAAAATTTTTAAATTTATTCAAACAAACTCGTAATCAAGTTAAGAAATAAAAATATTGTTGGCCCTTACATAAATATTTGGATCCTCAACGTGAACAAAAATATTACAGCTATTGTCTTCTTCCGTGGGGACTCCTCGGACTTAACTTCCTCGTAGAGACACGTCACCAATGGTGAAAATAACGTCGCTGTTGTTTCCAAAGTCCAAGCTTTGATGACTGTTGGTAAGGGCGTCCCCACACGGTGATCAAATGATACCCAAAGCTTGAATGGAGGCTGATAATTGAAGCCGAGGATGGTGTTGGAGCGTGTCTTCCCAAGGTTCTTCACCGAGAGTACCACCACGGCTAAGGTCCCTAAAAAATTCTTGGACCAACAATTGTTCTAACAATTTTTTTTTTACAAAGCCAAAATATAAATCGAAATTAAAATAATTATTTTTTTTACGAAGGTTTTTAAATATCTAAAAAATATAACTTTGACTCTTACTGACGTCAAAAAAAAAGGTAATAAATTAACACAAAAGTAAACCCAAAATTAGTCCCAAAATTATTAGTAAGATCCCAAAAAATTCAAAATTTTCACAAAATTTTAAGTTAAAATATTTTCAAAATCTTAAATAACAAATTTAAGAGACTCGAAATGAATCTAAATTTTCAACAAAAAATTAATGATTCTCAAAAAAAATATCAAGATAAGAACAGGCAAGGACAAATCAGATGCTGCAGCCACTTGAATCTAAATGGACTAAATTTGCAACAGGAATGTCTCTCAAAGGATATGACTCAAAAATTACATATTACAGAAAATCTAACTCTCTGCTCAGGCTCTTTAGCTAGTGCAACAAATCAAAATTTAATAATGTCTACTAAAAGGACCAAATATTAATAACAATCAAAAAGGTGTACAGTGAAGGTACGATTCACTGCAAATGAATAAAATTTAACACAAGTAGGTTCCAAAAAAGCGTAGATCAGATGGATCAAAAAAATTACAAAAATCTCTAAAAGCGAGACGTACTCAAACTAAATCCAACTATCTACCAAAAAACTAAACAAGAAATTTGGAACATACCTGTGTAATTCGCCTCCACTAAGTACACCATGTGCTTAGAAAAATTTCAGACAATAAAAAATGTGCACTCAAATGCTACTAAATCTGAAGGTTACTAGCTATACGCACACGAACACCTGAGAGAGCTCGGCTACCGCGCGTCTCCGGTTTTAACCACAGTAGCAAGTGATAACAACTTACATTAAACAAAATCCCAAAATATAAAAAATATAATGTTAATAAATATCAAAATAGTGAATAAATGCTCAAATAAATGAACGATAAATTAAATAGTCAAAAGGTAAATTTTTTGTTACTATTTCTTTTATTAATTTAGGATTATTATTTAAATAATTTGAAATAAAAGAAAGTAACCTTAGATTTTAGATTTTAGATTTGAGGTGGAGGGTGGATAAACTCCACGTGCACTGAGGCCTCACATATGGGCCCATTGTACTGCCTCCAGGTGCACAGCTCCCTAGCTATCTTGAAGCCATTCTACGCTACGGAAGAAGGCTAACAAGTTGGCAGGTGGGGTTGTGCTAAGTGTTGCCTCGGAAGGCCACATATCCCCAAGCATGGAACCTCTTTTTAATGATAAAGTGGGGCATTCCTGAAGAATGTGCTCCACTGTTTCATCATCCATATCACATCCTCTGCAAAGTGAGGTGTTTGAGATTTTTATACGATGCATGTGCTTGTTGAAACGACCATGCCCTGTAAATACTTCAATAAGGAGTTTGAGATTGTTCCTCGAAAGCCTTATTAGGTAATTAGCCAGCTTGAAAGTTGGCTTAAAGATAAAAGATTTCGTCTGTTTGCAGTTAGATCTAGTGTTCCAACTAGCTGAAAATTTGTCGAAAGTAATGGTTCGAATGATGTTATGAAGAGTCGATTTACTTAGCGGCAAGATGGGCTCGGGCCCACAAGGTGGGGTAGATGAGCCTTGCTTTGCTAAATAGTCGGCACGAATGTTACCTTCATTGTCACTATGTCCTTTTACCCATATGAGTTCAAGAGTATTATCTTGGCATACGTTTGACAGGGCGGTGTGACAGAGTTCAGTTAAACCTGAGGTAAATTTAAAACCATTCAGGCTTTGAAGAGCTGCTCTACTGTCAGATGCTATCCTTATATGCTTATTTAGAACGTTGTGTTCTTTAATCAGCAATGCACTATGCAGGATCCCCAGCATTTCTGCTTGGAAGACAGTAGCATATTTGCCTAGTGGAATACTGACGTCCAGGTTCATTTGTTCAGAGAAAATGCCTGAACCGGAGCCTTTCCCATTTTTGGAACCGTCAGTGGAAATTAGAATGTCGGGATTTGATGATATCTGACAGTCTAGTATAATCCGATAGGGTTTATCAAAGTATAATTTTGGAGCAATGCAGTCAGTGTTCATTTGCAGAAGAGGAGCACTTTGAGCTGCTTCTTTGAAAATAGAACAATGCCTGCAACTTGGTCCTATTTTGGGCCAGTGGCCTAATTGTGAGAGGCGGAGGACTGCTTTCAGCGCGACTTCCTCTATGTGAAGGTTTAGAGGAGGAAGGCATAGAAGGACTTCCATTGCCGCTGTTGGTGTGGTGCGCATTGCACCGGTTATGGCTAGACATGCCAATCTTTGTACATGTTCTAGTTTTGATATTGCTACGGATTGTTTGATTCTGGGCCACCAGACAAGAGCTCCGTAGGTGATCATTGGCCTGATTATGGATACGTATAACCATAAAGCGAGTTTTGGAGTTAGACCCCAGGTTTTACCTAAGATCCGTCGACACTGCCAGAATGCTATGCAGGCTTTTTCAACTTTGTAGTTTAAATGTAGACTCCAGTTAAGTTTGCTGTCAATTATGACTCCCAGATATTTGACGTTACTGGACAAACTTAGAGACTGATTGAATATTTTTGGCATTGTGAGAGTGCCAATTTTCCGCTTTCTTGTGAAAAGAACCATTTCAGTTTTGGCAGGATTTACCGAAAGAGAGTGGTCTTTGCACCAGTTTTCAATGAGTTTGAGAGCAGCGCTTGCTAGATTTGCAAGGATGTTCTCAAATTTTCCGTTTAGCAGGACAGTGATGTCGTCTGCATATCCAATAGAGTGATATCCATTGTTGTTGAGGAGTAGCAGAAGATTGTTTACTAATATCGCCCAAAGAAGGGGTGACAGAACACCACCTTGGGGACATCCTCTTGTAACATAGCCTCTTATGGTTGTTTCTCCAGAGGAGAATTCGATCGCCCTATGTTCTAGCATGAACTTTATCCACCTGATAAGAGGAGATTCTACTTCATGGAACTCTAGAGCATGGACTATAGAGTTGAAGGTAGCTTTGTCGAAAGCGCCTTCTATATCTATGAAAATACCCAGGGAGGAATTGTTGTGTTCCAAAGAGTTTTCGATCCTGCTAACCACAGCATGAAGAGCAGTTTCGGTCGATTTTCCCTGAATATAAGCATGTTGGTTGGGGTGCAGCGGATTTTGAACCAGTGCAGTTTCCCTTATGTATCTATCACAAAGTCTTTCCAGAGTTTTAAGAAGAACTGAGGTAAGGCTTATTGGGCGATATGATTTAGGTATTGAGTAGTCTACGCGTCCGGGTTTGGGAATGTAAACTACTTTAACTTCCCTCCATCCTATAGGGACATATGCGAGGGTAATGCAAGCTCTAAAGATCCAAACCAGGTAAGGTGTTAATTGCTTGCAGCCCCATTGAAGAAGGGCTGCAACAATACCATCTAGACCTGGTGATTTATAAGGCTTTAGGGAGTTTATTGCCCAGGTTGTGCGTGTCTCATCAATGATTACCTTAGAGAGCTCGAGCGCCTCCTCTGAAAAGGAGTGATCGTTGTCCTTCCAGGTACATCTTTCAGAGATCACACAGCCGGGGAAATGACATTTTAGAAGTATTTCATTGTTTTCAATGATTGAGGAAGCGAAGGTGCCATCTTCTTTTTTGAGGCAGCCTAGCTGTTGGTTTGGTTCTTTGCAGAACATTTTTTTCAAGCGAGCTACGGGGGCAGATTTGTCAATATTGCTGACATATTGTTGCCAGGCGTTCCTTTGCCTTTGCCTGATAGCTTTTTTGTATTTTGTTTTCTCCAATTTGTACGAGAGCCAGTCAGCTTCCATTTTGGAGTTTTTGGCTTTGTTGAACAATTTCCTAATAGAAGTTCTCATTTTACTCAATTCCTTGCACCACCATGGGGCGTTCTTTGAGTTAATTGTACTTAAGGGACATGCCCTTTCATATGAATTGATAAGAACGTGCTGGAGTTTGCTGACGCAATCCTCAAGCGAATCCTTGCTAATTTGATTTGGAATATGACATCCCTCTATTCTAGAATGAAGAAGATCTAGGAATAGAGTTTTGTCTGTTTTCCTGGGGTTCCGAAAGACCTTTTTATCAATATGCTTAGCGTTCAGCGTAAAGTGAATTGATTTGTGATCAGACATTGAGACATCAGGTGATACATACCATCCTGATATGTCATTAGATATCTTAGGTGTTGCCAGGGTGATGTCAATCCTAGATTGTGCACGAGACGTGACGAAAGTAGGTTCATCGCCTTGGTTGAGAATTTCTAGATTGGTACTAGTGATGTATTCACATAAAGATTTACCTCTGGGGTTAATGTCTTTGCTGCCCCAGACAGTATGGTGTGAGTTAGAGTCACATCCTACAATTAGATGTTTGTGATTTTCTTCACAAAACTCGACCAGTTTGACAAGTTCAAGGCTAGGAGGTGATTGTGAAGAATCTGAGGGAAGGTAGCAGGAGGCAAGAATGATGTCTTCCTTGCTGTTGTTTGTGACTCTACTAAGAAGGATGGCAGTAATATCACGTGTACACAGGTGTTGGAGAATAACAGCCTGAAGGTTGTTAGGCACTACTATACATGTCCTCGGATTTTCAATACCAAAACCTGTAAAGGTAAAGGTATTTTTGTCGCCTAGTCCACAGATCTTTGATTTTACAATCCAGGGTTCTTGAACCAGGGCTATACTGTGCTGCCTACTGTCTAGGTGTCGTCTCAATATTGAGGTCGCCGCCCGACAGTGTTGCAGGTTTATTTGGATGAAGGATAGAGGTGAAGAAGAGGGAGATTTAGGATTGGGATGGGTCATTTAAGGTTTCGGATGTAAGGAGGAGAGACTCGAGCTCCTGCAGTTCAGCATCCTCTTTGGAGCAAACCTCCATTGAGGTTGCACTCTGCGAGGACTGAGCTGCGGTCCCAGGGGTTGGTTGAGGTGGTACTGAACTACCAACCTTCAACTTGACGGTGAGGGAGGAGAAAAGATACCGAAGTTTCTTCCCTCTCTCCGTAAGGGTTTTGGCATCCTCTTCGTTGACGCCGAAGACTAACAATCTGCCCAGTGGTTTCTCCTTAGGTGCATCATGAAAGACGCACCAGTTGGAAACCTTGAGGTCTTTGTTCTGAGCTGCCAGCCTCCGAAGGACAGTCTGCCTGTCATCGGCTTTACTTGGAATCCAGACAGCTGCCTTCACCAACCGAGGAAGGCAATCCAGGCCAACGACCTCAAGTTGGGCGTTGTCCCAAAGGGGGGGGAGTTTGCTCACCGCAGATTTCAGCCATTCCAGGGAATGGTTGTCACCGCAGGTGATGCGAAGAATTTCCCCGGAATGAAGCCATACATCGAAGACAGGAGGCTGTTCTTCATCCTTCAGGGTAAATAATGCGGTGTCCAGTTGTTCATACAGCCGGTCCTGCAGTATCTGCACCTGAGAGGAGGAGGTCTTCCCAAGGGGATTACTGCGACAGATGATCGCCACTTTCAGATGTCTCTTAGAGGCATCTGCGTAGCTCACACTTGAGGCAGGGGGTTTTGCTGATGGGAGAGGGCGGTTTCTTTTCCTGACATTAGGAGAAGGTTCCGACCCTTCCGATCGTTGGCGTTTGGTGTTTCCTGGGCAGCCAGCCGTCTTCACCGGTTTAGACGATTGTCTAGAGCCAGCGGGGTTAGCTTTTCCCAAGTGCACCGAAGACGCGGAAGGTGGTTTGCCGGCTGAGTTAGCTTTCACCAGCTCAGCTTCACGTGCCTTCTTCCGACGTTTTTGCTCCGCTCCGCTAATGCGGTGCCTCTTGGGCTTGGGAGCAGTTGATGGGGTGTCCGACGACGCACCCATTGGTAATGGGGTGTCCGAAGACGCACCCACTGGTGTTGTTAGCGGTGTATCCGAAGACGCGCCCGCTGGGGTTATGGTGGTCTTTACAAATCCATCCATGGGGAAAAGAAGCTTCATCTCACCAGCGCTCCACCCACCAGGGAGCCCCAAAAGGGGACGTTGAACTTCAACGCCAGAGCCTACCGGTGAGATATAGCCTCCAAGGATGACAAACACACGAGGATGTTGCCAGTCAGCCAGAGGAAAGCGACCAACAATCCAACGGTGGCTGGGCCCCCTGCGTGTCCGCAGTCCCCAGAGACTCACCCTGACGGCGGTCTGACCCGACGTCGCAGCCGGTTGATCGAGGTGGGTTAGTCTCGACCGCCCGTCTAGGTGAAATCAGGGCCAAAGTGGAGTGTTGTCTGACGACTCAGCCACCAGGATTCCTTCATCCGACCGACACGGGTTGCCACGCACGGCACAAACACGTGGGAGGATGGTCCGCGGTGACAGCCTTGGCTGAGCCCATGCCGGGGTTTTAAGCCCAGAGGGTCAGCGTATAGCTGTCACTAACCATGACTTGCGAAATGGCCGTTCCCCTATCCGCCACCTGGGGACGCGCCCGGTAGTTGACCTCAAACCTCGGGTAACCTTAAACGACTCATCAAACGACAGCGGTCGTCAAACTTTTAGAAACAAAACAAAACTTTAATTTGAAATAAGACAAAATCATGAAGTACAAAAGTGAAATGTTACAATATATATATAGTGGTTTAACACTCCGTTGTGGACTTGCACCGCTTTTACTTAAGCTTTCTAGATCCTTTTTTGGAGGGGATAGGACTCCGTTTCAGTTATTTATTAAATATTCTTCGCTATGATGTTCCATTTCTTCCTATCTCTTGTTTTATTTTTCCAGTTGTTAATTCCCGCTCTTCTTAATTCTTCTTCTACTTCTGCTAGCCATGTTGATCTGGGTATTCCTCTTCTTTTCTTACTTCCAGGGCTCCATTGCATGATTACTTTTATTGGTTCTTTTTCGTCAGCTCTGCTTACGTGTCCTAGCCATTTTACTCTTTGTTTCTTGATTATTTTTATTATATCTTCTCCTTTTAAATCTTTGTCAATCTCATGGTTCATTCTTACTCTGTATTCATTATCGGCTATCTTCTTAGGTCCCAGTATCGTTCTTATTATTTTCCTTTCTATTATTCTTAATTTTTCTTCATCCTTCTTTGTAAATGTCATTGTTTCGGCTGCGTATAATGCTATTGGTCTTATTATTGTTCTATATACTCTCATTTTTTTTTTCTTGCTTAAAACTCCGTTTCGTAGTAATTTTTTGTTGGCTTGGAAAGCCCTATTTGTAGCAGCTATTTTTTCTTTTATTTCTTCTTCTCTTTCGCCTCTATTTGTTAACATTACACCTAAGTATTTGAATTTGTTTACTTGTTTAAACTCTGATTCTCCTATTTTAATAGTCTTGTCTTGCACTTCTTTTCCCATTACCATTATTTTAGTCTTTTTTTGGTTGATTTCTAGTCCTATTTTCTTTCCTTCCTTTACTATCTCCTCTAGCATTTTTCTCATTACATTTCTGTTTTTCGTTATTATTACTATGTCGTCTGCATATGCTATTATTTGACTTTCCCCTGTTCTGAGGGTTCCTTTCTTTACTTTTCTCATGGTATATTCCAGTGCTAAATTAAATAATGTGGCAGATAGGGTATCACCTTGTTTTACACCTTTATTTGTTAATATATCTTCAGTTTCTCCTTTTTGTGTTTTAATTCGTATTTTTGATGTTTTCATAGTCATTGCTATCAATCTTCTTAATTTGCTTGGTATTTGTAGTTCTTTTAAAGCTTTCATTAGTTGCTGTCTTTTAATTGAGTCAAAGGCTTGTCTGAAGTCAATGAACAGAATCTCGGTGTTTATGTTATACTCAAGTGTTTTTTCCATTATCTGTTTAATAATATGTATTGCGTCCGTGGTAGATTTTCCTTTCATAAAACCATATTGATAATTTCCGATAATTCTTGCGGATTCATTTGTTATTCTTCTTTGTATTATTGTTGACATTATTTTATAGGTAGTGTTTAGCAACGTGATTCCATTGTAGTTTTCGCATATTTGTTGGCTTCCTTTCTTATGTATTGTTAAAACTTGTCCTGTTTCCCATTCTTTCGGCATTTCTTCCTCCCTCCATATTTTAAATATAAGTTCATGGATGTGTTTCTGTATTGCTTCGCCTCCGTACTTTAATAATTCCATATTAATATTGTCGCTTCCAGGTGTTTTACCGTTGCGACTATTTTTTATAATTTCTTTTACTTCGTCTAGAGTTGGTTCTGCTATGTGTTTTTCGTTTTCTTCTGGTAATTCACTTTTTATTTCCTGTTCCTCTTCTGTGAGTAGTTCCTTAAAATAATCTGTCCATACCTTTTTGTATTGTTCTTCAGATTCTGCTAGTTGCCCATTTTTAACCTTTATCCCATGTGTCTTGGTCTTATATATTTTAGTTAGTTCTTTTATTTCCTTATAAAATCTTTTTGTGTTTCTGTTTGCTCTTTCATTCTCAATATTTTTTATTGTATTTTCTATTGATATTCTTTTGTTTTTCCTAATAATTTTATTACATTCCTTTCTTTTTTTCTCATACTTCTCCTTGTCCTCTTTTTTATTTGTTCTTAAATATGTTAATCTTGCGTTTCTCTTTTCATCTAGTATTATTTTAATTTCTTCATTAAACCAGGCTTTTTTATTTTTTGTATTCTTATTTTCTTGTCCTATCCAATTTTCAGCAGAGACGTTAATATATTTTTTTATCCAGCACCATTTTTTTTCTATATCTTCCATTCTACGTTCTTCCTTTTTTATGTTTTTTTCTACCTCCTCTTCGTATTTCTCTCTCGAGCTTTCATTGTTTATATTTTCTATATTCCATTTAATTCTCGTTATATCTTTTCTATCACTTGTTTTAACTTTGTTTCGTATTGTTGCGAACTCAGGGTTGCGGCGCGGGCGGCGGCCGCTAGCGAACAGGTCAGAACACGTCCGTCCGCTCCCCATTGTTCTTATTTTCAAGGAATCAGTGAATATTCCAGAAGGAAATATTTTACTTAAATACCCCGAGCAAAAGATCGGGAAGACAGTCTTGTATCGATACGTGAAGTGAACAGATGGTGATATAAATAAATAGATAGTGATATAAATAAAGAGTGATATAAATATTGTTGAAATAAATATTGCGTAGTTCTAATTGTTTAAATAAATTATCTTAGTGTTTAAGTCTTTATTGATATATGTTAGTCTTAAATTAGTGTTTATATTTGTTAAATCTTAGTGTTAGTTATTTTTCATTATTCTTTATAATTCATATTTCTTTAATTAAACTTAGTTATATAAATATTAGTGTTTTAATCAATTTTACACTTCACCTAAATAAATAAAACGTTACAGTATCTTTGTTGTTACCATGTAGTGATCCGAGTCGCCACATACTCCTCTGTATGTCCTTACGTTTAGTATCGAAGATTGCCTCCTTTTCGTTACTAGTACGTGGTCTATTTGTGTTTGAGTCTTATTGTCTGGTGCTGTCCATGTTACTTTATTTTTTTTTGGGGTGTTTATACTTCGTGCTACTTATTATTATGTTAGTCTTTATTGCTAATTCGCATAACCTTTGCCCATTGTCATTTGTTCTTTCATGTATTGTGTGTGTACCTGCGACTTGTTGCATGTAGTTCTCTCTTCCTATCTGTGCATTAAAGTCGCCCATTATAATGCTTAGGTCTTCCTTCGGTATTTTTTCAATTTTCTCTTCCAAATTCTCATAAAGATCTTCTTTCCTTTCATTTGTTGCATTCTCCGCAGGTGCATACACATTTAATATCGATTTGTTGGCAGGTGATACTTCTATTCTAATGTATGCCAACCTTTCATTAATTGCTTTAAATTCTATTATTTTTTCTTTTAATTTTTTTAAAACTATGAATGCTACCCCATATTTCCCCTGTTTATCTCCGGAATATAATGTTGTATAGTAATTCTTCTTGATTATACCTTCACCGCCCCATCTTGTTTCCTGAATCGCTGCCAGATTATTATCATCTCTTTTCAATTCTTGCGCTACTTCTTCCATCTTTCCTGGCTGGAGCATCGTTCTTATATTCCATGTACTAAATTTTAACATTTTGTTCTTTTTTCTATTTACTTTTTTTGTTTTAATTGTATTTATTGCCTTTCCCTTATCTTTATATCCTTTTCCTCGCTTTCCGTATTCAATATTGCCATCCTCGTTCTCCATTGTTAGTTGTTTAATTTTTTGGAGCTTTATCTTCCTGTTTTTCTATATTCATCTTCTCTTCATCCCATATATACCAAGTCTCATTTATTTTCAGTTTTTTATACCCTATTCTTATTCTATTTCCTTTATTTTTCTCATCTTTCGCCAATTTTAAGATTTCTTTTTGTATTTGCATCTCTTTATTAGTCATTTCACTTTCTATGTAAATTTTTGTTCCTGTAAGTTTGTTTTTATTTTTTAATATTTTTATTTTACCTTCCCAATTCTGTATTTTGGCAATGGTAACTTTTTATCCTCTTTTCCTTTCTTATGGTTTTATTTAAATCTGATATCTATTCCTAATTTGTTTTTTATAAGTTTTTCAACATCCTGATTGTTGATTATATTCGGTTCTCCCTTAATTACGATATTGTTACGTTCTTCAATTTTTTCTTTCTTCTCTTCTATTGTTTCTAAAGCTATTATTTTCCCTTTTAAAACCTTTATTTCCTCTGTCATCAATATTTCTTTTGTTTTTAAATCTTTGACTTCTTGTTTTAATTTATTTATTACTTCATGAAAACCTTTATGTAATTCTTGCATTTCCTCTCGTATTTCTGTCCATAATTCTTGAGTTTCTTCTCTGTGTTGTTTGTTTTCCTTCTTCATCGATTTTATCTCCTCGTTTATTGTTATTAGCATCTTTACTATTTAATTTTCTTCTGAGTCTATGACTTTTCGTTTAGCAACTGGTGATCTCGATGTCTTCCTACTTTTACTGAAGACCATATTATCACTTATGCTGCTGACACTGGAACTTCTAGTAAATTTACGTTTGTTATCTCCCATCTTTGCACGCCTAGTTGGAAACTTCTGCAGTCCTTAGGTGTTTTCGTGGTTGCAGTTTTACTTTCTCCCCTTTCTCTCCTCGATGTAAAATTTGATAAGGTTTGCTTGTTAGGTTATTTTATGCTTAAAATTTTCAAAGAGTACTTTTAAAAAGGATACGGCTTCTTCTGCACAGATAACACTTCCTGCTCTTTATCTGATCTTTAACTACCACTTCCTTAGCAGATTCTTCTTTTCAGCTTTAGATTTTAATACAAATTTGTTTTTATATTGCGGATACTCAAACTATCAACTGTCAATCAGCGGTCACCTTGGGTATTATCAATCCAAGATATAGTTACAATAATACCAACGCGGATCCACCGAACAGAAATAGACGCGGGGATAGGGACTTTTCACAATATATGTGTTTTAATTGCGAAGAAATGTGACATTTATCTCGAAATTGCTTACAAACAACTCAGAATAGAAATGAAACGTGTTCGTTGTAAAAAGACTGGACACCTTACAGCTGCCTGTAAAGAAAAACTTAAAATTAAATCGTATTCCTTAGCGGAGAATTTAAACCAATAAAAGTCGCAGATGACCCCGAATCTAGTGACTCATATCACAAAATTAGCCACGAAATTGTAACAGCAATCCCGAAAGAGTCTAGTAAAAAATGTAGCGCGGTAGTTTTAACTATAAATAATATGCGTGTTAGATTTCTTATTGACACAGGCGCAAGTGTAAGTATTGTAAAAAAATTTGTGATAAAGGGGACCGGTATTAAAGTTGAAAAATTAAGAAACAGGGTTATTACAAGCATCTCTGGCGAAAAATTACCCGTATTAGGAATTTCTAAGCTTTGTGTGGAATTAAATAGCTCGGTAAATAAAACATAAATTCGTTGTTTGCGAAGATAGTTTGGCTTTATCTACGGACGGACTGCTCGGAAATGTTTTTTTGAAAGAATTTGAGGCAGAAATTAGTTACGCGAGAAACGAGTTAAAGTTGAAAACGGATGTTTATACCATAGCCGCTGTGCAGAAAGCGAGTGTGGAAGTTGGGAATGTTAAACTGGAAAACAATCTTTCTCAAAAACGCGGAACAGACGCAACACTGATTGCAATTAAACTCGCGGAGGATATAGATGCCTCTGAAAATAAGGTTGAGCCTTCCAGAGAAGCTGAGCTAATTGAGAAGCAAAAAATTAAGGAAAACGTAACAAATGCAGATGCCAAGAGCAACAACGAAGAAGCAACAGACTCAGAAACAGCAACGAACTTTGTACGAGCCCATGATACGGTGACGGCGGATGAGAGATTCATTCATTTTAAAACCAGAAAGGAGGAAATGTGCGAAAAAGAGACAGACGCTAAACGTACGGCAGAAACAGACAATGACAGTCATCAAGAAGCTAAAGATGAAGCTAAGGCAATCAGTTTGGCTCAGAAAATAGAAATTACTCACTATACTGAAGAAGAAAACCTATTACCCGGAGTTGACAACAAAGAAACAGTGGAAGAAACACAGGTAAGTGAGCAAAGATTAATATCGCTCGAGTTTGATTTTAGATCGAAAGATAGACAGAACACGAGTAGAGAGGAGGAAAACCGATTGGACGACATTGTACACTTCGTGGATACGAAGCAGCGGAGATTTTCGAAAGGAAAAATGGCCCTGATATGGTGCATCCAGAGGCCCAGTTTAACTACGAGGTAGACATAACCTCCTATCCTAAAAGCGCGATCATGGCCCAAGAAGTTTCGAAAATTACCGACATAAAGAAAACCCAACAAGAACAGCAAGCAGAAAAGATGTCTAAATTTCAATTAATTTTAGAGAAATTAGAGAAACAGGACGATAACAAGAATTTAAGAAAAAGTAGAATAAATAAATATTTTGTTTTTAACTTCGAGTTCAAAAGAAATCATTTGAGAGATATTTTATGCAATATTTATTTTATAGACAAAATAATTTTAAAATATGTGCTCTTTAAGCAAAGAAAAAGGAAATAGTATTAATAATTCTCTGCGTTACAATCAGTGAAGAATGTTTAATTTTTCTTTTTAAATTTGTATAGGTATATAATAGTAAATTTTTAAACAGTGATTATTTTCCTTGTTGTTTTAATGAAATGTTAAGATTTTTATTTTTTCAAAATTGTTAAATTACACTGATTGTTTGAAATGGACCAGATTTTTTATTGGATTTGATTATAGATTTTGGTAAACCAGGATTTTGAACTGAGATTGTTTTATTAGTAGACTTTAGTTTTTTTAGATGCCAGGGTCGTTCTGTGATGATGTGACTTACAAATTTGGCGCTCCTATCTACTGGTAGCCAACCAGTGTTTTACATAGGTAGCATAGAGACATGGCGGTGTAAAACATTGGTGAATTAGTTAAGTTTGGTGGTGGAAATTATGTATGTATTTTTAAAATTTTTAATGTAGAAAGGAAAAGTTTTGTTTAGTTATGGATAACCGGCCATGTTGGTGCCCAAGGCTTTAGCAACCTTGTCCTCTGGTGAGCTATAGGTTCCGGATATCAGGGACATAGAAGATTTTATGTACCCGATGACATTGCCACTCATCTCCGAAGGAAGGCAACTTGAGGTTTTGATGCTCCAGCTTCTCCAGTGATTAGTAAGATTAATACAAGGAGAGCAGCATCAAAACCACAAGTGTTTAAGTAAGGCATTAGGATTATATTCAGGAGCAATTATTTATTAGGGTAAAGGTTTAATTTAATGTCGTAGATGTGGGTTAGGATTTTTGTTGTAGCCTTATTCTCCAAAACTAGAGAGTTCGGACCAATGCAGAATCTTGGATGGTCGCTACCAAGACAATGGGAATCCACTCCGATAGTGAGTCGTTAAATGCGGAGGATTCAACAGTTTCCTCAGGAAGTGAACTAGTCAGTAAGCTGCTTTCAACCTCCTTCGTGAAGATGGGTGCGACATCCAGAAGGTCCAGATAGAGAATCCATGGTCGAACTCCAAGGTTTAGTAGTGTGCTAATGATGTTACTCAAAATTTCCATTTGGCTATTAAAAATGCATTGTTGTGAAAGCAAAAGTTTCCCTAAATTCCAATTAGACTATTTTTAGTGATTTAAAAGACCTTCGTTTTGGAAAGCCGTAGTGTCACCATGTTCATAAGCCAATTTCTCCAGTGATAGAGGGGGCATTTACAAAGGCCCTATATACCATGTTATTTTTGTTGTAAAGGATCGATTGTCGATTCTGCTGTCGTTAGTGTAAGTCACGGACCTTGTTCTGTCCTGTTGACATAGTAGAGTTAGTGCCGAAATATGTTATTTGGTAAGTCAAGTTTTTAATCATTATTGTTCCTAATTTGTTGTTACTTGTTGACTCTATATTTATATATATTCTCTGTTATTATCTATTTTTAATTCATTATATATATTCTTAAAGTTTCAAATATTTTGCATCTCATTCCTTCACTCTCCCGTAAGAGCCTATTTAAATTATCAATAATTCTTTTTGAATAAAAGTTCCATCTAAGTTTTAATTTTAATTGTTACATTATAAAACTGGAATTAAAAAATCTAGCCAAGAAGGAAATTACAATAGATATGCAGCTAAATTTTCTACACAGACATCTACTAAAACAACTTCCCACAATAGAATACGAAATCCGGATAACAGACCTACAAGACCATACCTTTTTTCAAGAATACAGAGATGACCAAAACAAAAGAAAAAAAACTGGAAAAACTCATATACAAAAAACAACAGAATCAAACAAGAAACCAAACAATAAATAACAATACACATAACCATCAGGTAAAAACAATATCAAATATCTCAAACCCTCATCATACAACTCTTACATCCAACAATAATTTAGAAATACGCCAACCTACAACTACACACGAGAAATTCCCACCTCGGACAACAAATCTCTCTAACTACACATTCAACGACAGAGAAACAAAACTTCTAAATACGAGCCACAAATTTGCTCCACAACCATCCTCAGACTTACAACTTAGAACAGCCATAGTAATAAAATCTCAACTATACAACCACCCTCAACGCCAGGACATCTTCAGCAACATAACAAAAATCATATTAAACAATAAAGAGGTAAGTGCATATGCCAATGACAAAAACAAAAATTCTTCCAAATTATACATTTCTTTTATTCATAATCACAAAAACACACTTAAAACTTGTGACGTAGTGCTCGTCACAAATAACACGTACCTGCCTTCCTCATCGCTCCACATAGTCGCAAACACCGACTCCACGAGGTCCGAACCGCACATTAGGTTAGAGCGAACCCGCCGTCCGAACCAGTAGCCGCCGACCGCTGCAAACACCTTCATGAAACGGTACGACATCTCCAACAGCCTGCCGGATTGCCAAAGAGTCGCCGAAAAATACTTTGGCGAAAACACATGGCATGGAACATAACCACAAGATCACGTGAAACAAAACTTTTACAAATGTCTCACCTACAACCACAGCACTGAAAGAAACAATAATAAAAACTTGTTAACACTTACCGCTCTTACTTTTCCTAGCTTTTCTTGTTATTTTTAGTTTCCAAAGTTTTCACAAAAAACACATGTCAGCTGAGCCAGCGCGTGCGCACGGCCGCAGTACTGTCAACCTCTAACACAACGGTTCGTGAGACTGAAATCCCAAGCTAAATTTTTTAAAAATATGTAAATCAGATTAAAACAAATATGAAACTTTGTGAAGCCAAGGGTAGTGATTACGCGATTTTTTAAAATAAAATTCAATTTATTGAACGAAAACAACAATACAAAAAGTCAGTCTTTCTCACTTCTCACTCAATCAGTAGCTGCAGGTTTAATTAAATTTCGGGAATAAATACGACCGCCGGGCCGTATTTCTTCAGTCTGCGACGACTCAGTCTACGACGACTCAGTCTACGACGACTCAGTCTACGATGACTCAGTCTACGACGAATCAGTCTACTACGACTATAACGTCTAACAGCTAGCCGAGAAGAGTAGCAGACCGCATCCGTACCGTACCGCACCGATTTGAATCTTTTTCGTAAGTTTCTTGTTTATTTTTATATTTTTTTGACTTCCGCTGCTATTAAAGGATACAGGCCGGTAGCAACCATCGCCGTTCCTCATAACCTTAGCTTGCTGCATTCCGCGCCTGAGGTAAAGTTCTGCCGGTGGTTTCTATCGCGTGCTTCTACGGCCGCAGGGCAGGTCCGTTTGTTGACTAAGTGTTTTTTTTACTGCTCTACATTCCGTAGTTGTCGAAAAACCCCGCTGGTGGTTCCTATCGCGAACTCCGTCGACGGCTGGGTAGAACCGCGGTTAGTTTGTCATTTTTCTCACTTCCTACGGCTCAGTACAACTGGGTGTCGTAATTTTTAGTACAATAAAATATTTAACTTACTTCTGTCTGTCTGTGCTAAACCTTGGCCCGACCGACCTAGAGCTCCCGTGGCACACGTCACTTCTCTCACAGGATCCGCAGATTGGCGCCCGAGAAGAACCCGACATCCTGTAGGAGAACCACGACATCACGGACCGACAACAATAGCAGCCGCCCAAGTGATCGTCACAATCAATATAATCTATACAGAAAAAACTTACAGGCAATAATTTAACAATTACTAAAGCCGACAAAACGCTGGTTTAGTCATCCTAAATACAGATGATTACATCAATAAAACTCTCACCTTTTTCAGAAATAACAATATAATTGAAATAACAAAAAATCCTATAAGTTCATATATCACAAAATTCAATAATTCTCTAAAATTTGCTTTTGATACTTTACAAACATTTTCAGTAACTAAAAGGCAACTAACCAATCATAATCCTTCTACACCCATACTTTACAGCCTTATAAAATTACATAAAACAGATAAATCCATACGTCCCATCACTAGTTCCATATCATCACCAGCAAACAAGCTATCAAAATTCCTAAAACATTTAATTACAAATCTTTCTAATTTTTACTCTAAATATTCAATACAAAATTCAATTGATTTAATTAACACTTTTAATAATAATCTAAATTTAAATAACAACAATGATTTTAAAATGGTTTCTTTTGACATAGTAAATTTATATACAAATGTACCAGTGAACGAAACAATAGATATCCTTTCAAATTTTTTAAAAAATGACAACGAGTTCATAAATTCATTTAATCTAGATTCCACAGATTTAAATAACCTCATAAACCTTTTCAAACTTACTACCAAACAAAATTTCTTTCAGTTTAACAATAAAACCTACATATTGAACGACGGTCTTCCAATGGGAAGCCCAATAAGCGGAATTTTAGCAAACATTTTCATAGACAATTTAGAACATAAAATTATGCAGCTTCCATGTAGTAACAACATACTACTTTGGGTTAGATATGTTGATGATATCCATTGTTTTTGAAATGGTACAGATACAGAACTTCAAAATTTTCTTAATACAATAAATAATGTATCACAAATTAAATTTACACTAGAACAAGAAACAAATAATTCATTAAATTTCTTAGATTTAACTTTAACCAGAACAAATAACGACATAGAATATAACATAATCCGAAAACCTATAGCCACAGTCACTATAATACCATAAGATTCTTATCATAATCCCACAGTTATACAATCGGCATTTCATTACTATTTCAACAGATTAACTTCAATTCCTTTATCAAAAGAAA
The DNA here is from genome assembly GCA_035578165.1 of Stenolophus ochropezus. Classification (NCBI taxonomy): domain Eukaryota; kingdom Metazoa; phylum Arthropoda; class Insecta; order Coleoptera; family Carabidae; genus Stenolophus; species Stenolophus ochropezus. Next base: position 33,971,816 of record JAQOWZ010000006.1, on the reverse strand, counting down.
ACTATAATAAAAAATTACAAACAATAATAGACATAGGCCTAAACAACAAATTTCCTTTCAATTTTATTCTACAAATTTACAATAACATACATAAAAACAAAATTTTACAAGACATGTATCCACATACTAAACCGATTACTCGATGCATTTCCATCCCTTACAATAAAAACAATTTCAATAAATTCGAAAAATACTTTACAAAATACAATCTAACAGTGACTTCAAAATCACACAATACAATAGCAAATTATCTCATAAATAATGAACCCACAATTCCCCCAACAGAAAAATCTGGCATATATAAAATTTAAAATTACGATTTAACGAACATTTAAATAAAAGACCACCCTCAGCCATAAATACAGATATCAATGACACTCATCATCAAATATCTATCGAAAATAGTATCAAAGTACTACATAGTGAAGCTGCATACCACAAATTAAATCTACTAGAAAAATACGAACTTCTTAAATAAACTGTGTCAAATGAAACCATTCTATTAAACGAAAATATTTCATTCCCAGAGCCACACTTATTTAAATGTTTACCTCCTTTTTCTTCATAATACACCAATCCAAACAATTAAAACTAACGCCACCTACTTCCTCTCACTAACTATAACTTCCATATTTTATAAACTTAACATTATACGACAACCTTCCTTCTTGGCTAGTTTCTTTAAAGTTTTCCAAATTAATTCAACCATGCTTTTTCAACTTTTCAATTATTTACTTTCTGTGTAAACAAATATTATCAAGCAAACAATGGATTTTGCTTATGAAACCATATATATTTTTATCCTTGACTGTAAGTATATTATACATAAATTTTTGATCAAAAGCATGTGCACTTAACCTCTCTTGAAGAAAATACAAAATACATATATAATCTCTACCTATAGCTACATATAAAAAATTCTGTAAAAACTACCCCCCTTTCTATAATTTAGGCAAATATTTATATTATATTTTTATATTATCTTTTTTTAGCGTCCGCCTGATGATATAGTCTTTGAACTACGAAATCGATAGCGACATAAATAAAGAAATTACAAAACATTCTGCAATTCTTTTCTTCCTAAACTTCATTCACCATGCAGAACAACCTGGAGTCCTTCTGCCAATTTATTAGAGATAATATGTTAAATACATTTTTTTGTGTATAATATCAAGCTTAACCATACAACCATTATTTGAAGTAATTGCCAACCACTATATAATTATAACCATAAAGATAACCATACAAACCATATTTGAAACTTTTGCCAAACACTTTATATTTATAAGCATAAAGTATGAAGTTGGACATAGCAAAAATATGATGATTAATTTAGATTGTAATTATATATGTATAGGTAAGTATACATATGATATTCTAAGGCATTTAAGATGGAATTGAAGATATTATGTTAAATACATTTGTTTGTGTATAATATCAGGCTTTACCATACATCCTTTATTTGAAATTATTGCCAACAATCTATAATTTTTAGCATAAAGTATAAAGTTGGACTTAGACAAAAAAATGATAAGTAATTTAAATTGTCATTTTATGTATGTATATATATATATATATATATATATATATATATATATATATATATATATATATATATATATTGTAAGGCATTTAAGATGGAATTAAAGATATTATGTTGAATTTAATGTTTTCAAAGCAAGATACAAGTCCAGACTGAATATAATATTACTTTACAATCTTTTACATGTGTTTTTGTTACCGAGTAATACAATATGATAACATGATAACAGGATGTCTGGAACTGCTGATGGTTGCAACTCCTGGGCAGGTAACACCTTCCTCCTTAAGAAAAAACTCTAGGGCGGAACGACTTGAGCTTCTTTTATGTGCGTGGAAGTTCTGGGAATTGTATTCTGGAAAAATTTATTTTTTATTTTGAACAAAAAATATGTTGCGATCACCAATGACAGGCAGATAACTCCTATTATTGCAGCCACGGAGTATTTGTACTCTGTCTTCATCGGATCGATGTCGATTTCTTCAATTTCTTGTAGTTGGAGTTGATGTAGTTTTTCCAGTGGTGTCTTGTCCAGTTTTAGATTTTCAACTTGTAGGGTTGTAGGAATTCTTATGTTGATTTTCTCTAAGTTGATTGGATGACCAGGAATGGAGTTTATTTTATTGGAATTCACATAGGATGAGATTTTGCTAAATAGGTTCCTTGAAGGGAAGCGATGGTATTTCTACTGCACGTTGTTTTCATTTGGCGCGGTGTAGGAAATATTTCAATGTAATGTGCTTTATTTATTTTTAATATAATTTTTTGTCTAATTTTTACTGGCACATGTTGGCAATTATTGGCTGTGGTATCGGTAGTTAATATTGAAGTTAGACATTCTTCATCTCTTGCCATTGGAAGATTTGTGTTGTCGCATAGGAATTTCGACTCTAGGTTGTTACGGTTTATTTTTGCAATCTGCAATTTATTTAAAATCTAAATCATTTTATTTCCTTATTATCATTTTTGTTCGCAATTTATGAAACTCTTAGGCATTGCTGGTTGATTATTGTCAAGAATATTAATTGTTATATTTTTATACATTTGGGCATGTGCAAGTTTGAGCTAACTCGCAGATTTGAGCGAAGTGATTCATTCTGTTCCTTGATCGTCGCTGTAGTCATATCTCAGTGTCTGGTTATTATTTACCATATTGTTTAGTTTATTGTTGGATAAAGTTTAACGTGCCCATTATTTGGGGATTTCAACTGAGAAAACTAATTGGGAAATATTTGTTCCCGCGGAAAATTGTTCCGGATTTATTGCACTGCGATCATTGAAAAACAACTTAGCCGCCCACCATCTCAGGTATTTACTTTTATTGTTGATTAGCCCAGTTGTAGTATCTATAAAGTATTTTGGTAATAATATTTTGATCATTGTTAATTTACAATCAGTAAAAGTAACTTTTAACTTAATCATCGACCTGGCAATGCTAATTGAGTTCTCCTTTCAGGCTTTTATTTTATTGTATTTACTTTTCTACCACTATCGATATTAATTCGATCTCGATCCGATTTATTAGATGCTTATGGTTGGATTGGGTTGTTGAGCCCTTATTTTTGGTGGATACACATTTTAGTGGAGAATTTTTGGGGAGAATTGGATGACCGGTACCTCGTGTTTCAAGCGGAAATTGTTCGACGCCATTTTGGAACTCGTCACACACTACGTCACTACCGCACACTACCTCACTCCGACGTCATCAGCTCTCCAAACACATGCAGATAAGCTCTATTTTGATTTTTTTTCTTTGTTGTTATTTTTAAATATTTTTTTGAATTGATTTTTGAATGTTATGTTATTTAATTACATTTATTTACGCTTATGTTATTATTTTATATGTACTAGCTCACGCGAGTCTCAGAATTTTTTTTATGAGAGATACTCATTTAGGGATTGTTTCGGTTTAGGAAGGGTTAGGACTGAATTTAACTTATTTCGACGCTTGTTACGCTCGCATTACCCTGATTGGTCGACCAACCACCCATATTGCGCCTATTTTTGCGTATTATATTTAAAGTCTAAGCTATCTAAACATTCGAAGTCCTCGCTCGTTCGTGCGCCACGCATCTCCTATTTGGTACAGTTTATTCACTTATTAGTATTACCTTTCGTTTATATCTCGCATGAGTTATATAATTCATTCAGAAAATTTGTTAATATAAAGAATTTCGATTTCAAACTTTATTTACATATTCGACAACATAATCACAAAGTATTAAATGTAATACTACAAATATTTAATATATCCTACATTTTAATTTCAAACGGAGCTTTATTTGTTTTTTTTTTGAGTTACCTACTATTATCTTTTGATTATCCTTCACAGATTCGTATTTTCGTGGTTGTATACTAGGTTTCCTTTTTTAACAACAACCACGTGGCGCCCTATTATAATTTATACTATTTCATTATTCTTCTTTACTGTCTAAAAGCTGGCGGCCGCATTCACTGTCATCTTGGATGCGTAAGAGCTACAATAATACACGACTGTGTGGTGCGCGTAGCAAGGTCTATACACTTCACGTTGGTGTAGTGGTATGCGTTGTTGTTTAAGGATAGAAAAGTAGCAGGTGGGATAATCGAAGATTAATTAACGTTTGGAATGGAGTATAAATAGTAATGATCGAATGTTTTTGGGTGTACCAGCGGGAAATCAAGTCAAAACATAATTTTTTCGTTACTATTATATACTTTAATTTTAATAACGTGATAATATCTAGAAACGTCTTGAATGTTTGAAAATAATAATTGTTTGTGATCGTAAATGGATAATATTTCGCTAATGGCATGTTTCAAATCTTCATAGTAAATTATGCTTGGGTGTACAATTTCCAAAATGGAAAATGTTACCGCGTTTTCAATTTCTTCCAAATAGTGCACTAATGAATCAATATTATATTGTTACGTTTTATTTTTTTAGGTGAAGTGTAAAATTGATTAAAACACTAATATTTATATAACTAAGTTTAATTAAAGAAATATGAATTATAAAGAATAATGAAAAATAACTAATACTAAGAATTAACAAATATAAACACTAATTTAAGGCTAACAATTATAAATAAAGACTTAAACACTAAGATAATTTATTTAAACAATTATAACTACGCAATATTTATTTCAACACTTTTTATATCACTGTCTATTTATTTATATCACCATGTGTTCTCTACCCGTATCAATACAAGACTGTCCTCGCGATCTTTTGGTCGGGGTATTTATATTAAAATACATCATTCTAGAAGATTATTTGATTCCTTGAAAATCAGAACAATGGGGAGCGGACGGACGTGTTGTGACCTGTTCACTAGCTCCCGCCGCCCGCACCGCGACCCTGGGTTCGCTACAATATTTAATTACTTCTAAAATTTCTTGTATAATCAAATAATAGGAAAACGGAAACTTGAGTTATTAATTGATTTGATTATCTCATTTGTTTCATTTTATATATCATTTTGATTTTTGATTATTGATGTCATCGTTTCATTGATAGAAGGCATTATATTTTTTGAGTGATGTCTAATTTTTTAATTTAGTTACGATTGATTTTTGATTACTTTGTAATTTAAGTATGTTATCATGAATTTCTTCGACGTCCTCATTATCCATATTACTTGTTATAAAGTTGATAAGAGATCCTAAAGGATTGATAATACTACGTTTTTGCCGTTTTTCTGGGTAGAAATTTCATAATAAGTGTTCGTAATAATTGTTTAGTACAGTGACAATGTCGGGGATAGCAGAGTTTATTGTTTCTTTTATTTTAGATAGGCTTCCATTCAATAAATCTACTCGATTAGATAGGGATTTGATGTCAACATAATGAAGGAATGTGTGGGAAGCGGTATAAGTTCTTGCTTATTCTAATTTACATGGAAGGATTCCAGGATTGTTGGATAGATTCTGGACTAGAACATCTTGTGTCTTCGTCATCGTTATGTACAGAGTCGAGAGTAGTGAAATGATGCTGGTTTTAGAATTTTATTTTCTAAGATTTTTGATTTGTTTTTAGTCTTATTTTGTTATTTAAAGTCTTTTTGTCTTGGTCTTTTTATGTTATTTAAGAGAATGTTTGTAGAAGTGTTGCCGTGTTGTGGTTTTATTTCGGTGGTTTTTAGATTTGGAATAATTTTTTTAATTTCTTCTGGTTTGAATTTGTTATTCGTTTTACTTTGCTTTTGTTCATTTTTTACGTAAATTATTTTAGGTATTTCAGGTAGATCTTCGCGATTTTTATTTGCGTAATCGATATTTTTTGTTGCTCGTTTGTATCTCTGATTTTATTGTATAGCAGTTTAATTTTTTCATTGTGATTGATTATATATTTATTAACTAGTTCCTTTTCCAATTCAAGGTCTAGGGGTGAGTTTACGTCAATGTGTCCTGATATAATTTCGCACGGTTTAAATTTTGTAGCAGAATGGATAGAATTATTGTATGCTAGCATAGCGTTGTTTATTAGTCTTATATGTTCCACAAGGGTCGAATGAAATCTTTCAATTAATCCGTTTTATTCCGGGTGTTGTGATGTTATAAAATGGAGTTTTACTTTATGTACTTCTAATAATTCTTTAACTAATGAATTTTTAAATTCTAAGTCATTGTCCGAAATTATTTGATTTGATATCCCATGATGGGTGAAATATTTAACAAGATTATTTACAACTTCTATGCCTTGTCCGGAATTCAATCTATAGGCTTAAGCATATCTTGAGAAAGCATCAATTATCGTTAAGAATTTTTTTTTCTAAAGTTATCGAGTCAATATGTAAAATTTCAAAAGGTTTAGTTGGGGTTGGTGAAATATTATATTTTGGGTTAATAGAGATTCTGTCATATTTAGTTTTTAAACATACTTCACATTTATTAATGTAAGTTTGAACTGATTTCCTTAAATTAAGCTAGTAGTATTTCTTTCTAATATTTTTCTCTGTTTCATCGATTCCTCTGTGATTAGTTTTACTTTCGTGATAATTTTAAATAGTTTCTTTAATACCTTCTTAGTCTACGACATCTAATAATTTTTGAGTATATCTTACTAAATTTATTTGTGAGTTTTTGAAATATTTTTGAATAATTGAACTGAATTTTTCATATATTGGGTCTTCAAAGTATAAGCAATATTTAACTTTCGGGATGATGTATTCTTTTATGAAATTAATTATATCTCCAGCAAAATTGTTTTTAGAAATTTGTACAAGGAAACGTTGTGCGTTTTCAAATAATTTTATAATTTTTGGGTTTTGGGGATAAAAATTTACTTCTGACATAATAATTTGGTATGTTCCGAAATTAACTGGTTTATCACGAATAGGTATTTCTACGACCGGATTTTCTGTGTTAGTGTGAACTCTTTTATCGTCTGAAATAATTTCATCTTGATTTTCATTATCGGTTTGAACTACTAAAGAGACATTATATAAATTATTTTTATTCTCTTATTTATATGTGTTAGAATTTTTTTTTTTTAATTTTCTATGTATTCGAATATTTCTTCGGAGTTCTCATTTGTTTCGATGGCATTAATGTGAATACGAGATAATGCGTCTGCGTTTAAATTTAGTGAAACTTTTTTATAAACAATTTGGTAATCATATTCTTCTAGTTTAAGTCGCCATCTTACGAGTTTCTAGTTGGGTTCTTTTAATGAAAACTACCATTGCAAAGGTCTGTGGTCCGTATAGATGACAAATTTACGACCAAATAGATAAGGTCTGAAATGTTTCACTGGCTGGTAGCTCCTTTACAATTGTGGAGTATTTAGTCTCTGAATCATTTAACGTACGGCTGGCATAAGATATAGGCAGATCTGATCGTACTTTTCCTTGTGACAGTACGGCACCAATTGCAAAATTGCTCGGGTCTGTCGTTAAAATGAAAGGTTTCTCGAAATCAGGGTGTTGCAAAATATTTTCATTAGCTAACATATTTTTACAGGTATTGATAAAATTTATGTAATTTGGATTTTGTTTATCGATTTTGGCGTCATTTTTCAAGCGTGAAGTTAAAGGTTTTGTTAGATGAATTTTTTTATGAATTTGCGATAATATACAAGTAATCCCAAAAATGCTTTAATTTCTCGCGTAGTTTTTGGTAAGGGGTCATTTCTAATTGCTATGATCTTCTCGGCGTTAGGTTTTATGCCGTCTATTGTAACTGAGTGACCTAAAAGGTGACTTCTGTTTTTAGAAATTCGGACTTATCGAGTTGTACCTGAAGGTTACTTTCGCGTAATTTTTGGAAAATACTTTTTAAAATTTGAAATTTGCTTTTGAAGAGATGCAGAAAATACAGTTATATCGTCCATAAAAACAGAACAAATTTTGTTTTAATATTGTCGTTATATGTTATCCATAACTCGATGAAAAGTGGCTGGAGCGTTCTTTAAGCCAAAGAGCGTTCGTAAAAATTCATAGTGTCCGTGTTCTACGTTAAAAGTGGTTTTCTGTATGTCGTGTGACGTACACGCTGCTTGGGGGGAAGCGTAAAGCCACAGTGATCCCTGTAAATAAGAAAAGCCGGGAGCTCTAGTAGAGACGGGAGGGTTTGTAAAAAAACTATATTCAACCTCTTTTATTTACACCTTATTTGACAGGAATATGGCCAGACTGTGAGAAAAACCACAAAACTAACTATCAAGAATCCCGTCGACATAACCAGTGGCTAAAAGGGAATTAGGGACGCCTTCCTGCAAACAACCAAACAGGAAGGCAGGATTCAGACTTGTAGGACGCCTTCCTGCGGACAGCCAAACAGGAAGATCGGATTTAGACGCGTAGGACGCCTTCCTGCGGACAGTCAAACAGGAAGATAGGATTCAGACGCGTACTTCTCTCGCCGCGGACTGCCAAACGGTCCGAGTCATACGCTCTGACCGGTGGTCGGAGAACACCAAGTCGCGGTCGGCCTACGACTTAGCGGGTGACAAACACGAGGGTCTTCCTCAGTGCGGACGGCCTACACTTTGGAAGATAACAGTAAGCGGAGAGACGGTAACAGCCGCGGACGACCAAACGGCTGAGGCAAAACAAACATGCAAAAACTCACCAGTACACTTGTAGAGCAGGCAGCTAGATTCGGCGGACGGCCAAGCTTGAATCTGTCTGACTAAACAGCGAGTAAGCACCGGCTTTTATACCCGAAAATCTTAATTAAAGGCGTTAAGCGCATGTCTTTAAACAAAGAGAGTAAAAACTTCTAGAACATTCTACCATTTTTGTCTAATAAATTTGAATTTAAGTTTTGTCTTCTCCACTGTAACGCTGTGTCTATTCTATACAATAAAATAATATCTGTTACACTTTTGAATTTTACCTATATCACAGTTCTACATCTAGGCGGCGTTGTAGTCGTATGTCAAGTGCAAGGTCGCCCCGCCTGTCAGCGGATATAAACATGTGGTGTGACAGTTGTTGTACAAAGTTATTTACAAACAGGGGAACAATGGTTAGTTACAAAATTCTTATGTTACTACGTATTTACAATAGCATATTTCTCAGGTACAAAGTAATGGTACACTAGTAGTTGTACACGAAAACACGTGGTGTTAACCGAGACGATTTTTCACTTGGAGACTCACTAAACGTAAGTTACACGATCGTTGCATGATTACGTTTTATCACAGTGTTCGTTGTTTAAGGTGTTATCCCACGAACACACATACACACATACAATCATGAGGTTTGGAGCGCGCACATAACCGCACTTGTGCGTCGCTGTCGGAGTTTTGTACCTACAAACCTAGTTGTTTCCTTCGAGGCTGCCGCGGTGCGTTGGGGTTCTAGTGCACCGTCCTCCACCGTATGCTGCCGTCCTGCAACCGCTCCCACACTCTGGTCCGCCGGTGAACGGCTGGCTGCGTAGCTATGGGGACCCAGGACATCGGTAGCTAGGCGATTTCCTTGGGGACGCGGGCGTGGCCGATATCCGGGACGCGTCCAGAACGAGGGAGACGCCGGGCGAAAAGGGAGGCGGTGTTGTAGGTGCGGGGCGTCGCGGCGTTTCCCCGGGTGTTGGCGACGGAGCCGATGGCAGCGTAAGATCGGCCTGGATCTGGCGTAGGTCGGTGAATCTGCGCTCGTGGGCGCGCTGCACGGCTGGGAGGCGTAGGTCCGCTGAATGGACCCGGCTGCGGTTCACCGTGGCGTTGTCCGGGGTCCGTTTCTCGACGGGCCTTAGCACGTACGGGATGTCGTGCGCCACGAACCGGACGAGATGTGGTGGACTTACGGGTAGCGGCGACTGCGCCGCCGGGATTGCCGTTTCCCCAAACAGGGCTGCCACGCTGATGGGCAACGGTGGAGGCGAACGTCTCGGCCTGACCATGCGCTCATTCCTTGCCTTGGGGTGACCCGAGTCTCTGGGTATGATGAACTGACCGGGCTGGTCGACCCAAAGAGCTCCGACGTGAGTTCCTCCCGACGGACGCCCGGTGGGCTGGGCGGACGTAGAGGTAGGTGTTAATGAAATGAGGACACAGTACAATCCAGTATGAGTAAATAATAAAGATTTAATGACACTAATGTAAAAACATACATAAACAACAACAATAAATTATATTCAGCTACTACGATCAACAATAAATTATATTCAGCTACTACGATCAGCTTCAGTCGTGGCTACCATGATCAGCTTGAGTCGTGGATGTAGCGATTTTCTAACAGCCCCCCTCGACGAGAGCGCCATCTTCTGGACTTGATATGTTGAACAGCCCTATAAGTTCGGTGCATTTCTTGTGCTTGGGTTTCGTTAGGGCCTTGGTCAGAACGTCTGCAGCCATCTCTTCAGATGCCACGTGTTCCAACTTAATTAGTTCGGCGTTGATAACTTCACGAACGAAATGATGCCGAATGTCTATATGTTTCGTTCGTGCGTGGTAGACGGGATTGATTGCGAGCTTTTGAGCCCCGCAATTGTCGATAAACAATTTCATGCTATCTTCTGTGTAGACACCCAAGTCTCGAAGAATACGTTGGAGGTAAACAGCTTCTTTTGTCGCTTCGCTGAGGGCCATGTATTCAGCCTCCGTCAAGGATAACGCTACGGTCCTTTGTTTTCTCGAATCCCAGGATATACATCCGCCGTTCATTACGAATGCATATCCGGTGAAAGATCTGCGGTCGTGTAGTGATCCTGCTCAGTCAGCGTCCACGAAGCCTTCTACTTTGCTTGTTTCGCGTCCATACGAGATTCCGAGACTCGCAGTCCTCTTGAGGTATCGTAAAACTCTCTTAGCTGCTATCCAGTGGGTCTTGCCGAAGCAGTCATTGAATTGGCTGAGCACACTTGCAGCATATGCCACGTCGGGACGAGTCGCCACTGAGAGGTACAGGAGTCCTCCAACCAGTTCGCGGTATGGCGGTCTCGGGCCATCAGCGTCTGTCCAGGGGTCGGTCTTCGTCAGCTTCACACCTACTTCCAGGGGCGTTGAGACTGGATTGCAGTTTTGCATCTAAAATCTCTTTATAAGTTCGTTTATAAAAGTATGTTGGTTTATTTTGATGCCGCTGCTATCTTCTGTGAAGTCCATTCCAAGACACCGTCTCAGTTTTCCTACTTCTTTCAAATCAAAACGCTTTCCGAGTTCTGATCCAAAGCGTTCTACTATTTTTATATTTTGGGAAATGACAAGTATGTCATCTACATACACAACGACTAATTTTCGTTTCTCCAGTTTCCCGTTGGTACCATACTTGTTTCTAAGTATGAAACGACTTCCGACTACATCGCGCCCTTCTGGTCGTTTTACCAATTCCCAGGTTTCATTTTTCAGAATGGATTTCACCTCTTCTGCCATTGCACGCATCCACTCGTTCGAATCTGGACTGGTTAGTGCCCTGTCTACTGGAATTTCGGTCAAAAATGCCATGTCTGCCTGTTCTCTGTCGCCACGTCCGGTCGTTTCTTCCAAGTCGGATCGATGAGGAGGAGTAAACCCCAGGAAATCGTCTTCTTCATCTTCTTGTTTCTGTCTGTCGTCTGCTTTTTCTTTTATTTGGTTGCGGCTGCTTTCTAAATCAAGTTCAAAAGTGGACGAATTATTTGGAATTTTACTCACTTGATTTGGCAGCCCATCTAGAAATTTGACATCCCTCGATATTATTGTCTTCCCCTCGCTCGGAATCCAAATTCTGTATCCTTTCGATTCTTCGCTGTATCCGACGAAGATTCCATTTTTCGAGCGTGAAGAAAGTTTGCTTTTGTTTGGATTTGGGTCTAAAAATTGTACTTGACATCCAAAACGTCTGAAGTGACTTACGTCTGGGGGTTTTCCGTACCACGTCTCATACGGGCTTTTTCCCTTCAACCTGCTAGTGGGACACCTATTACGTATGTAATTTGCTGTATTTACAGTCTCTGCCCAGAGGTACGGTGGCAATCTTGATTGAATTAGCAGGCACCTGGCAGTTTCCATTAAAGATCGGTTTCTTCTTTCTGCTATGCCGTTCTGTTGAGGATTGTGAGGAACGGTCAGGCATCTTTTTATTCCATGTATTTGTAGGAATCTTTATTCACATATTCTAGCCCATTATCTGACTGTATACATTTTATCTTCTTTCCGTGTTGTGTCTCTACTAACGCTCTATAGTTTTTGAATTCGTCGAGGACTTGATTTTTTCGTTCGACGAATCTTACTTCACACCATCCAGAGTAGTCGTCGATGAAGGTAGTAAAATAGCGATTGCGACCCTTCGATGCAACTCTCATGGGACCACAGATATCGGAGTGAATAAGATCGCCCAGCTGCGATACTCTGTCCGACCTTTGCGGGAACGGAGTTCGTGACATCTTCCCTTCAAAACATATTTCGCACTCGAAATTTTCATTTATATCGTTGACACTGACACCTTGAATTTTTCCGTTTTTGACAGCTTGTCGTAAATACTGGACGTTTAGATGTCCCAGACGTACATGCCAATCTTCCAAGGAGGTATTTTTTGGCATTTCTGTCTTTTCGATTATTTTACACTTGTTCGCCTTGTTCTGCACGTAGTAGAGTCCGTTGTCACGTTCTGCAATGAAAATTAAATTTCTTTTCTCGTCAATTACTTTTGCTTTCTTCTTGTCGAAGATCACGCTGTAACCCTTGTCCGTAATCTTCCCTACGGATATTAGATTTATTCTCAGGTCTGGAACATACAGTGTTTCTTTGAAATGTATATTTCTTTCGCAGCCGTCAACATCTGCTATAATCGTCGCAACGCCTTTTCCAGAGATTTCTGTACATGCGTTGTTGGCTAGATTGAGCTTTCCCTGCTTGTTGACATCGAAACCTGTAAAAGCGTTGACATCCTTGCACATATGCGATGTGCACCCGCTGTCAATGCACCAGACGCTACGAGTCAAATTTTCCTGGATTTGGAACACTTCGCTCGCAGGTGCAATGTACATGCTGACGTCTTCTGAACATTTCGCATATTCTTCGCTTGATTTCTTTGCACTGCGACATACTCTTGCTATATGTCCAAACTTGCTGCATTTGAAGCATCTAATTTTCTTTTCTTTGGTCATGCTTTCTGCACTTTTGTCCTTTTTCCACCAATTTCTCTTATTGCTTGTGTCTTTTCTTGCAACCATCGCATGTTGGTCTGGCACCTTTTCGTTTAGTATGTCTCTTCGGGTCTCATACTCTTCAAGTATCTTTACTCTCAACATTTCAGGGGTTGGGAGTTCATCGCGAGATGCGATAGCACACCTGAAGTTCTCGTAGCTTTCGGGCAGGCTCCTTAACATCATGACGCTCAATAGGTCATTATTAATATCAATCTTCATGTCGGCTAACTTGTCGACAATGTTTAGGAAACCTTGTGTGCTTTCACGTGCGTCTTCGCCGTCTCTCATGTTATGTGAGATTAGCTGGTTCAGCAATACGGCCTTTCGTACTGGACCTTTGGACTCATAAATTTGCTCCAGTTTAGTCCAAATCTGTCGCGCGGTCTCACACCCTCGTACTTGCTTCAGTACTGCTGGACTCATGGCCAGGATAATATCCGACTGCGCCTTGAGATCTCCATTGGCCCAACGTCGCACGATTTCTTCCGTCGCGTCTTTGCCACCCTTCGGCTTTGCGATTGTATTGGTTACATACCCCCGAGCGTCATTCTTGATTAGAATCGCCTTCATCTGGATCTTCCAGGTGTCGTAGTTTTCGTGACTTAAAAGTTCAACACGAATACCGCTTGCATTCATTTTAATGTCGCGTCAAAAAACTAAAAATTGAATTAATAATTACGCGAAAACAAATATGTGAGGATCGCCCTTACTGAGCTTACCAGCTGGGCCCATAACCTGTTAATGAAATGAGGACACAGTACAATCCAGTATGAGTAAATAATAAAGATTTAATGACACTAATGTAAAAACATACATAAACAACAACAATAAATTATATTCAGCTACTACGATCAGCTTCAGTCGTGGCTACCGTGATCAGCTTGAGTCGTGGATGTAGCGATTTTCTAACAGTAGGCTCTAGGGTCGGATCCAAAGCTTCCCGTACCTGGGCCACCAAGGCTCTAGATGGCTAGAGAGTTATCTGTCGCTGGACTGTGTCGATCCTCGCCCCGTACTCCCCGAGCGCATTCATGCCCAGGATGACCGGGTTGGCGAGGCCGGGTAGACTATGGAGTGTTATCTTCCTCCAGACGTTCCCGAGGGTGCAGCTGACGTTCAGGAGGCCGCTTGTGGTGGCCTTGGAGCCATCGGCCAAGAGGATGTGCTGGCGCTGAGAAGCTTGCAGTAGCGTCTTGGCGTCAGTTAGCATTTCAGTGACCTCGTCATTGATGTATGACTGCATTGCGCCTGTGTCGACGAGTGCCTGCATCTGTCGTCCCTTGATGATGATGTCGACAAAGAGGCGGTTGTCCGAGACGTCTTGCTGTCGGGTCGAGGGTAACTGGGTCGAATCCGAGGCAAAGTAGGTACAGGTACTCGCTTGGTTGAACTGGACCGGCCCCTGGATGATGCAGTTCACGCTGCGTTTACCCGACGGCTTCTTCTGCTGACAGTTACAGTCTCTTGTTAAGATTCCTTCTTTCTTGCAATGCCAGCAGAAAATTTTCCGCGCAATCTTGTAGCGAGTTCATCTCTCGGCAGCCTGTAAATCCAACGGACGGCTGGCGGCCTAGTCTCTGGCTTCGCGTCGGCTGGGTCATACGCTCTGACCGGTAGTCGGAGAACACCAAGTCGCGGTCGGCCTACGACTTAGCGGGTGACAAACACAAGGGTCTTCCTCAGTGCGGACGGCCTACACTTTGGAAGATAACAGGGTAACAGAAATTATTCTAAGTCCCAGCCGCGGACGATCAAACGACTGAGGCTAAACAAACATGCAAAAACTCACCAGTTCACTCGTAGAGCAGGCAGCTAGATTCGGCGGACGGCCAAGCTCGCATCTTTCTGACTAAACAGCGAGTAAGCACCGGCTTTTATACCCGAAAATCTTAATTAAAGGCGTTAAGCGCATGTCTTTAGACAAAGAGAGTAAAAACTTCTAGAACATTTTACCATTTTTGTCTAATAAATTTAAATTTAAGTTTTGTCAACTCCACTGTAACCCTGTGCCTATTTTATACAATAAAATAATATCTGTTACACTTTTGAATTTTACCTGTATCACAGTTCTACATCCAGGCGGCGTTGTAGTCGTATGTCAAGTGCAAGGTCGCCCTGCCTGTCAGCGGATATAAACATGTAATGTGACAGTTGTTGTACAAAGTTATTTACAGACAGGGGGACAATGGTTAGTTACAAAATTCTTATGTTACTACGTATTTACAATAGCATATTTCTCAGGTACAAAGTAATAGTACACTAGTAGTTATACACGAAAACACGTGGTGTTAACCGAGACGATTTTTCACTTGGAGACTCACTAAACGTAAGTTAAACGATCGTTGCATGATTACGTTTTATCACAGTGTTCGTTGTTTAAGGTGTTATCCCACGAACTCAAATACATACATACAATCACGAGGTTTGGAGCGCGCACATAACAGCACTTGTGCGTCGCTGTCGGGGTTTTTGTGGTTCGGATGTCTGGATGCCGTGCCGCTGGCTGGAGATCAGGTCGTATCGTCACACCCTCCCCGCACTTTATGAGGAAACAACTTGGGATTTCGAGCGTACCTACAAACCTAGTTGTTTCCTTCGAGGCTGCCGCGGTGCCAATGTTAAAAAGTATAAAGTTCGGCTTAGGCAGAAAAATGATGATTAATTTAGATTGTCATTTTACATATATTGTTATACATTTAAAATGGAATTGAAAATATTATGTTAAATACATTTTTTTGTGTATAATATCAAGCTTACCTATTTAACCTGTATTTGAAATCAATCTATAATTTTAAGCATAAATGATAAAATTTGACTTACACAGAAAAAGGAAGATTAGTTTAGATTGTATATTTATTTATTTATATATATATATATATATATATATATATATATATATATATATATATATATATATGTATATATATAAGTATACATATGATACTCTAATGCCCGGTTTCATAAACGAATGTCAAATCTGATGTTAGCTAACAGATCTGTTAATTTAACAGTTTGCTAAATTTTAGAATTGTTTCATAAATATAGCAAATGATTTTAACACTTGTGTTAATTAACACTCATGCTAAAAAAAAAAGTAGTGTATATTCGTATAAGTTGGTAATAGAACTATATTCACAACAGTTATAAAATTTAAAAGATGACAGCTGTCATTTTATTATCGCTGATTAAATTTAAGGTAAGATACCTATTTTGATGGTTTGGCTATCGCAAATGAAACTAAATAAGTACTTCGTGTTTAATACAAAACCACACGAAATAATCCAACATTTTTCAAGCCTAATTAGATGCTTATAAACAAAATACAGTACGGGGCAAAGACCAAGAATCATAGTACGGGGCTGTCGTACGTACATCTACAAGGGAGGCAAAGGGGTTGTCCTGTTCCTGTACAACTCAGCATCTGGTCCACCAGGTGACTGAAGGAGTATATGGGTACAGTCAACTGCTCCGATTACACCAGATAAATGAGCGATTTGGAAAAATATTTTTTTTATATTAATGATGTCATCGTTTGTTGGCATTTTTATAAATAATGGCTTTAATATAGCAATTTGTTGGGTTACTTTCTTAATTATTCGGGATATGGAAGCCTTACTTATAAGCACGTCATCTCCCAAAACATTTTGGAAAGTTTCAGTAGCATAATATCGCATAGCCATCAATAATTGAATTATCGGGCAAAATAGGTTTATTTCTACGTGTAATAGCTGATAAGTTTTCACCAATATGTCCAATTAATAATAGGAAACAGTCCTTTGAAAAACGTAAACGAAGATTAAATTCGTAATCGTTATAAATGTCAAATGGGTTGATTCTGCCCCGGAATCATTTCAATGACATGACCCATAAAGTAGTCTTCTGAATCCTCGAAGGTAGAAATCATTTTATATTTTTTATAATAATAACTAAATATTTTTCAACAATTTATGAACAAAATATATAATAATTTGACATTTGTCAAATTTAACAACTGGTTAAATAATTTAGCACAACGAATTTGACGAGTTAAACTAGCAAGAGATTTAACAAGCTGCTAAAATTAACACTGATTTATGAAACGTAAATTTACGTTTAGCAGTCTGTTAAAGGTTTAACAGCTTGCTAAAAATTTAGCATTCGTTTATGAAACCGGGCATCAGGCTTTTAAGATGAAATTGAAGATATTAGGTGTAATACATTTAGTGATGCCGCGAGACGAGACGAGACGAGAATTGATGTATTCTCGTCTCGTCTCGAATTTTCAAGACGAGATTGAAGTCACTCTCGTCTCGAAAGAATTACTCTCGGACTCGTCTCGATCTCGAATCGAGAGTCTCGATCTCGATCGAGAGTCTCGAATATTATAATACCTTAGCAACGTTGGTGGTCTGCAGCAGACTAGTCGATTCCAGTTCACACAGAAAAATAAAGTGGGAAATCCTTCGAAATTGTAGTTCATCTACCTAGTGAAATTATTTGATTTTCAGCCTGTACTTGCAAGTACAGGCGCGTCAAAGCTAATAAAGAACAGTTCTACATTTAGTTTATTAAGCAGTTGCTCTGCGTTATTTAAAGTACTGCTTTATATTATAATATAAAATGATTTTAACATCGATGAAGAACCATTTTCCAGCGATGTCAGCATAAAAGAAAGAACATATACACCAGATGACATGGAAAGCTCGATGGAAAGTATGGAATGTTCACAGCAATCGACTTCTGAATCTCAACAATCATCTTCGCAACCAAATGTAAATGTTGATAAGTTGATTGTAAATAAGAACAAAAGAAAAGCAGGTAGTGTTTCTTCATACTACAAAATATTTCAAACGAATGAAAATGAAAAATATGGCATTTGCAAAATTTGCGAGAAACGACATAAAGAAACTAAAATCAAAACGAAGATGTCTAATACTAGTCAGGTAATATAAATAAAAACATTTTAAAAACTGAATTTTATACCTATATTTTAATAAAATTTTTCTCATATTTGTAACTTGAATATGGTAGTTTATTCATAATATTTAGGTAGCAACCTACTATTTTTTTTTAAATAACTCAATTTTTCGAGATCTCGAATTTTATTCTCGCCTAGTCTCGAAAAAAACGAGACGAGAGTAGCATAAGTCTCGTCTCGTCTCGAAAAATCGAGACGAGAATAAAGCTACTCTCGTCTCGAAAATCTCGAAATTTCGAGACGAGATCTCGTTTAAACGAGATCTCGCGGCATCACTAAATACATTTCTTTGTGTATAATATCAAGCTTAACCATACAACCCGTATTTGAAATTATTGCCAACATCTCTATAATTATAAGCATAAAGTATAAAGTTGAACTTAAACAGAAAAATGATGATTAATTTCGATTATCATTTTATATATAGGTAAGTATACATATGACATTGTAAGGCATTTAAGATGGAATTGAAGATATTTTGTTTAATACATTTGTTTGTTTATAATATAAAGCTTTACCATACAACCTATATTTAAAGTTACTGCCAACCACTTTATAATTATAAGCATAAAGATAACCATATAACACATATTTGAAATTATTGCCATCCACTTTATAATTATAAGCATAAAATATAAAGTTTGTTTTAGACAGAAAAATATTGATAAATTTAGATTGTCATTATTTTATAAATAAGTATACATATGATATTGTGAAACATTTAAAATGGAATTAAAGATAGTATGTTAAATACATTTGTTTGTGTACAATATTAAGCTTAACCATACAACCCATATTTGAAATTATTGCTAACCACCCTATAATTATAAGAATAAAATATAAAATTGGTCTTAGACAGAAAAATAATGATTAATTAAAATTGTCATTTTATATATAGGTAAGTATAAATATGATATTGTAAGGCATTTAAGATGGAATTTAAGATACTATGTTAAATTCATTTTTATGTGTATAGTATCAAGCTTATCATTACTACCCATATTAGAAATTATTGCCAAAAATCTATAATTTTTAACATAAAGTATAAAGTTGCACTTAGACAGAAAAATGATGATTAATTTAGATTGTCATTTTATATATATGTAAGTACATATATGATATTGTAAGGCATTTAAGATGTAATTGAAAAAATTACGTTAAGTATATTTGTTTTGTATAATATCAAGCTTAAGCATACAACCCATATTTGATACTATTGCAACAATATACAATATTAGGCATAAAGTATAAAGTAAGGGATAAATATGTTTTTAGCTGAGAAAAATATGCAGTCACCACTGGGACTCGAACCCAGGACCTCTATCATTCTAGGACAGCGCTCTGCCGCTAAACCATAGCGACCAGTGACTACTGTAAATTTTTCTCAGGTCCGGACGTCTAACAATTGCCGAGATTATACCAACTGGATATTGAACACAACAATGGTTTGACTAGGGACAAGTTGCAAATTTAACTGTGAAATAATATTTAAAGTGTTGAAGACATTTGAAGTTTAACTCTAACTTCCTACGCAATATATAGTAACCATTGTTGTGTTCAATATCCAGTTGGGACAATCTCGGCAATTGTTAGACGTCCGGACATGAGAAAAATTTACAGTAATCACTGGTCGCTATGGCTCAGCGGCAGAGCGCTGTCCTAGAATGACAGAGGTCCTGGGTTCGAGTCCCAGTGGCGACTGCAAATTTTTCTCAGTTAAAAACATATTTATCCCTTACTATGTACTGCGTAGGAAGTTAGAGTTAAACTTCAAAAGTCTTCAACACTTTAAATAAAGTATAAAGTTGGACTGGGACAGTAAAATAATGTTTAATTACGATTGTCATATTATATATAGGTAAGTATAAATATAATATTGTAAGGCTTTTAAGATGGAATTAAAGATATTATGTTAAATATATTAGTTGGCGTATAATATCAAGCTTAATCATACAACCCATATTTGAAGTTATTGCAAACCATTCTATAATTATAAGCATTAAGTATAAAGTTGCATTTAGACAGAAAAATGATGATTACTTTAAATTGTAATTTTATATATGAGTAAGTATACATAAGATATTGTAAGTCATTTAAGATGGAATTAAAGATATTATGTTAAATACATTTGTTTGTGTACAATATTAAGCATATCTGTACAACCTATATTTGAAAATATTGCTAACAATCTATAATTTTAAACATAATTTATAAAATTGCATTTAGACAAAAAAATTATGAATAATATATATTGTCATTTCATTTATATATAGGTAAGTATACATATGATATTCTAAGACATTTAGGATGGAATTGAATAAATTATGTTATTTACATTTATTTGTGTATTATATCAAACTTAATTATTTAACCCATATATAAAATTATTACCAATCACTCTATAATTATACCCATAAAGTATAAAGTTGCACTCAGACAGAAAAATGATGATTAATTTAAATTGTAATTTTATATATAGGTAAATATACATATGATATTATCAAGCATTAAATATGGAATTGAAGATATTATGTTAAATAAAATTGTTTGTGTATAAAATTAGGCTTAACCATTCAACCCATATTTGAAATTATTGTCATATATCTATAATTTTAAGGATAAAGTATGAAGTGTGACTTCGACAGAAAAATTATGATTAATTTAAATTGTCACTTTATATGTAGGTAAGTATATATATGATATTCTAATACATTAAAAACTGAATTAAAAATATTATGTTAAATATATTAGTTTGTGTATAATATTAAACTTAACCATACAACCCATTTAGAGTTATTCCCAACCACTTTACAATTATAAGTATAAAGTATAAAGTTGCACTAAAGGCAGAAAAATAATGATCAATTTAGATTGATATTTTATATTTAGGTAAGTGTTCATATGATATTCTAAGGCATTTAAGATGGAATTAAAAGTATTATGTTAAATACATTTTTTTTTGTGAATAATATCGAGCTTAACCTACAACCCATATTTAAAATTATTCCAACCACTTTATAATCATAAGTATAAAGTTCTAAAATGGACTTGGACAGAAATATTGTGAAAAATTTTGATTTCATTTTATATATAAGTAAGTATACATATAATATTGTAAGGCATTTAAGAAGGAATTAAAGAAAGTATGTTAAATACAGTTGTTTGTCGATAATATTAAGCTTAACCATACAACCCATATTTGAAATTATTGCTAATCACTCTATAATTATAAGCATAAAGTATAAAGTTGGACTTGGACAGAAAAATGATGACTAATTTAGATTAATATTTTATTTATAGGTAAGTATGATATTGTAAGGCATTTAAGATGGAATTAAAAACATTAAGTTAAATACATTTTTTTGTGTATAATATCAAGTTTAACCATACAAGCCATATATGAAATTATTGCCAAGAATCTATAATTTTAAGCATAAAGGATAAAGTTCGACTTGGACAGAAAAATGAAGATTATATTAGATTGTCATTTTATATACAGGGTGAATACTGAAAACCTTGACATAGGGAAATGTTATTTCCCTATGTCAAGGTTTTCAGTATTCACCCTGTATAGGTAAGTAAACGTATTATATTGTAAGGCATTTAAGATGGAATTGAAGACATTAAATTAAATAAATTTTTTATGTGTATAATATAAAGCTTAACCATACAACCCATGTTGAAATTATTGGCAACAATCTATAAATTGAAACATAAAGTATAAAGTTGGACATAGACAGAAAAATGATGCATAATTTAGATATTATACACATACAAATGTATTTAACATACCATCTTCTATTTCATCCTAAATGCCTTACAAAATCATATGTTATTATATATATATATATATATATATATATATATATATATATATATATATATATATATATATAATGACAATCTAATATAATCATCATTTTCCAAATTATACTTTATGCTTATAATTATAGAGTGGTTTTCAACAATTTGAAATAAGGGTTGTATGGTTAAGCTTGATATTACACACAAACAAATGAAATAAAATATTATTTTCAATTTCATCTTAAATGTCTTACAATATTATATGTATACTTAAATATATGTAAAATGATATTCTAAATTAATCATAATTTTTTTTGTCTAAGTCCAACTTAATACTTTATGCTTATAATTTTAGAGTGGTTGGCAATAATTTCAAATAATGGTTAAATGGTTAAGTATGATATTATACACAAACAAATATACTTAATATAACATCTTCAATTCCATCCTAATGTCTCACAATATCATATGTGTAATAACCTATATGTAAAATGACAATCATAATTAATCATTATTTTTCTGTCTAAGTCCATCTTTATACTTTATGCTTATAATTCTGTGTTTAAAAATAATTTCAAATATGGGTTGTATGGTTTAGCTTCATATTATACACAAACAAATGTATTTAACATAATATCCTCAAATCCATCTTAAATGTATACTTACTTTTATATAAAATGACAATTTTAATTTATCATCATTTTTCTGTCCAAGTCCAACTTTATACTTTATGCTTATGTATAAAATTATAGATTGTTAGTAATAATTTCAAATATGGACTGTATGAGTAAGTTTATTATTATACACAAACAAATGTATTTCATATAATAACTCCAATTCCAACTTAAATGCCTCGATCGATATCATATGTATACCTACCTATATATAAAATGTCTATCTAACTTATTCAAAACTTTTCTGTCTAAATGCAACTTTATACTATAAGCTTCTAATTATAGACTGGTTGGCAACAACTTCAAATATGAGTTGTATGGTTAAGCTTGATATTATTCACAAACTAAAATATTTAATATAATATCTTCAATTGCATCTTAAATGTCTCAGAATATTATATGTATACTTACCTATATATAAATGGACAATCTATAATAATCATCATTTTTCTGTCCAAGTCTAACTTTATACTATTCGCTCATAATTGTAGAGTGGTTGGCAATAATTTTAAATATTGGTTGTATGGGTAAGCTTAATGATATACACAAATATCAACAATTCCTTTTTAAATGCCTTACAATAACATATATGTACTTACCTATATATAAAATGACAATCTAAATTAATCATCATTTTTATGTCTAAGTGCAACTTTATACTTTATGCTTATAATTATAGAGTTGTTGGCAATAACTTCAAATATGGGTTTTATGGTTAAGGTTGTTATTATACACTTTATTTCCATCTTAAATGTACAATGTTTTATGTATACCTATACATAAAATGAAAAATCTAAATTAATCTTCAATTATCTGTCCAAGTCCAACTTTATACTTTATACTTAAAATTATAAATTGTTGGAAATAATTTTAAAAATGGGTTGTATAGTTAAGCTTGATTTTATACACAAACAAATGTTAATAACATAATATTTTAATTCCATCTTAAATGCCTTAAAATTTCTTATGTATACTTACCTATATATAAAATGACAATCTAAATTGATCATCATTTTACTGTCCAAGTTCAACTTTATACTTTATGCTTAAAATTATAGAATGTTGGCAATCATTTCAAATGTGGGCTGTATGGTTAAGTTTTTTATTATACACAAACAAATGTATTTAACATAATATATTTAATTCCATCTTAAATGCCGTACAATTTCTTACGTATACTTACCTATATATACAATGACAATCTAAATTGATCATCATTTTTCTGTCCAAGTTCAACATTATACTTTATGTTAAAAATTATAAATTGTCGGCAATAATTTTAAAAATAGATTGTATGATTTAGCTTGATAATATACACAAAAAAATGTATTTAACATAATATCTTCAATTCCATCGTAAATGCCTTACAATATCTTATTTGTACTTACCTATATATAAAATGACGAACTCAATTAATCATCATTTTTCTGTCTAAGTCCAACTTTATACTTTATGCTTAAAATTATATATTTTTAGCAATAATTTAAAATCTGGGTTGTTTGGTGAAGCTTGATATTAAACGCAAACAAATTTATTTAACATTATATATTCAATTCCATCTTAAATGTCTTACAATGTCTTATGTATACTTACCTATATATAAAATGATAATCTAAATTAATCATCATTTATCTGTCCAAGTCCAACTTTATACTTTATGCTTAAAGTTATAGATTGTTGGCAATAATTTTAAACATGGCTTGATATTATACACTAACAAATGTAAATAACATAATAACTTCAATTCCATCTTAAATGCCTTATAATATCTTATGTATACTTACCTATATATAAAATGACAATCTAAATTAATCATAATTTTTTTGTCTAAGTCGAACTTTATACTTCATGCTTATAATTATATGGTGGTTGACAATAACTTCAAATATGGGTTGTATGGTTAAGTTTGATATTATACACAAACATATTTATTTAACATAATTTCGTCAATTCCATCATAAATGCCTTACAATATCTTATGTATACTTAGCTATATATAAAATGACAATCTAAATTATTCATCATTTTTTTGTCCAAGTCCAACTTTATGCTTTATGCTTAAAATTATAAATTGTGGCTAATCATTTCAAATATGTGTTGTATGATAAGGTTAAATATTACACACAAACAAATGTATTTAACATAATATCTTCAAATCGATCTTAAATGCCTTACAATATCATATGTATACTTACCTATATAAAAAATGACAACCTAAGTTATACATATTTTTTCAGTTTAAGTGCAACTTTATACTTTTTGCAAAAAATAATAGATTGTTGACAATAATTTCAATTATGGATTATATGGTTAAGCTTGATATTATACACAAACAAATGTATTTAACATAATATCTTCAATTCCATCTTAAATGCCTTACAAAATCAAGTGTAAAATAACCTATATATAAAATGACAATTTAAATTATTCACCATTTTTCTGTTCACGACCAACTTTATATTCTAAGCTGACAATTATAGATTGTTGGCAATAATTTTAAAAATGGGTTGTATAGTTAAGCTTGATATTATGCACAAACAAATGTATCTTCAATTTCATCTTAAATGCCTTACAATATCTTATGTATACACACCTATACAGGGTGTTCTATTTAAGAGTGCCACCATTGCTATCTCGAGAACTATAAGAGCTACGAGGTTGGTTAAATTAGGAAAGAACCACCATTTTACAAGACTATTACAATGAGCAAAAAAAATATTTTTTTCGACCAGTAGTTTTCAAAATACGGGACACAACTTTCTTATTTTAAATAGGAACATATGTATATTTTTAGGTTATTCGCTAGAGTTTTTTTTTCTGAATTTAACGATATGACCATATCATATACTAATATAACAAAAAATATTAAGAAAAATGCATGTTAGATTTATATGTATTTTATTTATATCTGGCTGAAACAAGAGTGCTATGGTTAGAAAACATAGACATAATGTTCTGTCTAACATTGTTTAATTATTTTTTGTTAAATTTTATTTTCTTAAACGGTCAGTTTTAAGAAGAAAATGAATTGTTTTCTATCCAAAGCACTCTTATTTCAGCCAAATATAAATAAAATACAAATAAATGTAACATGCATTTCTCTCAGTTATTTTGTTATATTAGTATATGATATGTTCATATCGTTGAATTTAGAAAAAAATACTCTATCGAATAACCTAAAAATAAACATATGTTCCCATTTAAAATAAGAAAGCTGTGTCCCGTATTTTGAGAACCACTGGTCGAAAAAAAATTTTTTTTGCTCATTTTATTAGTCTTGCAAAATGGTGGTTCTTTGCTAATTTAACCAACCTCGTAGCTCTTATAGTTCTCGAGATAGCAATGGTGGCACGTTTAAATGGAACACCCTGTATATAAAAGAACAATCTAAATTAATCATCATTTTTCTGTCCAAGTCCAACTTTATACTTTATGCCTAAATTTATAGACTGTTGGCAATAATTTTAAATATGGGCTTTATGGTTAAGTTTAATATTATACACAAGCAAATCTATTTAACAAATATCTTCAATTCCATCTTAAATGTCTTACAATATTATATGTATATTTACCTATATATAAAATAACAATCTAAATTAATCTTCATTTTTCTGTCCAAGTCCATCTTTATACTTTATGCTTAAAATTATTGAGTGGTTGGCAACAACTTCAAATATAGGTTGTATGGTTAAGCTTGATATTTTACACAAACAACTGTTTTTAACATAATATCTTCAATTCCATCTTAAATGTCTTACAATATCATTTATATACTAACCTATACTTAAAATGACAATCTAAATTAATCATTATTTTTCTGTTCACGTCTAACATTATATTCTATGCTGAAAATTATAGATTGTTAGCAATAATTTCAAATATTGGTTGTATGGTTAAGCTTCATATTATACACAAATGTAACACGCTCGCTCTGCGGCTCCTCGTGTTAGAGGAAATTGTTTAAATAAATTAAGTAATATACCAGCAGTACTTGCAGCTGGCGTAATAAAAGGACAATGGTTGAAAGGCATAGTATTGTAAAAACAGATTTTTGTAAGGTTTTAAGATTGCTTTTCGTAAGAACATTGGAGAGCAATAAACTAAATGGTACTACATGAGGTTAAAAAAGCAATAAATTTTAAAAGCTAAATAGAAAAATGTAGTAGGGAAAGCAATCTTAAGATCACATTTCATGATTGACAGCGTCCGGCGACAAATACTTGGAGGTCTCAAAAAGTCCGATAGAGATATTTTGCGCCTTCCAGCGTTGCCGCTCGGACGGGAGTCAGTTATTGAAACTAACGCTTGTAAAATTTTTTAAATGACCAATGAGGGTGTAAGAAACATCCTTTTATTGGGAAACGGAGTGTAAAATTATGCGGAGTTCCTTTCACATAATTTTATCTAAAAGGATTCTCTCCGCTGACTTCAAACTGAGCAGATCTGAGTAATCTTCTTGTGACTGTCTTGCGAATCTTTCTAAATTTTGATAACTAAGTTGTCTTAGTGACTTTAAATATATTTGTGTTGTGTGTTGAAGCCGTCATGGTCAGATCGAACTTAATAAATTTTACGTATTTTAATTCATTTACTATTTACACTAACAAAGTGCTTCATCCGATTCTGACCAGTGATGAATAGTTAGTAGAATTAACATTATTTCTTTGGTAGTAGTAGAGTGAGGTGTTGAACCTAGGCTGATAGCATAGCAACTCTGAGATCGCAATATTTTTATTATATTAATTGTTGAGATTTAAATTGTTAGTATCGTTCTCTCATCTCACAAGAGTAGTTAAGTACTATTAAGTTCGTTGTTAATAACTGTGTGTAAATAAATTGTCATATTGAGTATATCTGCTTGAATTTAGAAACCCCTAGTTATTTCTGTTGCGAATTAAGGTAATTTAGCATATAGATTTTGTCGGAAGACAGCCGTGTCTGTCATCATTTTCTATTGTCTGCTTTCATCGCGGCAGGCTTATAAATTCGTGATAGTGGTATCAACGACCTTCGTTAACCTTGATCAATAATAATTCTTGCATTAATATAATAAGTCGATTTCTTTGAGTCAAGTAAATTTCCTAAGCACCCCTTGTATGTCAGGTATTAGATTTAGTCATAGGCGACCGTACCTGCTCTACAAAAAAATATATTTAACATAATATCTTTAAATCCACCTTATATGCCTAACATAGCATATGTATACTGCGACGATCACTTGGGCCGCTGCGGGATGTTGTTGGTCCGCGATGTCGTGGGTCCTCCTGCAGGATGTCGGGTTGTTCTCGGGCGCCAATCTGCGGATCTTGCAAAGAAAGTGACGTATGCCACAGGAGCTCTAGGTCGGTCGGGCCAAGGTTTAGCACAGACAGACAAAAGTAAGTTTAATATTTTATTGTACTAAAATTACTACACCTAGTTTTTTACTGAGCCGTAGGAAGTAAACCACTGACAAACTAATCGCGGTTCTACTCAGCCGTCGACGGAGTTCGCGGTGAGGAGCCACCAACGGGTCTTCTCCGATAACTACGGAACGTAGAGCAGTGAGAAAAAAACTACTAAGTTAACACGCGGATCTGCCCAACAGCCGTAGAAATACGCGGTGGTAACCACCTACGGAGCTTCCCCTTAGGCGTGGAATCCAGCGAGCTGAAGGCTCTGAGGAACGGCGGTAGAAGCTACCAACCTGTATCCTCTGATAGCAGCGGAATTCAAGAAAATGCAAAAATAAACAAGCAACTTACAAAAAGTCTCGATTCGGAACGGAACGGTGCGGAAACGGACTGCTACTCTTCTCGGCTGACTGTTAGACGTTACAGTCGTCGTAGACAGAGTCCTGAGTCGTCATAGACTGACTCCTGAGTCGTCATAGACTGAGTCCTGAGTCGTCATATACTGAAGAAATACGGCCCCGGCGGTCGTATTTATACCCGAAAATTAATTAATCCTGTAGCTACTGATTTTAAAATGAGACAGATTGACTTTATGTATTGTTATTTTCGTTTAATAAATTGATTTTTATTTTAAAAATTCGCAAAATCACTTCCCTTGGCTTTACAGAGTTTTGTATGGTATTTGATCTGATTTACATATTTTATAAAAATGTATCATGGGAATTCGGTCTTCCGAAGCGTTTTGTGTTCGAAGTTGGCAGTACTGCGGTTGTGGGCACGCGCTGGCGCGGCCAACAGGTGTTTTGTGAAAATTTGGAAACTGCGAAAAAAACAAGAAAAGATAAGGAAAAGTAACAGCGGTAAAAATGTGTTTATTATTGTTTCATCAAGTGCTGTGGTTGTAGGTTAACATTGGTGAAAATTTTGACCCACGTGGTCTTGAGGTTATGTTCCCGGCCATGTGCTTTCTACAAAAGTGTTTCCCGGCGACTATTTGGGAATCCGACAGACTGTTGGAGATGTCGCACCGCCTCCTGAAGGTGTTTACAGCGGTTGGCGGCTACTGGTTTCGACGGCGGGTTCGCTTAACCTGGTGTGCGGTTCGGACCTCGTGAAGTCGGTGTTTGTGACCTGGTGGAGCAACGAGGAAGGCAGGTATGTGTGCATTGTGACGAGCACTTCGTCACAATACTTACCTATAAATAAAATGACAATCTACATTAATCATCATTTTTCTGTCTAAGTCTAACTTTATACTTTATGCTTATAATTATAGATTGTTGGCAATAATTTCAAATATGCGTTGCATGCTTAAGCTTGATATTATACACAAACAAATGTATTTAACATAATATCCTTATTACCATCTTAAATGTCTTATAATATCATATGTATACTTATCTATACAAAAAATTACAATTTAAATTAATCTTCATTTTTCTGTCTAAGTAAAACTGCTCCAAATGGTAAGTATTAGTAGCATTAAAATGCAAGATCATACCTGACATCTCTTTTAGTTTGTCCAAAAAGGTTTGAGAATCGTGAGCGGGTTCTGGACATCAAGCAGAACTTATCGTGGTTTGTCCCAGAGTTTCCATATCAAGTTGTCCTCTCAATACAATAATTTTGTCTTCGATTGTCCGAGAGTAGTTACACTTTCGAATTTGGAGTTCATAATTAATTTCGTCTGGTCTTAGATATTTGATTTGATCCACTGTTAATGACATGTTGAAATACAAAATCAATTAGTTATAATTCAAAATACAAAAAAATAGAAGCAGAGTAAAAAATGGAAGTAGAAGAAAAGGTAAAGAGAAGTACTCAAAAATAAATTGTACTCTGACTGTTAAATTAGCATAAGGCTAAGTCAAAATTCTATCAGACAGAGAGTCTAAACGAAATAAAAAAAAACACATGGAGAGATTCGAATAAAGAAATTAAGTAATCATAAATTAAAACTGGTACTCACACTGGGAGCTGAGAAACATGCGGCTTTCGCCATTAATAAAATAAAAAAAATTAACAATAGAAAAAAATACAATTATATCTCACCATAAAAACAATAAATTGTATCAACCAACAACACTAACTTAAAAATAAATGTAACAAACCGTGGATGACAAAAGATAATAAATTCTGGAACAAAATTTAGAAATCGCAAGAATCACAAATTATCAGCTCCAAGTTTGAACCAAGTCTCCTCGCCGTCTCACCATGCACAGACCTTTAGCTCAAGCCGGAACTCGCCGCAAGAGATGTCGGGAAAAAATTTTTAGTAGCAAAATTTAAATTTAAAATAAAAAACGCGAAACGATGTCGAAATAGTTTCAGTATACTTATCTATATATAAAATGACAATCTAAATTAATCATCATTTTTCTGCCTAAGTGCAATTCCATACTTTATACAAAAAATTATAGATTGTTGGAAATAATTTTAAATATGGGTTGTATGGTAAAGCTTGATATTATTATTATTATTGTTATTATTATTATAATTAATAATAAAACTCTATACAACAGGCAAGCCCAATTACAGCATAGAGAAGGACAAAGTGTTGGACAGAATTAAAATGTAAGCATAAAGACAAATGAAACACAATATTACAAAATTGTTTTTATAAAAATAATGACAAGTGAAGACATGTATAAATTAAGTGTGAAGTAGCGAGTCAAAATGTCATAAGCACGATATTTACTATCTTATATAAAACACATTTTAATAATTGGTGAAGTGAAGAGAATATTTGAGTGCAACTGAGGTAGATAGAATGTAAAGTTGTGGCGTGTGAAGTAAGAGGGTACGTGGAAGATAAGAAGACCAAGGATAGTTGAATCATTGACATCATTATGTATAATTTTAGAGAGATAATAGGCTGCAAACATATAACGACGATCAAGTAGACTATGAAAATTGAATAGATTGAGTAATTGCTTATATCCTATAGAGCGATTCGGATAAGTATTATGTATCTTGTAATGAAGATATTTCAGTAATTTCTTTTGGACATTATCTATGTGGTCTTGATAAACTTTAGCAAAAGGACTCCAGATAATAGAGCAGTACTCTAATCTGGAACGGACAAGAGAGTAATATAACACCAAGATGGCAAAAATTCTATTAAAAATTTAGAGTTTCGAATTATGAAACCTAGCATCTTATTGACAGTTTGGCATATAAAATTGATGTGAGACACAAAAGAAAGTTCTTTATCAAATTTAACTCCCAGATCAGTGACATAGTCGGAACGAGAAAGGACTACACTGTCAATGGTGTAATTATTGATAATTGGAGACGATTTTCTAGTGAAGGTGATAATTTTACATTTATTAAGATTAAAATCGAGTTTCTTAGTACGGCACCAATATAACAGGGCAAATTCTCTTGTAAAAAATCGCAGTCAGACTGTTGTGTGATTGGGCAAAAAAATTTAAGATCGTCTGCAAAAAGCAGTTTTTCAGATTGAATCTCAAAGGTTATGTCATTAATAAAAAGAATAAATAGAAGAGGACCTAAATTAGATTCTTGAGGGACGCCTGAAGTGGCAGAGAAAGGAAAGGAATTACGTCCCAAAAAAAGAGAGAATTCTATTTTTTAAATAAGAAGAAAGTAAAGAAATAAGATCGGGAGAGAGTGAACATTTATAAAGTTTAGATAGGAGTATGTTGTGATCGATTCTGTCGAACGCTTTTGCAAAATCCGAGTTTTCACAATCTATCTGACCTCTAGTGTTAAAAATCGAAGTTACAGTATAAGTGAAGTAAGTAAGGTTGGTAGTTGTTGAGCGCTTCTCCATGAATCCATGTTGATATGTTGATATTTTATTTTTGAAACTACGATAAATAGTAGAGTAAATAGTTTTTTCAAAAGCTTTACTGAAGTTAGATAACAAAGGTCTATAGTTGATTATCTGTGATGCGTCACCTGATTTTAAAATGGGCGTAATCTTAGTTTGTTTCCAGACCAGACGAAATTTGTTAGAACGAAGACAGATGTTAAAAATGTGGAAAAGAGCTTTAGAAAAAAGGTCTGCACTGTCTTTAATAATGAGACTGGGAACTAAATCGGGGCCGCAAATAAGTTTAGGCTTAAGACTATGTAAAACAGTCTCAATTTCTTCTTGAGAAATATGGCAAAATAAAATAAGCTCATTAGTAGACGGATATTGCAAAGAGGGGTAATCTGGAGAAGAAAGTGTGTACACGGACTTGTGAAAAGAGGCAAACGCATTGGCTATGTCACCTGAATCAGAGAGGCAAGTATCATCAAAATACATGTAGTCTGGGAAAGTAGGTGATTTTGATTTGACATTTATGAAGTTCCAAAATTGAGATGGATCATTTTGAATAGAATATTCACAGTTAAATTAAAAGTGAAAATACGAAGACTTGATAAGATGTTTCGTCTAGGCTCTAAGATTTTTATGGTTATCTGAATAGGTGGAATTATGTGGGAATTTTTTAGAAAGTTGCCTAAAGTGCTCTTTTTCTTTGAGTTTCTTTTTAATGTCTGTGGTATACCATTTCGAATATGATGACTTAAATGACGCTATGGTTAGAACGCACTCATCAAAGAACCTATACAACGTTTTGTAAAAGAAGTCACAAGCACTGTCCGGATCATGAATTTTCTCAAGGCACGTCCAATCAAAACTATCAATAAGTTCGTAAAGCTTTACAAAATTGGCTTTTTTAAAGTTATACGTATATTTTACTGTTTTAGTAGAGCTTTTGGGTATATGTGAAAGAGCACTAACTGAAATATAAAAAACAGCATGGTGTCGATATTCTAAATCAAGGATTAAGTTGTTGGGATGTGTAACATCACAATGAATATTTGATATGACTACATCAAGGATTCTGTTATTTGAATAAGGTACAATATTAAATTGTTTAGCGCTAAAATAGTCTAAATATTTGCAAAGCTAATATTTTGAAGCTAAATTTCTGCCGACAAAAGTTCGGGGATATTAAAGTCACCCAAAATGAGAAAGTTATTGTTTTGCAAGAACGGAAGAGATTCAAAGAAGATATAAAGAGAAAGGTAATTACAATTAGTAAAACCAGGAGGTATATAAATAACAAAAATAAAGAACAGTGAGTTGCTAAAATTTATTTTAGAGAAAGTAATATCAAAGATTGGAGGAAGAATATCAATAGAGTGACTTATATCAAGTGATGAAGGATGTAAGCTGTTTTTTATTAAAAGAACAACTCCTCCACCTCTGGTAAGACGAGAAGCACTAAAATCACGGTCACTTCTTTATATCACACAGTTGTTGCAAAGTCCAGTACACTAGAGTTGAGCCAAGTCTCAGTAAAACCTATAATATCGTAATCTAGAGCAGCACTAATACAAAATAAGTTAGATAAGTATTATTATTTAAACATTGTATGTTTTGATATTAACAACTCAGGGAAATAGAACGTCGTGCTTTGGGAGAGTCAAACTGTAGTTGCTATGGGAGACCCAGGACAATAGCTATAAATCTTTTTACAGTACCTTGGTACACAAAACAACCTTGATCCGAAGTCGCATGAGCCGTATCAATCTTGGATGATTATGTTTCATTATGTTTAGAGCAGTTGATGCATTTTAGTATAGTTGAAGTGCATTCGTTCAGAGGATGGTTTCCAGAGCATTTAGAGCAATGGAGAATATCTTTTTTACAATTCTTGGCTATGTGATGGAATCCATAGCACTTAAAACAACCTTTAATATCTATGGAATCATAAATAGTATAGTAGTCATAGCCAACAAAAATTTTACCAGAATCAATCAGCAAGTGGTAAGAATTAATATCTAGCTGAATAAGAGCTTGATATATATTTTCGTTCTTTTTCAGAGGCGTCACATCAATAATTTCACATTTAAAGTTTTCGTGAAAACAAGACGATTTTGGTGTACGAGTAAATTATATAGATCTTCATTATTGAATTTTTGGGATAAGCCAACAATTCCGACGCGGGGGTTTAGGGTGCGTAGGTCGTTTACTGTATATTTATTATTTAGATTTTCATGAACCAGTTTTTTTAATTTATTAGGTTAAAAGGAATTAATGATGAGTGCACCTTTACTAGTTTTCCTCACAGAATTAATTGTAATATAAGAAGACATCGGATTAACATTTATAAGAACATCAGATTTGGTAGTAGATGCTGGTTGGGAAATTACATGTTTTAAACTAAATGGAGGTACAAAGTTGGTGTTACGTACAATATTAGAATATGTTGCACAAGAAGATAAAGAAACGTTGGATTTATTAAAATTTCCTAAAAATTTCTTAACTTTTATATCTACTGCCTCAAATCGTTTTTGAATTGCATAATAAGATTTACAATGTTGGAAAAGAGATCTTTATGGACATCATGTAAGGTAGGGACGAAATTATGAGGTTCACGGACGTTAATAGTCTGGTGACATTTGTGTGTAAGTCCTTTAAATTGTTTTCGATGTTAATGGTATTAGATTTATAAATTATGTCACAAGTCCGCTTGCAAAGGTCACAGAAAAATAAAAAATTAGCATTTTTCTCAATTAGTTTAAATTCAGCATCCAAAAGGTTGATACAAGAGGCGTGAAACCATTTGCCGCAAGAGCCTTCACAGCCGACTAAACCATCATTTTTTTTATATTTACATTTAAACCAATTAAACATTATGACCATAGTTAATGTAAGATTGAAAAGACAGAACAGGATACGCCAGTGGGGCCCGTCACGGTTAAGCTTTGATACAGGACAGGAATAAGGCCACGGAGAGCATGATACTAGAGAGCAAAGAATGTTAATAAAGATGAAGAAAGAAGAAAGAGAACAAAAAGCCAAGTTAAACCTACCTAAATCTAAATTTAAAGTCACAATCCACTGCAAAGATAAATAGTTACACGTAAAGTTTTGAAATCACTGTAAATCAAGAGACTTGAGAGTAATATAATTAACTGCTCAAGGTTAAGACAGAACAAGTGAGAAAT
Source organism: Stenolophus ochropezus (assembly GCA_035578165.1). Lineage (NCBI taxonomy): Eukaryota > Metazoa > Arthropoda > Insecta > Coleoptera > Carabidae > Stenolophus > Stenolophus ochropezus. The sequence goes on along the minus strand of JAQOWZ010000006.1, from coordinate 33,936,917 downwards.
TGAATTTTAAAAATGTGATGAGTGAAAATAAAATTAATAGAAAATATTAAATAACTCATGGACCATAAAATGGATCACTCCCGAAACATTACGGTCGAACACAGTTTGAGAAATGCTAAACAATGCAATAAATGGTGACACATACAAAAAACTTTTGCGCGCAGATTTTTTAAAAAGACCGGGAGCATGGGATACACCACACTTCATGCAACCAACCTTCCGCCATACACATTATACATAAACAAATGTATTTACCATAATATCTTCAATTCCATCTTAAATGCTTTACAATATCATATGTATACTTACCTATATATAGAATAACAATCTAAATTAATCATAATGTTTCTGTCTAAGTCCAACTTTATACATTATGCTTAAAATTATAGATTGATGGCAATAATATTAAACATGGGTTAATCTTAATAATATACACAAACAAATGTAATTAACATAATATCTCAATTCCATCTTAAATGTCTTACAATATCATATGTATACTAACCTATAAGTAAAATGACAATCTAAATTATTTATAATTTTTCTGTCTAAGACTAACTTTAAAAATTATAGATTGTTGACAATAATTTCAAATATGGAATGTATGGTTAAAATTGGTATTATACACAAACAAATGTATTTAAGATAATATCTTCAATTCCATTGTAAATGCCTTAGATTCTAAGGCTTAGAATATCATATGTATATTTACCTATTTATAAAACGACAATCTAAATTAATAATAATTTTTCTGTACAAGTCTAACTTAATACTTTTTGCTTGTATTTATAGAGTGGTTACCAATTACATTAAATATGGGTTGTTTGGTTAAGCTTGTTATTGTACACAAACAAATATATGTAACATAATATTTACAATTCCATCTTAAATGCTTTACAATATCATATGTATACTTACCTATATATAAAATGACATTCTAATTTAATAAATTTTTTTCTGTGCAACTTTATACTTTATGCATAAAATTATAGATTGTTGGCAATAATTTCAAATATGGGTATAGACGATGGTTTCTGGAAATCAGCCAACTTTATTCTTTCAACCTCGACAGTTTCGACCCCACATAGGTCTTCTTCAGGAGCTATAATTATTACATTGTTTGTTAATGTGTTGGTTTTAAGACAAATTGTATAAAATATAATAATTGTACAGTATTACTTACATGAAATTTTTCAGTTTGCTTATCATGGTCTATGTAGAATTTAAATATAAAAGTATTTTTGAAACATGGAAAAGTCAAAATGTAAAAATATAAATAAATAAATAGTGAATGTTAAATTTTCATTTAAGAGTGTCTAAAAAATTATAAAATAGTCATATAAAATAAAATTTTAAACAAAAAAAATGGTGTGCCACACACTAACGGACAACTTGCACTAAGTACCGTTTAGACTTGCATTTTTTAATTATGGTCGAAGGTTAAGACAGTTTTAAAGAATTTTAAAATGTTTAAAATATTTCGCGCCATATTGTTAGGTGAAGGTCAAAGTGTTTTTTTAAAAAAAGAAGGAAATAATTGTTTGTTTTAGAATTGTTATTAATTTTATTTTAGTATTGTGTTTGTTATATTTTAAAATATTATTGTAAATTTTACTTATGTACATAGTGTCGGTTTTTAGATTAACATTATTAGGATCATTATTTATGTGCAACATCTCTAGGGTTAGTCTTTTGTGTAAAATGGGTTCTGTATCTAATATTATTGTGTTGTTAAAACTAAAATTATGATTATGTGAATGTGCATGTTGAACAAGTGCACATTTGTTGACATTTGAATTTTTATTTTTATTGCAATTTCGTTTGTGTTTATCTATCCTTGTTTTTAAATATCTCTTTTGTCTGTCCAGTGTATTGCGCAGTACAATCTTGACAGGGAATTTTATAAATGACATTTGATTTAATATTTTTTATTAATTTCAGATTTTAGATTGCTGTATATATTATTTATTGTTTTTATTAGTTTGAATGCAACTCCTACGTTTAAATGATTTGTAAAGCACTTTTTTAATTTTGTTGCTATGCCATCTATGTGTATCAAAGTATAAAAACATTCTATTTTATTTTGTTCTGTTTCTTTGTTATTTGTTATTGTGTTAGTTGTATTTTCTTTGTTATTATTTTGATTTTGTTTGATTGTTATTTTATTTTTAATAGTATTTTTAACCGAATTTATAATATTGGAGAGATAGCTGTTTAATTTTAGTAAATGTGTGACTTCATTGCAGATTTCATCTTGAAACAACGGTGAGGTTAGAGTTAAAACTCTGTTGAATAAATTTGTAGCATTATTTATGCGTTGTGACATGGGATGTTTGGAGTTGAAATTTAGATATCTGGAACTAGCTGTTGGTTTCCTGTACCATTTAGTTGAGATATTGTTATTTGTGTTATGTATAAGTGTCATGTCAAGGAAAGCTATTTTTTGTTGGTTTTCTACTTCTACTGTGAATTGTAAATTTGTGTTATAGTCATTAAAAATTTGAAGTGTGTTGTCAATTTCGTTTGTTGGTACTGCTAAAATAAGATCATCAACATATTTTTTAGTAAGGGTATGTCAAAAGGTAAGCGTGCTTTTACAATGCTTAGAAGTTCATCCATCACCAAGTTTGCTATCACAGGAAATAGAGACGAACCCATTGCCACTCCCCAGGTCTGTTTGTAAAAAGTCTGTTCAAATTGAAATGAACTTTCTGTAAGGCAAAATGTTATTAATTCAATGAAGTCTTCCTGATTTATTTTTGTTTTTTTAGATATAATGTTCTATTTTTTCTTTATGGCATCTGAAACTAAGTCTATGGGTATGTTCGTATACAGTGATATGACATCGAGCGATATTAAACTATATCCTTCTTGAAGGTTGATGGTGCATATGAATTCCTGAAATTCGAAAGAGTTTTTTACAAAATATGTGTCACCCTCGAGTCCTTTTAGTATGTTGGCGAGGTATTTGGCGAGTGCGGCAGTTGGGGCGTTTATCCCTGAAACTATTGGTCTAAGTGGTAGATTATCTTTATGTACTTTTATGAGACCGTGTATTCGGGGTGGTATGGCATTCTCTGTTGTTAGTCTCTTCTTTGTTTCTATGTCTATTGAGCCTTTTTCATGCAATTTTTTAATTAGTCTGTTTGTTTTGTTTTGTAATTTTTGTGTGTTGTCTTCTTCTAAACGTTGGTAAGTTTTGTTGTCTGATAGCAGACTTTCCATTTTATTTATGTAATCTTGTTTTTTATGGCGACTGTTTTATTAGACTTATCGGCTTTAATTATAATTATGTCTTTGTGTTCTTTTAAAAAGGCTTTTGTTTTATTATAATTTTTATTGAGTATATTTTGTTTTTTGTGACATTTACTTTTATTGTAGTAATTAGTAACTATATTTGTAAATTCGGCTCTAATAATGTTTCTAATATGAATATCATTTGTATGATTAATAACGTATTCTGCGTCAGTAATGAGACGGAAAATTGGTACTTCGTGGGGTTCTAGGGGTAAACTAAATTTCGGTCCTAATGCTAAAGTTTCTACTATTTCGGGGGGAAAAACAGTATTTGTTAGGTTTAGGAACTAGTCTGTTTCTGTTTTATTATTATTATTATTAATTTTAACCTGTTTATGTCGTAATGTGTTTAATTTATTTATCTGTGTATTTTTAAATTTTGTGTTGTAGTGGTCAAATTTTCTATTTAATAATAATTGGATTTTATGCCAATGAATGAAGCTTATGTTTTCTCTAATGCACTCATAATGGTGGTAATATCTTTTCTCTAAATAATTAATTCGCCAGCATGCTATTTTAATTTCTAAATTAAGGGTTTGGTTTTTAAAATTGTCTATTATTTTGTGTATTTGATTTTAGCAAGGGTTATTGGCATAAAATCCAATTATTACTAAATAGAAAATTAATATCAAGCTGACCTATTTAACCTATATTTGAAATTATTGCTAACCACTTTATAATTATAAGCATAATGTATAAAGTTAGACTAAGACTTAAAATTATGATTCATTTATATAGTCATTTTATATATAGGTAAGTATACATATATATTGTAGGCATTTAGATGGAATTGAAGATGATATGATAAATACATTTGTTTGTCTATAATATAAATAATATCAATGCTAGAACCGACATACAAGGCCTTAGTAAAACTTATTATGGTGTCCTAGAAAGGTTCAAAAAGGAAAAAGCAAATTTCAAGCCAAACTAAATTTTAAATTCCTGGATGTTAACATACACTTATTGGTGGTTTGACGACCAATAAGAATCCAATTAAATGATGTCACTTTTTTGCAAACTGGTCTGCAGGATATGTCTGGATGTGTTCTGATTTATTCGGTTGTCGTCCGTGAGACAATTTAGATGCGTATGTGCTTTTTTGAATTTTGTACGATGTATGTAATACTGAATGAATCTACGAATGTATGCTGTGTACATGATTATAATCTATAGATTCTACTTGTAAGTGGTTGTTATGCATGTTTTTGTAATATATTGATGTTTTTTTGAATGTTTGTAGACCCTGATGAAGGTATAAGTGTATACCGAAACGTCGGTTTAGTAGGAATAAACGCTGTATGACTGAAATTTCGATTAATTGTTTTTTATATATCACAATTGTTGTACAATTCTACCCACGGATATGTAACTTGCTTCCTTAGCATTACTATTATTGGAGAGTTTTTTAAAATTGTGTGATGATAATTTAATTTTTATATAAATTTACAATGTACCTTTTTTTATATAGCTGATAATGGACAGATTTACTGTTCGAAACGTCCACATGTAAGCTTGAATAAATGTTTCAACAAAATATTTGGAACTCAAGAGCCCGATTCATTCATTTTTTATCCAATTCTAAAGTTCCCAAAAGACTTCTAAATAAATTACATGAAATATAAAGTTAGACTTAGAGAAAAAAAAAATATTAATTTAAATTGTCATTTTACATATAGGTTAGTATACATATGATATTGTAAGACATTTAAGACGGAATTGAAGATATTATGTTAAATACATTTCTTTATGTATAATATCAAGCTTAACCATACAACCCGTATTTAAAGTTAGTGCCAATTACTCTATATCTATAAGCATTAAGTATAAAGTTGGATTTAGACAGAAAAATGATAAATAATTTAGATTTTTATTTTGTATATAGGTAAGTATACACATGATTGTTTATTTATTGTAAGAGGAGAGTAGACGTATATTCTTTGCTCTGCGTATTTATTGTTTTTTTATGTAGTTTATTTTGTGATCTTCAAATAATTGTGGTATCAAATTTAATAATAAGTTATTGGCTGTCTGTGTATTAGTGAATTATTGAGACACATATTACTACGGGTGAGTATTCTTCAATTTTTAATTACTTTTTGCTTTAAAAAAGGCGTGGTTGATAGTTTTGTTTATTCTTGTCTATCCATACAAGTTTATTAACCTGTTCGTTGCTACCTGTCTCAGGTGTAACAGTATACAGGGTATTCCATCCAAATACTGTATACAGAGTGTTATTTTTTTTTTGTTTTTATCTCGTTCATTATGGCCATTCAATGCCATTGTTGCATGAAAAATGTTGAACCTCCAGATTTGTAACATGTTCCGTCTGTAAAAACAACTTAACATACACAGCGTTGATGTTCATGCGTCTATTGCTCGATCCATAAACAATGCTAAATCAGGTTGAAATGAAATTGCTCTAATTGTCCAACTGTCGGTAATGATATAGACAGTTTTAAATTAACAATAATTAACCTGCAAAAAAATCAGGATAAAATAAAGAAATCAATAAATGACCTACATGTTCCTCAATCTATTCCTTTATTGACGAAAAGTATTATACAAGAAGTTTTGAGCGACAGAAGTGTTCCTGCAACATCATGATAAATGGATCACCAGAGGGTAGTTCTCTAAATAAAGAACAATCGCTTGCACAAGATTCTGTGATGATTAACAGTATAGTTTCTGATATAGGTGCATAATATCCCATAGTAAAATTTTCACGTGTCGTTTGCTTTGACAATTATAATATCTTCTTCTGATGAAGTTATTCAGGCCATAATAAAATCAAAAACTCTAAAAACTATTGATAAATGAAAACACATGTCTATTTCTCATTATTGAACAAAAATGCAAAGAGAATATTTAAAAACTATTAAGTAACTTAACTATTAAATATGTTAGTAATATTCCAAAAGTTGTGTCTTCTTTAAACAAATTCCGCCCAACAGTTCACCAATCTCTCTTAACATTTACTATCAGAACACTAGAGGTTTAAATTCTAAATGTAATATATTTTATGTTAATTGTTGTTTTTCGTTTCATGATATGATTGTTGTATCGGAATCTTGGTAGAATGAATCTGTTTTTAATTCTGAAATGTTTCCATTTAATTACAATATTATTCGTGATGATAGATTATTTTCTCTTACCGGACATTCTAAGGGTGGTGTTGTGTTAATTGCTCTAAAAGACTCTATCAGTTTCGAAACAATTGATACTAAGTATATAAAAAATTCTGTTCCACTGATTGATCACGTAGCCTGCAAGTGTTTTTTCAATAATCACACATTCATTTTATGCGCTGTCTACATACCACCTGATGTACACGTAAATGAAATAGAAACTTTTACTTATGCTCTTTCACTTTTATTCCTTAATGAAAAAAATATTTTGGTAGGGGATTCAATCTTCCCAATTGTTATAGTACTACTTCCACATGTGTAAAATCAGCTTCTTTCCGTATCTCTGTGAGGTATTAAATCTGAGACAATATAATTCTGTAAGTAATAAATATAACAATATGTTGGACCTTGTTTTTGCTAATTTTTTACCTATAAATACAGTGAAATTTGATTCTACATTGGCTGCTAAAGATAAATATCACAGCCAATGATTATCGTTATAACTTTAAGAAAGCGGATTTCAATAATTTATATAAGTAAATATGCAACGTTGACTGGTCTCATATAAACAATTTTGTTCAAGTTGATGAAGCGCTAAATGAATTCTACCGCATTCTATATGAAACCTTAGACAAATTTGTTCCAACTTCTAGGTGCTGTACATCCAATTTTCCACCTTGGTTCACTTTCTAGATTAAAGGTAACCTTAAAACAAAAGAGTACTTCAGGTAAAAGTGGATAAAAACAACGCAACTTATTATAATGAATTCAAAAGATTCCGAACATTAATTAAAAATAAAATCAAATTAGCTTACGAAGAGTATATCAATAAAGTAGAGAACAACATCAAATGTAATCCGAGTGAATTTTGGAAATATGTTAACCTGAAACAAGTTTGCTCTCGTATTCTAGGTACAGTTATTGCCAATGATGTCATCTACAACAAATCACAAGACATAGTTAATGCTTTTGCCACTGTTTTTTCTGATTTTTTTATTGACATTAACCACCCTTTATTTTCCATGGGCTTTATCACTGAAAATGATTTAATTTCTTTAGTATCTAAATTACATAATAAAAATAATTGTGGAGTAGATAAAATACCTGATTTTTTTATTAAAGCCTGTCGTTTCATCCCTTTCGCTCCTTTATCCATAATTATTAATTTAGCTATTAAAACGTCTACATTTCCGTTGCTTTGGAAACAAACACGAATTATTCCAGTTCACAAGAAAGATGATAAATCTAACGTCTGCAACTATAGGTCTATATCTATCCTAAATAACTTTAGCAAACTTTTTGAGATGGTTATCTATAATACCCTACTTACCCACACTAGATCCTTTATCTCCAATGATCAACATGGCTACATGAAAGGACGATCAACGGTAACCAATCTTGCTTGCTTCTCGCAATTTTTTTTCTAAAGTTATAGATCATCACGGACAAGTGGATGCTGTTTACAGTGATCTCTCCAGAGCATTTGATTTCATCGATAATGGTCTATTACTAGATAAAATTGGGTCTTTTGGTGCTGCTCCTGCCTTACTTCTACTTTTATCTTCGTACCTTTCGGACAGATATTGCTTCGTTTTTTATAATGGATTTTCTTCTTCCAAATTCATTGCTACCTCTGGAGTTCCCCAAGGTTCTAACCTGGGTCCGTTACTGTTCATCCTCGTTATCAATGAATTACTATTATCTTTTACTTGTCACGTTCCGGCTTACGATCATGACATTAAGCTTTTTTATTATATCTCATCCTCTTCTGATGCTTTGGTACTTCAAGATAATATTGACAAATTAGTAGTCTAGTGTAAAGATAATAAGCTAGTAATTACTACTAACAAGTGTTTTATTATTACCTACTCACGTATAAATAACTATATGCTTCATGATTACACTGTTAATAATTCTATACTTACACGTTCATTTTCTATACAAGATTTAGGCGTTCTATTTACTTCTAATTTCAACTTTACTGAGCATATTATCAATATTTGTTCCTCTGCCAATAAGACATTGGGCTTTATAATATGAATCTGCATACCGTTTCATGACATACATGCTATAAAATATTTGTATTATGCTTTTGTAGTCAGTAAATTGGAATACGCCAGTCTAATCTGGTATCCGTATTACGATAGCCAAGCTCTACATCTTAAACGTACCCAGCGCAGGTTCCTAAAATATGCGTCCTTGAAATTAGACAATACTTACCCCGGAAGAGATGTAGATACACAGTCACTTTTACAGCGTCATGACATTTCGTCCCTAGCTTCCAGGCGAATCATCTCCATTGCGAGGTTCATGTGGATGCTGATTCACAACAAAATTGATGCTTCATTCATTTTAGATAGAATCCCGTTCCATGTACCAAGGTTGTCATCCAGGCAATGCAGAACATTCCATCTCCCTACCGCACGGACTGATGTGTATCTGCGCTCACCGGTCTACATCATGTGTCAGAATGCAGAAAAAGTCTCTAATGATGTCTTCATGTCCCACGTATCTGAGTACCACTGCGTCCATTACTGTCCTGACGTATAATTCTGTTGTATGTTTTTTAAATATATTGTTTAAAATCATACATGTAATTATTTTGCCTTATTTGATTATATTTATTGTATATTAATATTTATACATTTATACTTTTGTATATTACCCTGTAATTGGCGACCTGTTGGGTAATTAAAGACTATTAATATTATTATTATTATTATTATTATTATTATTATTATTATTATTTATTGTATGATATTCTAAGGCATTTAAAATGGAATAAAATATATTGTTTTAAGTACATTTGTTTGTGTATAATATCAAGCATAACCATTCAACCCATATTTGGAATTATTGCCGGCTACTCTATAAGTATAAGCATAAAGTAGGACTTAGACAGAAAAATTGTGATTAATTTAGATTGTCATTTTATATATAGGTAAGTGTACATATTATAGTTTAAAGCATTTAAGATGGAATTAAAGATATTATGTTAAATATCAAGCATAACCATTCAACCCATATTTGGAATTATTGCCGACTACTCTATAAGTATAAGCATAAAGTAGGACTTAGACAGAAAAATTGTGATTAATTTAGATTGTCATTTTATATATAGGTAAGTGTACATATTATAGTTTAAAGCATTTAAGATGGAATTAAAGATATTATGTTAAATACAATTGTTTGTGTATAATATCAAAAATAACCATACAACCCATAATTGAAGTTATTGCCAATCACTCTATAATTATAAGCATAAAGAATAAAGTTGAACTTAGACAGAAAAATGATAAATAATTGAGATTGTCATTTTATATATAGGTAACTATACATATGATATTCTAATGCATTTAAGATACATTTGTTTGTGTATAATATTAAGCTTAACCATACAACCCATATTTAAAGTTATTGCCATCAATCTATAATTTTAAGCATAAAGTATAAAGTTGGACTAAGATAGAAAAAAGATGAATAATTTAGATTGTCATTTTATATATAAGTAAGTATACATATGATAATCTAAGACATTTAAGATGGAATTAAAAATATTATGTTAAATATATTAGATTGTGTATAATATCAAGCTTAACCACGCAACTTATGTTTGTAGTTATTGCCAACCACTCTATAATTATAAGCATAAAGTATAAAGTTGCACTTAGAAAGAAAAATGATGATTAATTTAGATTGTCATTTTATATATAGGTAAGTACACATTTGATATTGTAAGGCATTTAAAATGGAATTAAAGATATTATGTTAAATACTTTTGTTTGTGTATAATATCAAGCTTAACCATACAACCCGTATTTGAAATTATTGATAACCACTCTATAAAAATTAGCATAAAGTATAAAGTTGGACTTAGACAGAAAAATTATGATTAATTTAGATTGACATTTCATATATAGGTAAGTATATATGTGATATTGTAAGACATTTGAGATAGAATTAAAGATATTATGTTAAATACATTTGTTTGTGTATAATATCAAGATTACCCATACAACCCATATTTGAAGTTATTGCCAACCACTCTATAATTATAAGCATAAAGTATAAAGTTATAATTAGACAGAAAAATAATGATTAATTTATATTGTCATTTTGTATATAGGTAAGTATACATCTAATTATCTAAGGCATTTAAGATGGAATTGTAGATATTGTGTTAAATACATTTGTTTGAGTATAATATCATGCTTAACCATTCAACCCATATTTGAAGTTATTGATAACCACTTTATAATTATAAGCATAAAGTATAAAGTTGCACTTAGACAGAAAAATGATGATTAATTTAGATTGTCCTTTTATATATAGGTAAGTATACATTTGATATTGTAAGGCATTTAAAATGGAATGGAAGATATAATGTTAAATACATTTGTTTGTGTATATTATCAAGCTTAACCATTCAACCCATATTTAGAATTTTTGCCATCAATTTATAATTTCAAGCATAAATTATAAAGTTAAAATTATGCAGAATAATAATGAATAATTTAGATTCTCATTTTATATATAGGTAAGTAAACATATGATATTGTAAGTCATTTAAGATGGAATTGAAGATACTATGTTAAATACATTTCTTTGTGTATAATATCAAGTTTAACCATATAATCCAAATTTGAAGTTATTGCCAACCACTTTATAATTATAAGCATAAAGTATAAAGTTGCAGCTAGACAGAAAAATTATGATTAATTTAGTTTGTTATTACATATATAGGTAAGTATACATATAAATTTCTAAGGCATTTAAGATGGAATTGAAGATAATACGTTAAATAAATTTCTTTCTGTATAATATGCTTAACCATACAACTCATATTTAAAGTTATTGCTAACCACTCTATAATTATTAGCATAAAGCATAAAGTTGGACTTATTTTTTTCTGGGTTAAGGCTTCAAATACCAGGGTCATTAGTGTTAAAAATATCACCGTTTATTGCACGTCGGCACTCAAGTAATTAAAACTTAGACATTCACAAAATAAATTAACATTTAGAAATAAATAACAAACAAAACTGAATTGTCTTAAAGTCCTTGTTTAGATCCTATCATAAAGGTCGCAGGCTTCAAGGAAACTGATGACTTTTTTATTTCCCCATGATCTGTTAACATCTCTTTGATGTTTTGACCTAAGCCGAAAGCTTGTCTCATCGGTTGCAGAGCGGGGCATTCCAGTAAAACATGCGGTACAGTCACAGGCACTTGACAGTCCGTTCAGGAGGGCTGATTCTCCCTTGTGAGTCTGTACCCATGCGTTACTGTGTCTCTTATTGCTGCATAGCGCGCAGCATCGTCGGCAATCTCGTTGCTTCGTATCCCAACGTGACTAGGGACCCACACGAAACGGACATGTTTACCCATGTCAGACAGATGTTTTATCAATGATAAAATCATCTGAATGACTGGGTCCGTGGACGAGGTCCGTGGACGGAGAATCCGAGATGGTGGAGAGAATGCCGAGGGAATCGCTAGCAATAGCGAATTCCCTGCCGTTGTGATCGAGAACATAGTAAAGTAGCCCTTGCCAAATAGCATAAACCTCGGTCGTGTACACTGAGGCATTCTGTGTGCAGCGTCCAGTCGTGGGCAGTCTCTTCTACTACTACAGCCGAACCAGAACCTGTCCCTTATGCTAAGAAACTTCTGAGTGAAGAATACCGGTGGCATGGATTGCTTGTCATATTGCAGTAGATCCAATATGAGGTCCGCTCGTGGGATAAGCCATGGTGCTTATACACATGGGGATTTCGATAACGTCTGCGACCTAAAATCCTCTTTGAAGAGGATGCCGAAATTCTTATGACTACATTGTGTCCATATTTTGCATATGTATGCAAGCGTGAGCTTTTTACGCCTAATGCTCATAGGTGCTAGTGTAGTTTCGCAGCAGAGATTTGCTGTCGGTGTAGTAGGAAAAGCACCAATGCTGTACCGAATGCCAGCGTAGTGTACTGGATCTAGCAACCTCAGCGTTAAGCGCATAGCAGACGAGTAGACAATGCAACCATAATCAAGTTTTGACAAAACTAGGGCCTGATACACTCGAAGGAGAGTTCGAGGTTCAGCGCCCCACTTCGTACCAGCAAGGACTTTAAGACAATTCAGTGTCTGTAAACATTTAGTTTTTAATTCAATTAGGTAAGGTTCCCAGGTAAATTTCTGGTCGAACAAAAGACTAAGGAACCTAACCTTGTCCCTACACCTAATCAAATTGCCGTTCAGATACATTATGGGCCCGTAGTGTGGACGGTTCAACCTGCAAAAGTGCAAACATTAGATTTTCTCTGGGGAAAACTTGAATCCTGTACCTGCAGCCTTTAGGACAATCTCATTGATTGATGTTTGCAATGTACGATTGATGTCTCTTATGTCCTTTGAGCTAAAGAAAATTGTGAGACCATCAACGTACATGCAAATTCCCACGGTCTTGGTGAGGTCGGAAACAAGGTCATTCACGACTATCAGGAACAACGTAACACTCAGAGTAAAACCTTGTGGTACCTATAAATTGGAATAGATTACCCCGGAATCCCCATTCGTGCATTTTTTGCAGGATGTGATACCGCCACGTTATGTCGTATTCCTTTTCGAGGTCGAAAAAAACGGCGACCAAATGCTCACGGCGTTTAAAACTCTTGTGTACTTCGTGTTCTAGGTACACTAACTGGTCGGTCGTTGATCGAAATTTGCAAAAGCTTGCTTGGTGCTCGCTTAAAACATCCCTGGTCTCGAGACACCAGACTAATCGCTTATTGACCATGCGTTCCAGTACTTTCCCTAAACACGAAGTAAGGCTGATAGGTCTATAGCTAGAAGCTGAGCGACGGTCTTTTCCTACCTTCGGAATTGGGACTACAATAGCCTTTTTCCATTCGGTAGGATAGTTTCCCCCAAGCCACAACTTATTATACGTGGAAAGCAAAGCTTATTTGAAATCAGGAGTCAGGTGCTTTAGCATCTCTTTGGTGATATTATCCTGTGCTGGAGATGATGTAGCACTAGCGATTGCAGAATTCAGCTCTTCCAAGGTGAATGGTACATTGTACTCCTTCGGGACATGAGTATTGAAGTCGAGATGTACTTCCCGTTCACGCTTTGAATTGAGGAAAGCTGGCTTGTAGTTCTCAGAACTACTAGTTTCCTCAAATTGATCAGCTACCTTTTGTGCAATCCGGTTGACATCGGTAGTGATGCTATCATTATCCCAGTTCAGGTGGGTCAAAGGCGGTGAATAACCCCGACCCAAAATGCGTCTCACCCTCCTGTGTATTTGTCTCAGACGAAATGACTGAGTCGTTGGCGTTCCATGTATTTCGCTTGCTTTCCAGTATTTTTCGACGGGCTTCAGCTCTAGCTTTCTTAAGTTCTATAAGATTATCCTCGGTTGGTTGCCTCTTGAATTTGTTGAAAGCAGCTTTTTTGGCCCGAATGAAACGTTGTACCTCCGGGTTCTACCAGGGTATTCTACGCTTGTAGATACTCTTTTGATAGCGGGAATGGATGTTTCAGCTGCTTTTAATAAACTGTTGGATAGATCATTTATCGATTTGTGGACATAATCGCTTAGGGCTATTGTTTCTAGAGTAACTTCAAACGCTGGTTAACTGGCTTTGTGGAGAAGCCATTTATTCGGACGAACCTGACTAATGGTAGTAGTGTCCGTAGTGATTACTATTGTAACAAATTCTTTCGCAGGATATCGGCGTCATCAAACTGTAGCACGTCCTTTCAATAATTTCCATTACTATCAACTTGTAACATTCTTACAGGACCTCTGCTACCAGTTTGTGACCCGCTCCTTGAAAGGATAGGTATTACAAAATATATATAAATGGGTTCTTTGTCAGACCGGATACGGAGCAAGTATTAGGAGATGGATATTGAATTAAATAGAATACTCACATTTTTATAAAAATATAAATAATATAATAAATAATAGTTTTACATTTGGTTTCGTCTCGAATGACACTTCTGTCCACCACCGCCGTCTACCACTGACTATACCACTCTACTTCTCTTTCACTTCTCTGTCTTTCTGTCTCTCCCTTTACAACCATTACCTTATACTATATATACTATGAACACAAGTACTAAGTCAGCAAATATTAGTTTTACCTTTGCACAATACTATTTATGAATTACATCCATTTCCTACTTACTTAATTGGTGCCACTAGAATGTGCTGACTTAGACTTGTTACACTATAGTAAAGTGATTACTACCATGCAGGTCGTCTAATGCCTTCGATGAGAATCTATTTGCCGGTCTGGGGAATATAATGGACAGGTCAATGTGGGAGAAGTCCCTTGACCGTGCATTGAAGTAGGTAGGTGAGCCATCGTTAAGGAGTAGAAGATCCTGGGCTTTAAGCAAGCCTTTTACCATGCTCCCTCGTTGGTCTCTACGGTCTAAGCCCCAGACCATTTTGTGAGCATTGAAATCTCCAAGTAGTACTAATGGCGTGGGCAATTGTCTAATGACATTGCGTATGTCATCTAAATCCCAATCTGCCTCTGGTAAGTATATACAACATACCGTGAGAACAGTTGGGCAAGACATTCTAATTACCACTAATTGGAGATTGGTGTCGACAGTGACTCGCTCAAACTGCGCATCGTTCCTTATTATGATGGCCACTCCACCTCCCTGACGTTGGGTGTCATATCTCCCCGGAATATGGAATAGTTCTTTAGCGAGTAAATTTGACCAGGTTTGAAGTATGTCTCCTGAAGACATATGCATAGCGGATTAAATTCCGTCAGCAATATCTTCAGCTGACAATAATGATACACACAGCCTTTGATGTTCCACTGAATGATATTATCCATAAGATGGAAATGGATAAATTGGTCTATCCAACTTCTTTCGGCTTCCTAGGCTTCCCTAAAGGCCAGCCTTTTTCCCGTTTTTTTTTCTGGTTGGTACTTGAAGATTGCGACGAGAGTAGGATACTCCGGCAGTCGGCGTACGAGTTACAACCCTTGCCCTTGCCTCAAGATAGGAGAGGTTCTCCTTGGTCTTGAGCTCTTGAATCGCTGCTTTTTGTTTATATATAGGGCAATTCTTAGACCTAGCGGAATGATTTCCGGTGCAAACTCAAGGGGTTCTGAGCATGGGCTGCCTTCGTGTAATTCGTTTCCACATACCCAAATCTGCTTGTTGGGACAGCGCATAGACGTATGCCCGAAACGCTGGCATTTAAAGCAGCGCATTGGGGCAGGAATGTACAGCCTCACCTTGAGTACGTAAAAGGCGATTTTGATATTTTCAGGTACATTGCACCGGTGGAAGGTCAGTATATGGTTTGCGGTATCTACCCACTCACCATTAACCTTAGACCGTATTCTCCGGACTTCAATTACGCCCTGATCCCTCAATTCTTCACAAATATCTTCCACGGTACACCAAGTCGCGACAGAAGATGACACCCTTAGAGTAGTTCATACTAGTATGAGGTGTCACTTCAATGTTAAAATCGCCAAATTTGTGTACTTTTAGTAACCGTGCTGCCTGAGTCGCAGATACAGTTTCAACTAAAACCGTCTTTTATTTTCCTGACCGATATAATAATTTATTTAGATTGTAATTTTATATATAGGTAAGTATACATCTGATATACTAAGGCATTTAAGATGGAATTGAAGATATTATGTTAAATATATTAATTTGTGTTTAAAATCAAGCTTAACCGTACAAACCATATTTTAAGTTATTGCCAACTACTCTATAATTATATAGAATTAAGTATAAAGTTGCACTGGGACAGAAAAATGATGATTAATTAAGATTGTTATTTTATATATAGGTAAGTATACATTTGATATTCTAAGGCATTTAAGATGAAATTGAATATGTTATGTTGAATACATTTATTTGTCTATAATATTAAGTTAAACCATTCAACCCATATTAAAAATTATTGCCATCAATTTAAAATTTTAAGCATTAAGTATAAACTTGAACAGAAAATGATAATTAATTTAGATTGTCATTTTATATATAGGTAAGTATACATATGATATTCTTAGGCTTTAAGTTGGAATTTAAAATTAAGTTTAACCATGCAACCCATGTTTGAAAATATTGTCAACAACTTTATAATTATAAGCATAAAGTATAAAGTTCAAATTAGACAAAAAAATGATGATTAATTTAGATTGTCATTTTATAAATAGGTAAGTATATATATTATAATCCAAAGCAATTTGAGGTGGAACTAAAGATATTATGTTAAATACATTTGTTTGTGTATAATACCAAGCTTAACCATACAACCCATATTTAAAATTATTGCCAACAATCTATAATTTTAAGCACAAAGTATAAATTTGCACTTAGACAGCAAAATGATGATTTATTTAGATTGTCATTTTATAAATAGGTAAGTATGCATATAATATTCTTAGGCAATTTGAGATGGAACTGAAGATATTATGTTAAATACATTTGTTTGTGTATAATATCAATCTTAACCATACAACATATATTTAAAGTTTTTGGCAACTACTCTATAATTATAAGCATAAAGTATAAAGTTGCACTTGACAGACAAATGATGATTAATTTAGTTTGTCATTATATATATATATATATATATATATATATATATATATATATATATATAGGTAAATATACATATGATATTGTAAGTCATTTAAGATGCAATTGAATTTATTATGTCAAATACATTTGTTTGTGTTTAATTTAAAGGTTAACCATACAAGCCATTTTTTGAAATTATTGCTAACCATTTAATAATTATAAGCATAACGTTTAAAGTTGAAATTAGACAGAAAATTGATGATAATTTAGATTATCATTTTGTATATAGTAAGTATACATATGATATTGTAAGTCATTTAAGATGGAATTAAAGATATGATGTGAAATACATTTGTTTGGGTTTAATATTAAATTTAACTATACAACCTATGTTCGAAATTATTGCTAACAACTTTATAATTATAAGCATAAAGTATAAAGTTAGAATTAGACAGAAAAATGATTAGTAATTCAGATTGTCATTTTATAAGTAAGTATACATATGGTATTGTAAGGCATTTAAAATGGAATTGAAGATATTGGTTGAACACATTTGTTTGTGCATAATATCAATTTTAACCATAGAACCCATATTTGAAATTATTGCCAACAATCTATAATTTTAAGCATAAATTATAAAGTTGCACTTAGGCAGAAAAATGATGAATAATTTGGATAGTTATTTATTTATATAGGTAAGTATACATATGATATTCTAAGGCATTTAAGATGGAATTGAAGATATTATGTTAAATACATTTATTTGTGTATAATTAACCATTCAACCCATTATTAAAATTATTGTTACCAATCTATCATTTTAAACACAGAGTATAAAGTTTATTTAGACAGGAAAATGATGATTAATTTAGATTGCCTTTTTATATACAGGTCAGTATACATATGATATTCTTAGGCATTTAAAATGGAATTAAAGATATTGTGCTAAATTCATTTGTTTGTGTATAATATGAAGCTTAACCATACATCCTATATATAAAGTTATTGCCAACCACTCTATAATTATAACGATAAATTTAAATGTAGGCAAGTATACATATTATATTCTAAAGCATTTACGATGAAATTGAAGATATTATGTTAAATATATTGGTTTGTGTATAATATCCAGCTTGACCATACAACCTATATTTGAAATTATTGCCAACAATCAATAATTTTAAGCGTGAAGTATAAAGTTGCAATTAGACAGAAAATGATGATTAATTTAGAGTGTCATTTTATATATAGGTAAGCATACATATGATAATGTAAGTCATTTGAGATGGAATTGAAGATATTATGTTAAATACATTTGTTTGTGTATAATATCAAGCTTAACCATACAACCCATACTTAAATTTTTGCCAACCTTTCTATAACTATAAGCATAAAGTATAAAGTTGAACTTAGTAACTAAAATTAGGATTAATTTAGATTGTCATTTTATATATAGTGAAACGATTTCGATATCGTTTCTCATTTTTACATTTAAATTCTATTCTTTAGCGCCACCTTTCTTTTTATTTATTAAAACTTATCTTGAGTTTGCGACCGTGAGCGGCGAACGAGAGAGAGACGCGTTCGGAGAGGATTCCGGTGTGTGCGGTCTGAGGCGACAGACACGAAATTTACAAGGTTAATTTTTTCGGGCGATTTAAAATCTTTTTTATCGATTAATATCTATGCCATCTAAATTTAATTGTGGTCTATTTTATTGTACTAGTGATTCTTGTAAATTTATTTGGTAAGTTAAATTGTTATTTTGTAATTATTTCATTTTTGCGGTGCGAGCCGTACCTCGTGTCGACTCAGGTTGCACCCTGGAATTATTCCTTCCCTTGTCTTATATCTTTTACTATCCCTGTCCTTCTATTATTGTCCGGAATATTTTAAATTCCTTTCTAGTGTTTTTTGTCTTTGTTCAAAAAATTTCCAAGTCTCGACCTAGGTTCATTTTCTTGCGGTGGAAAACAGACTGAGCTCATAGCTGATTTAGCAGTCGTAAGTAGAATTTGTATCGTTCTAATTTTGGTATACCGGCGCGTAATTTTATTTTTATCTTGTCTTGTCGGAAACCAAATTTTCAAATTTTGCTAATTCCACAGCGGAACAATTGAGTACTTTTTTTTATTATCTATCGCATATTTTGGTTTCTCAATTGTTGAGTTCACCTATCGAGCCTTTTCTTTTTTTACTATTTTTTTCTTTCGCTGTCTAATTCTTGCCAGCCTGATCAGCTGTATTGTATATTTTATGTATGATATTATTTTTCATTAATATTAAAATTCATTATCTTGTTATTACAGTTTATTACCAAATTTAATGTATTGTATTTAAATTTTGAATTCTTGTTAAATTAAAATTTTTATGAATTTCATTGTGAGAATATTTTGTGCTCAAATTTTTTTTATGATTTATGTTCCCTCCTGGTACTGGCCTGGTCGAGGTTCGTTGGTCTTGGAGTACACCCGTCAAGCAAAAACATGGCTTAACCCACAGCAGGACGCTTGTGCCTAATTGCAACACCAGCATCACTGATAGCTTTTGCTACCGTACACAAAAATCAGACATCATACACACTTTCACCGCTGCCACACCAAGCTGTACTACACTACACCGAACACAGAACACAGAACACACCATACACCGTTCACATTCGGAGCCACATCCGCTGGTTGTTCCTGTTGCTACGTCACTGCTGTACTACTGCCAATTATCTAAGTACGACTCCTGCCGACGGCCCGTCCAGTCCGGACCCATCAAAAATTGTAACCCCAAGTTAAGTACAATATTTTTTGTAATTTTGAGTACTTTGTATTCCCATAATTTTTTGTTCAGAATAAACTTTAGTCTCGTTCTTTATCAGTGTTGTTGTGTCCACTGTTTCCTTTCGGCACAACTGGCGCCCTGTTTCCTGTCGCAACCCCATTTTCTCTGGAACCCACGACCTAGCGCAACCATAAACACATCTGAGCACCGCGGTATAGTGTGGACGGTGTGGTTCACGGTGATTTCCCTTCAGGAGATCACTATAGTTGTCCATTACGTCACACATAAATTTTGGCACCCGCAACGTGGGGCCTTAGTGGTTTCGCTAAGTCTTGCGACAGTTTCTTGTACATTTCTGTTTCTATTCTTTTTCTTTTCTTCTTTAAAATATTCCAATTATATAAATTGTTAATATTATTTTCTCTGTTAAAATGGCACTCAGTGCGAAAAATCTCCAGTACCTTGAAGACGATGAAATCAAGTATGAGCTTCAGATACGAAATTGTTTATATCCTGGAAGCTATGAGGAAAATTTGAGCGTTTTACTTGGATTAATCGAGATGGAAAAACTTGGACAAAGCACAATTAATACCGCCTATTATCCTGATCCCATTCATGACTCGTGGACCTGTCTGGAGACACTTAGAGAAATGTCAGGTATGATTTTATCATTTCAATCAAGAGAACCCTCTCATTTAGAGCAATTTCAATTAAAAATTAAATCTCGATTAGTTGCTTTAAATCTTCGAATCTCTCGCCTTCCTGAACATTTAAAAGGTGAATTATTGAGATTGCTCTCTATGATTATGTCCGCCATCTCCTCTATGTCCTTTAACGTGACGAATAGTATTACTCACGTAAATTTAATTGATTTTGATGATTACCAAACGTCAATTCCGTTAGATTCAGTTTGTCAAGAAGAATGTACACCATCTACTACCATACTTAGTTCTTTTAATTCGGGTTATGCAAGATTACGCGAAAGACTTTACTCGTTTAGATTCAGTAACCTGCCTAGTACTACTACTGTCCCTAACGAAACAACAATTGTTCATAATCACCCACCCAATGTTGCCTCTCCTGTAACTCCTTTACCTCATAGCAATACGCCATTACCTTGTCCACTGGTTTGTGATTCCAGAGAACAAATAAATCGCTGGAATATTAAATTCGATGGTACCTCAGGGTTAAATCAATTTCTTGAAAAAATTCATGATACCGCTCGTTCCCGTGGTGTTTCTCATGAACGGCTATTTGCTCAAGCTGGTGATCTTTTTACTGGTCATGCTCTTGTGTGGTATCGTATGATCCGTAATTCTGTAGCTACATGGTCGAACCTTGTTTCAAAACTACGACATACTTTCCTTCCCGCCAACTATGATATCGCCCTTTTGGACGAAATTAGGACTCGTACTCAAGCTCCCACCGAAAGAGTAGAAATTTTCATTGCCATAATGGAAAATTTATTTTCCCGTTTAAGCCAACCACTCGCCGAGAATACTAGAGTATGTTACATTGTTCGTAATTTGCAGCCAAATTATCAAAGATTTTGTGCCCTCCAGAATATTACTACTTTGGCGGACTTAATTACTATTTGTAAGCGACTAGAAGATACTGAACAACACGTCGCTCAGTTTCGAAATCCACCATCAAGTACTTCACATACTTTAGAACCGGACTTATCATTCCAAGGTCGTTCTAATCATACTAGAACTGAACGAAGTTTTAATCGACCAATTATAGCATCTGTAGGTCACGATCAAGTTCGAAACTCTACCTCTAAATCTTGTTGGAATTGTGATAGTGTCGGACATTTATATCCCAATTGTCCTAAACCGCGAACTCGTTTTTGTTTTAGCTGTGGCCATAAAAATGTTATTAAGTCTCAATGCCCACGGTGTTCAAAAAACGTGCACGGAGTCTCGTATTTGTCAGCCGACGAGGCAAACACCGATTCAGAGCTGGCACAACAGACCGAAGCGAATGGTCTACATGGTTAAACGTAGTAGCAAATTTCTTTAAAAATAGTAATATTTCTCCCTTATTTCGTAAGTTAGGCCACGATAATAGACCTTTCGTTAATATTACCGTACAAGGCATTTCGATGATAGCTCTAATTGACTCAGGCGCTAATATATCAGTCCTAGGTGGTCGCGGTTATTCTCTATTAAAACAACTAAAGTTTAATGTTAAATCTAGTCCCTTACCAAATGTTTCTACCGCAGATGGCAATTGTCATTCCATATTAGGTGAAGTTTTTCTCCCCATTTGCTTCGGAAAAATTGAGAAACCTCATTCGCTTTTTGTAGTCCCTTCTGTACGGCACTGTATTATTCTCGGTGTAGATTTTTGTCGCTCCTTTGGCATTACTTTAGATTTCAAGACTGATTCCTGGTCTTCACCTCTCGATATTGCTTCTATTTCTGTTATTCATAGTCGTGACAATTTAAATCCTTCTCAACAACAAACCCTTGACCTAGTTATCGCTGATTATAAAAAATTAGGCTCTTTAGGTCTTGGATGTACAAATAAAGTACAACATGTAATTGATACCGGTGACGCGACTCCCACCAAGCAACGTCAATATCCTCTTTCACCAGTCCTAATGGAATATGTGAATAAGGAAGTAGATCACATGTTGAACATGGGAGTTATTCAACCTTCTTCCAGTCCCTGGTCAAGCCCTATCCTATTAGTTAAAAAATCTTCAGGCGACTATCGGTTATGCTTCAACGGTCGTAAACTTAACTCAGTAACTCGTAAGGATAGTTATCCATTACCTCGCGTTGATTATATTCTAAGTAAATTAGGTAACGCTAAATTTTTGTCTTCCGTTGATCTGAAAAGCGCATTCTGGCAGATTCCGTTATCCGTTTCTTCCCGCGAAAAAACTGCATTTGCTGTAGCTGGCCGTGGATTGTTCGAGTTTGTTCGAATGCCCTTCGGACTTTGCAATGCTCCTCAAACCTTACAAAGACTTATGGATCAAGTTTTCGGTCCTGAGTTAGATCCTAATGTATTTGTTTACCTCGACGACTTAATTATCGCTACTGCGACTTTCGAGGAACACATGGTAATTTTATACAAAGTTTTAAATCGTTTAAAAGCTGCTGGTTTCACGGTGAATGTGGATAAGTGCGAATTTTGCTTACCGTCTCTAAAATACCTCGGTTTCGTCATTGATGAACATGGTCTTCGTACTGACCCCGAAAAAATTTCCGCTATTGCCAATCTCCCGAGACCTCGAAACGTAACAGAAGTTCGAAGAGCCATGGGTCTCTTTTCTTGGTACCGAAGATTCGTACCTAATTTTGCCTCCATGTCAGCAGTAATTACTGAACTCACAAAGGGTAAAGGTAGAAATAAAAAATCTCCTATTTCGTGGACCACCGCCGCTGAAGAAGCATTTAATCAGCTTAAGCTTTCCTTAATTTCCAGTCCTACTCTCGCTAGCCCTGATTATCGCCAGCCTATTAAACCGTTTAAAATTTATACGGACGCATCTAACTACGGTCTTGGTGCGGTACTCACCCAGGTTGGTGAAGATGGTGAGGAGCATCCTATTTCGTATGCCAGCCGTACCTTGAATAAGGCTGAAAAAAATTATTCTGCCACTGAGAAGGAATGCCTTGCCGTGCTCTTTGGTATTTTAAAATTTCGTCCCTATGTGGAAGGTCTCCACTTTGAAGTGATTACTGATCACTATTCGCTTTTGTGGTTGTTGAAGATGGACGACCCTCATGGTAAACTAGCTCGATGGGCTGTCCAGTTACAACAATTCACTTTTACGATTACTCATCGCCCCGGTAAATTAAATGAACTTCCTGATGCGCTCTCGCGATGTCCTCTTGAAATTGCTGTTATTGAAAATTTCGGGAATACTACAGACAAGTGGTATTGTCGTATGCGAGAGGCGGTTACACAAAATCCTGCCGACTATCCTGCCTGGCGTGTAGATAATCATCTTCTTTATAAGAATATCGCGACGCCATATTCGCTACCTCCGAACTTATCTACGTGGAAGCCTGTCGTCCCACGCGAGTTTCGAAAATCTATTTTACAGCGTTGCCATGATGATCCCACTGCAGCACATCTCGGTATTTTTAAAACCCTACAGCGTGTCGCCTCGGAGTATTATTGGCCAAAAATGCATCATTTTGTCGCCGGCTATGTTAAACACTGCAAGGTGTGTCTCGCCCAAAAAGTCCCTCAATTACCTCCATCTGGTTTGATGGGTAAGGAAAAGATTATACGATTTCCTTGGCAGGCTATATCTGTTGACATCATGGGTCCCTTACCTCCATCTTCAGCCGGAAATCGATACATTTTCGTTGTAACCGACTGGTTCTCCAAATTCGTTCTTGTTCATCCCATGCGTGAAGCTACTGGTCCTAAAATTTGTAAGTTTTTGGAAGAGGGAGTATTCCTTTTATTTGGTGTGCCTCAGATAGTAATGTGTGACAATGGAACTCAATTTATTTCTAAACTCTTCACCGATCTTATAAAGAAATACGAAATTCCTAAACTTTGGTATAATGCGAAATTCCATCCTCAGATAAATTTTGTTGAACGAACGAATCGTATTATAAAAACAGCCATACGATCTTATCTCAATGATAATCATCGTGTTTCAAGCAATTGCTCAGGCAATTCGTACTAGTGTTCATGAAGTTACTCGATTCAGCCCAGCCTTTTTAACCTTTGGCCGACAAGTACCATTATCTGGCAATTTTTACAAAACGTTACCTAATAACATCTGCTCAAATGATCACGCGGATTACGCACATAAACTGAAAGAATTGTCGGAATTCTTTTCCCTTGTTCAAAATCGTATTCATGGTGCCTACGAAAGAAACGCTAAATATTATAATCATAACCGTCGCCACCTTGAATTTAAAGAAGGTGATTTAGAATATCGTCGAAATCGCGTTCTTTCTGTCGGTTCTAGGTATTATTCTTCTGCTCTTGCACCCCGATTCGTTCCAAGTAGAGTTATTAAAAAGCTTTCACCATTAGCATACCATCTTCATGACAACAATGGAAATGATGCCGGTATATATCACATTAAGGATCTTAAACCAGCTCCTATCGACTCTGATTCCTCCTCCGACTCCTCCCAATAGGCTCTCTAGGTAAACTTTTCTGAGGGGGGGGCAGTGAAACGATTTCGATATCGTTTCTCATTTTTACATTTAAATTCTATTCTTTAGCGCCACCTTTCTTTTTATTTATTAAAACTTATCTTGAGTTTGCGACCGTGAGCGGCGAACGAGAGAGAGACGCGTTCGGAGAGGATTCCGGTGTGTGCGGTCTGAGGCGACAGACACGAAATTTACAAGGTTAACTTTTTCGGGCGATTTAAAATCTTTTTTATCGATTAATATCTATGCCATCTAAATTTAATTGTGGTCTATTTTATTATACTAGTGATTCTTGTAAATTTATTTGGTAAGTTAAATTGTTATTTTGTAATTATTTCATTTTTGCGGTGCGAGCCGTACCTCGTGTCGACTCAGGTTGCACCCTGGAATTATTCCTTCCCTTGTCTTATATCTTTTACTATCCCTGTCCTTCTATTATTGTCCGGATTATTTTAAATTCCTTTCTAGTGTTTTTTGTCTTTGTTCAAAAAATTTCCAAGTCTCGACCTAGGTTCATTTTCTTGCGGTGGAAAACAGACTGAGCTCATAGCTGATTTAGCAGTCGTAAGTAGAATTTGTATCGTTCTAATTTTGGTATACCGGCGCGTAATTTTATTTTTATCTTGTCTTGTCGGAAACCAAATTTTCAAATTTTGCTAATTCCACAGCGGAACAATTGAGTACTTTTTTTTATTATCTATCGCATATTTTGGTTTCTCAATTGTTGAGTTCACCTATCGAGCCTTTTCTTTTTTTACTATTTTTTTCTTTCGCTGTCTAATTCTTGCCAGCCTGATCAGCTGTATTGTATATTTTATGTATGATATTATTTTTCATTAATATTAAAATTCATTATCTTGTTATTACAGTTTATTACCAAATTTAATGTATTGTATTTAAATTTTGAATTCTTGTTAAATTAAAATTTTTATGAATTTCATTGTGAGAATATTTTGTGCTCAAATTTTTTTTTATGATTTATGTTCCCTCCTGGTACTGGCCTGGTCGAGGTTCGTTGGTCTTGGAGTACACCCGTCAAGCAAAAACATGGCTTAACCCACAGCAGGACGCTTGTGCCTAATTGCAACACCAGCATCACTGATAGCTTTTGCTACCGTACACAAAAATCAGACATCATACACACTTTCACCGCTGCCACACCAAGCTGTACTACACTACACCGAACACAGAACACAGAACACACCATACACCGTTCACATTCGGAGCCACATCCGCTGGTTGTTCCTGTTGCTACGTCACTGCTGTACTACTGCCAATTATCTAAGTACGACTCCTGCCGACGGCCCGTCCAGTCCGGACCCATCAAAAATTGTAACCCCAAGTTAAGTACAATATTTTTTGTAATTTTGAGTACTTTGTATTCCCATAATTTTTTGTTCAGAATAAACTTTAGTCTCGTTCTTTATCAGTGTTGTTGTGTCCACTGTTTCCTTTCGGCACAACTGGCGCCCTGTTTCCTGTCGCAACCCCATTTTCTCTGGAACCCACGACCTAGCGCAACCATAAACACATCTGAGCACCGCGGTATAGTGTGGACGGTGTGGTTCACGGTGATTTCCCTTCAGGAGATCACTATAGTTGTCCATTACGTCACAATAGGTAAGTATACATATGAAATTTTAAGGCTTTTAAGATGATCTTGAATATATTAAGTTAAATACATTTGTTTGTGTATAATATCAAGCTTCACCATACAACATATGATTGCTAACAATCTATAATTTTAATCATTAAGTTTAAAGTTGCTCTTAGACAGAAAAATGATGATTAATTTAGATTGTCGTTTTATATAAATAGAAAAGTATACATATGATATTCTAAGGCATTTAAGATGGAATTGAAGATGTTGTATTAAATACATATGTTTGTGTATAATATCAAGTATAACCATTTAACCCATATTTGAAGTTATTGCTAAATACTCTATAATTATAAGCATAAAGCATAAGTTTGCACTTACAAAGATAGTGATGATTAATTTAGATTGTCATTTCATATATAGGTAAGTATGCATATGATATTGTAAGGCATTTAACTTGGAATTAAAGATATAATGTTAAATACATTTGTTTGTGTATAATATCAAGTTTAACCATACAATCCATATTTAAAATTATTGCCAACAATCTATAATTTTAAGCACAAAGTATAAATTTGCACTTAGACAGAAAAATGATGATTAATTTAGATTGACATTTTATATATAGGTAAGTATATATTAGTTATTGCAAGGCATTTAAGATAAATTTAAAGATATTATGTTAAATACATTTGTCTGTGTATAATATCAAGCTTAACCATACAACCAATATTTGAAGTTATTGCCAACCACTCTATAATTATAAGCATAAAGTATTAAGTTGCACTTGAACAGAAAAGTAATGATTAATTTGGTTTGTCATTTTATATATAGCTAAGTATACATATGATATTCTAAAGCATTTAAAATGGAGATATAATGGTAAATACATTTGTTTGTGTATAATATCAAGCTTCACCCTACAACCTATATTTGAAATTATTGCCAACAAACTATAATTTTAAGCATAAAGTATAAAGATGCACTTAGACAGAAAAATAATAATTAATTTAGATTTTCGTTTTATATAAATAGGAAAGTATAAATATGATATTTTAAGGCATTTAGGATGGAATTTATGATATTATGTTAAATATATTTGTTTGTGTATATTATCAAGCTTATCCATACAACTTATATTTGAAATAAGTGCAAAAAATCTACAATTTTAAGCCTATATTATAAAGTTGGGTTTAGACCGAAAAATGATGATTAATTTAGATTGTTATTTTATATATAGGTAAGTATACATATGGTATGGTAAGGCATTTAAGATGGAATTGAAAATATTATGTTAAATACAATTGTTTGTGTATAATTTCAAGCTTAACCATACAACCCATATTTGATATTATTGCCAACAATCTATAATTTAAAGCATAAAGTATAAAGTTGCATTTAGACAAAAAAATGATGATTAATTTAGGTTGTCATTTTATATATAGGTATGTATACATATATACAAGATATTATGTTAAATATATTTGTTTGTGTATAAAATCAAGCTTAACCAACCAATATTTGAAGTTATTGCCAACAACTCTATAACTATAAGCATAAAGTATAAAGTTGCACTTAGACAGAGAAATAATGTTAAATTTAGATTGTCATTTTATTTATAGGTAAGTATTAATATGATATTGTAAAGCATTTCATATGAAGTTGGAGATATTATGTGAAGTACATTTGTTTGTGTATAATATCACGCTTAACCATACAACCTATATTTGAAATTATTGCTAACAATCTATAATTTCAAGCATAAAGTATAAAGTTGGACTAATGCCAGTATTCATAAAACGCATTATAACGATTCGTTACAGAACGAATTGTTAAAATTTAACGAACGTTAAATTTTTAACCATATTTACAAACAATAAATGGCAAATATAACGATTTGTTTAAATATATTGATTGTTAAAATATCTAGTAACTTTCTGCGTTGAAAGCTAATTTCTTGTTACAAATTGAACGTCAAAAAGAAATATATCAAAATGTTAATTATTAAGAAAAGGGTAAAAGTTAAAAATTTTACCGAAAATGGTATACAACTCTTCTTAAATATATTGGAAAACAAAAATTATTTAAAAGTAATAGAAAATAAGAAGAACACTATTAAAGATTAAAATGGTGCGTGTGAAAAAATTACAACCGAATTTATTGTGTTGCTGATAGTACCCGATTTACATCACAATTAAAGACGTTTTATGACAATTTATAAAATAAAGATAATGCTGATGACATGGTAATAATCGAGATAAGGAAATCTGTATCTCTGCTTGAATTCTAAATTATCGAATATTTCTATTAGAATATTCCGATTTCTAAATAATCGTGGTCTGAGCATTGCCAACAATATGTTTTCGATAAGATTTTCGTCAGAATTGGAAGAAAATGATGATGAAGAAGATATTGACCTTTCAGAAGACAAGGACATTGCTAAAATTATATATTATGTTGATTACACCTACGTATTAATTACATTCGTATAATATCACAAAAAAATTATTTACTATTTTCATAAAACTTATGTGACTTGACAGATGAAACTATATAACGGTTTGTTATATTTTTAATGAAAGAAAATGCAGTCATTATATATTATGAACAATTTAACGAATGCCATTGAAAACGAATATTTATGAATATGAATATTCAATTTAAT
Organism: Stenolophus ochropezus; assembly: GCA_035578165.1. Lineage (NCBI taxonomy): Eukaryota > Metazoa > Arthropoda > Insecta > Coleoptera > Carabidae > Stenolophus > Stenolophus ochropezus. The sequence continues at coordinate 33,907,745 of JAQOWZ010000006.1, read as the reverse complement.
GATTCGTTTAAAGGATAACGAAGCGTTATAAATATGACGAACGTTTATGAATATGGGCATAAGACAGCAAAATTAAGATCAATTTAGATTGTCATTTTATATATAAGTAGGTATACATATGATATTTTACGGCATCTAAGATGAAATTGAAGATATTATTTTAACTACATTTGGTTGTGTATAATATCAAGTTTAACCATACAACCTACATTTGAAATTATTGTTAAAACTAATGTGATTAGATTTAGATAGTCATTTTATATATATATATATATATATATATATATATATATATATATATATATATATATATATAGGTATCACGATTTTATATTGTAAGACATTTAAGATGGAATTGCAGATATTATGTTAAATACATTTATTTGTGTATAATATCAAGCAAACCGCTTTACAATTATATACATAAATTATTAAGTTGGACTTAGACAGAAAAATGATGAATAATTTAGATTGTCATTTTAATATAGATTAGTATACATATGATAATCTAAAGCATTTAAAAAGGAATTAAATATATTATGTTAAATGCATTAGTTTGTGTATAATATGAAGCAATTCATATTTAAAGTTATTGCCAACCACTTTATAACTATAAGCACAAAGTGTAAAGTTGCAATTAGACAGAAAAATTATGACTAATTTAGATTTTCATTTTATATATAGGTAAATATACATATGATTTTAAAAGGCATTAACGATGGAATTAAGATTTTATGTCAAATACATTTGTTTGTGTATAATATCAAACTTTATCATACAAACCATATTTAAAATGATTGCCAACATTCTATAATTTTAAGCATTAAGTATAAAGTTGCACTTAGACAAAAAAAATGGTGATTAATTTAGACTGTCATTTTATGAGAGTAAGTATACATATGATACTGTATATACTATAAATATTTGCTTCCGCGGCGGAATTTTATAATTCTTCATCATATTTTAGCTAAAAGAAAACATTGCAACAAGAAAATGCTATTTCAAGTGTGGTAGGTATTTTAGAATCCAGCCCATGTAGCTTACAATATACAACGTATTCATCAAGAATAGGTAAAATCTGACTTTTTTTTTGTAAAAAATTATATAAATATTTGCTATCGCGCCCAAATTTTATAATTCTTCATCATATTTTAGCTAAAAGAAAACATTGCAACAAGAAAATTGCTATTTCAAGTGTGGTAGGTATTCTAGAATCCATCCCATGTAGCTTACAATATACAACATATTCATCAAGAATAGGTAAAATATGACTTTATTTTTGTAAAAATCATATAAATATTTGCTTCCGCGCCCGAACTTTATAATTCTTTATCATATTTTAGCTAAAAGAAAACATTGCAACAAGAAAATGCTATTATAAGTGTGGTAGGTATTCTAGAATCCAGCCAATGTAGCTTACAATATACAACGTATTTATTAAAATAACACCCGAAAATTGAATGTTTATTATCTGATTGGTAACCCGTTTTGGATATTTTTGCATGTCCAATGTTTAAAACCATCTATAGCATAGATCCTAAAGCATAAATATAAATGTTTTATCAAAAATATCCATTTCGAGATTAGTTAAAATCAGACTTAATTTTTGTAATAAATCATATAAATATTTGCTTCCGCGCGCGAATTTTATAATTCTTTATCATATTGTAGCTAAAAGAAAACATTGCAACAAGAAAATTGCTAGTTCAAGTGTAGTATGTATTTTAGAATCCAGCCCATGTAGCTTACAATATACAACGTATTCATTAAAATGACACCCGATAATTGAATGTTTTTTATCTGATTGGTACCACGTTTAAGTCACTTTTGCATGTTCAATGCTTAAAACTATCCATAGTATAGAACCTAAAACATGAATATGAATGTTTTAACAAAAATATCCATTTCAAGAATAGGTAGAATCTGACTAAATTTTTGTAAAAAATCATATCAATATTTGCTTCCGCGCCCGAATTTTATAATTCTTCATCATATTTTAGCTATAAGAAAACATTGCAACAAGAAAATTGCTATTACAAGTGTGATAGGTATTCTAGAATCCAGCCCAGGTAGCTTACAATATGCAACGTATTCATCAAGAATAGGTAAAATCTGACTTTATTATTATAAAAAATCATATAAATATTTGCTTCCGCGCCCGAATTTTATAATTTTATATCATATTTTAGCTAAAAGAAAACATTGCAACAAGAAAATTTCAATTTCAAGTGTGGTAGGTATTCTAGTATCCAACCGTTGTAGCTTACAATATACAACGTATTCAGCAAGAATAGGTAAAATCTGACTTTATTTTTGTAAAAAATCATATAAATTGTTGCTTGCGCGCCCAAATTTTATAACTCTTTATTATATTTTAGCTAAAAGAAAACATTGCAACAAGAAAATTGCTATTTCAAGTGTGGTAGGTATTCTAGAATCCAGCTCATGTAGCTTACAATATACAACGTATTCATCAAGAATAGGTAAAAATCTGACTTTATTTTTGTAAAAATTCATATAAATATCTGCTTCCGCGCCCGAGTTTTATAATTCTTCATCATATTTTAGCTAAAAGATAACATTGCAACAAGAAAATTGCTATTTTAAGTGTGGTAGGTATTCTTGAATCCAGCCCATGTAGCTTACAATATACAACGTATTTATGAAGAATAGGTAAAATTTGACTTTATTTTTTAATAAATCATATAACTATTTGCTTCCGCGCCCGAATTTTATAATTCCTCATCATATTTTAGCTAAAAAAAAAAACATTGCGACAAGAAAATTTTTATTTCAAGTGTGGTAGGTATTCTAGAATCCAGCCTATGTAGCTTACAATATACAACATATTCATCAAGAATAGGTAAAATCTGACTTTATTTTTGTAAAAATCATATAAATATTTGCTTCCGCGGCGGAATTTTATAATTCTTCATCATATTTTAGCTTAAAGAAAACATTGCAACAAGAAAATGCTATTTCAAGTGTGGTAGGTATTTTAGAATCCAGCCCATGTAGCTTACAATATACAACGTATTCATCAAGAATAGGTAAAATCTGACTTTATTTTTGTAAAAACTCATATAAATATTTGCATCCGCTCCCGAATTTTATAATTCTTCATCATACTTTAGCTAAAAGAAAACATTGCAACAAGAAAATTGTTATTTCAAGTGTGGTAGACATTTTAGAATCCAGCCCATGTAGCTTACAATATACAACGTATTCATTAAAATGACACCCGAAAATTAAATGTTTATTATCTGATTGGTACTACGTTTTGGTCACTTTAGCATGTCCAATGCTTAAAACCATCCATAGTACAGATCCTTAAGCATGAATATGAATGTTTTAACAAAAATATCCATTTCAAGAATAGGTCAAATCTGACTTTATTTTTATAGAAAATCATATAAATATTTGCTTCCGCGGACGAATTTTATAATTCTTTATCACATTTTAGCTAAAAGAAAACATTGCAACAAGAAAATAGCTATTTCAAGTGTGGTAGGTATTCTAGAATCCAGCCCATGTGGCTTACAATATACAACGTATTCATCATAAATAGTTAAAATCTGACTTTATTTTTGTAAAAAATCATATAAATTTTTGCTTGCGCGCCCGAATTTTATAATTCTTCATCATATTTTAGCTAAAAGAAAACATTATATATATAGTAGCTTAACACCCCCATGGGGTTGCGCCGCTTCCTTCGAAGCTTTCTAGATCCAATTTTATTGGGGTGGATCAATCTCCGTTCCTGTTTCTTAGATGTTCTTTATAATATTCCTCCACAACTCCCTATCTCTTGTTTTATTCTGCCAGTTGCTAATTCCAGCTGCTTTCAGATCTTCTTCCACTTTTCTCAGCCATGTTGACCTGGGCCTGCCTCGTCTTCTTCTTCCGCTTGGGCTCCACTTGACTATTGATCTTATTGTATCCCTTTCTTCTGCTCTCCATACATGGCCAAGCCATCTCATTCTTTTTTGTTTAATTTTTGTCACTATAATTTCTCCTTCTAATTCTTTTTCTATTTCATGGTTCATTCTTATTCTGTATTCATTTTCATTCATTCATTGGTCCTAGAATTGTTCGTATTATTTTGCGTTCCATTATTTTTAGATCTTCTTCTTCTTTTTTGTCATTGTGATTGTTTCAGCTGCGTATAATGTTATTGGTCATATTATTGATTTGTATATTCTGATTTTGGTATTTTTTGTTAATAGTTTGCTTTTTAATATTTTTTTATTTGCGTAAAAAGCTCTACTTGTTGCTATAATCTTTTCCTTAATTTCTGTTTCTCTTTCTCCTTTACTTGATAACATAATTCCTAGATATTTAAACGTATCTACTTGTATCAAATGTGTGTTCTCCGATTTTTATTTTTTTTGTTTTCAGCATTCTTTCCTAGCAGCATTATTTTGGTTTTTGCTTCGTTGATTTTTAATCCTATCTTATCTCCTTCGATCATTATTTCTTGCAGCATTTCTATCATTATATACCTGTTCTTCGTTGCAATAACTATGTCGTCGGCATATGCTATTATTTGTCCTCCTCGAGTTCTAAGCGTTCCTTTATTTATTTTTCTAAGTACATATTCTAAAGCTAGGTTGAACAATGTTGCCGACAGCGCATCTCCTTGTCTGACCCCTTTATTTATTTTGATCTCTTCTGTCTCCTCTTTTTGTGTTATAATGCTTATTTTATTTTTCCTCATTGTCATCGAAATTAGTCTTCTTAATTTTGCTGGTATATTTAGCTCCTCAAGTGCTGTCATGAGCGTTTTTCTTTTAATAGAGTCAAAGGCTTGCTGGAAATCAATAAATAGCATTTCTATATTCAGATTGTATTCAACTGATTTTGCAATTATTTGTTTGACTGTATGTATGGCGTCTGTTGTTGATCTGCCTTTACTGAATCCACATTGATATTGTCCAATTATGTTATTTTCTGCATTTACTAATCTCCTTTGTATTAATGTGGATAGTATTTTATATACCGTATTCAATATAGTAATACCTCTGTAGTTTTTACATACTTGCTGGTCACCTTTTTTATGAATTGTCACTATTTGTCCAGATTCCCATTCTTTTGGCATCTTTTCATCTCTCCATATTTTCTTGATGAGTTCGTATATTTGTTGTTGCAAGACTACCCCTCCATATTTTATTAATTCAATATTTATTCCATCTTTACCTGGTGTTTTTCCATTGTGACATTTTTTTATTATTTCTTGTACTTCTTTTAGCGTTGGCTCTTCTACTATTCTATCTTGTTCATTGTTTTGGGTTTCAAATTCATTTTCATCTTGTGTATCTGTTAATAAATCTTTAAAGTGGTTAATCCAAATTTGTTTATATTCTTGTTCGTTTTCTGCTATTCTACCATTTATATTTTTTATGCCATGTACTTTGATTTTCTGTGTTTTATTTTGTGCTTGAATTTGTTTGTAAAATCTTTTTGTATTTCTTTTCTGCCTTTTTTCTTCTATTTCTTTAATCTGATTCTCTGTCCATTCTCTCTTGTTTTTTCTTATAGTTTTGTTGCATTCGTTTCTTATTTTTTCATATAGTTGTTTGTCTTAATTTTTTTTGTTTATAGCCATTTTATTCTTGCATTTTTCTTTTTATCTGCCATTTTCTTACATTCGTCATTATACCAGTATTTTCTTTTATCTTATTTTTCTTTTCCTACCCATTTTTGACTTGCTTCCTGTATGCATGTCTTTATACCATTACATTTTTTTTCTATGTCATCTTCATAATTTATTACTTCTTTTAGATTTTTATCTAGTTCTTGTATATATTTCTCTCTTATACTTTCATTATTCAGATTTTCTGTATTCCATTTTATTTTTTTACTACTATTTCTTGAGGTTCTTTTCACGTTTTGTCTTAGGGTTACTGCTACCATAAAGTGGTCCGAATCTGCGCATGCTCCTCTGTAGGTTCTTATATCCGTTACTGATGATTGTTTTCTTCTTGTTATAAGTATATGGTCTATTTGTGTCTGCGTTTGTTGATCTGGCGATATCAATGTTATTTTATGTTCTCTCCGGTGTTTAAATTTTGTGCTGCTTATTATCAGATTTGTTCTTGTTGCTAGTCTGCATAGTCTTTGTCCGTTATCATTTGTATTGTCATGTATTGTGTGTCTTCCTGCTACTTGCTGTATGTAGTCTTCCTTCCCTATTTGGGCATTAAAGTCTCCTAATAAAATTATTGTATCTTCTTTTGGCATTTTTTCAATTTCTTCTTCTAACACTTCATAGAACATTTCTTTTTCTTCCGGTTTCGCATTCTCTGTTGGAGCATATATATTTAAGATTGATATTTTGAAAGGTGTCGTATCTATTCTACAGTAGGCCATTCTTTCGTTTATTGGTTTAAAATCTATTATATTGTTTTTCAGTTCATTTAAAATAATGAATGCCACTCCCTATTGACCTTGTTTTATATCCCCTGAATATTTTACAATATAATTGTCTTTTACAATTTCTCCTGCTCCACTCCATCTAGTTTCTTGTATTGCAGCAATATTTATTTTATACCTCAGCATTTCTGCAGCTATTTCTTGCGTTTTTCCTGGTTGTAGCATAGTTCTGACATTCCAGGTACTAATTCTAATCTTATTATTATTTTTTGTTTTTTTACCTTACTTTATATTTATTTTCTTTCTTTGACTTGGAGTTGCGGGTGTGTGTATTGGTGCCATTTCATTGTACTTATTTTCTAATTCCTTTGTATTAGCCATTTTCGTTACCAGGTTTCCTGTTACTTTATTTATGTTTGGTTGCTATGATAGTTTTGATAAATTATTTTTTATTGGTCTTCCATCGTAGCTATTTGTTCTAGGTCTACTTGTGAATTGAGGTCTCAAAGAAAACATTGCAACAAGAAAATTGCTATTTCAGGTGTGGTGGGTATTCTAGAATCCAGCCCATGTAGCTAACATTATACAACGTATTCATCAAGAATAGGTAAAATATAACTTCATTTTTGTAAAAACTCATATAAATATCTGCTTCCGCGCCCGAATTTTATAATTCTTTATCATATTTTAGCTAAAAGTAAACATTGCAACAAGAAAATTGCTATTTCAAGTATAGTAGGTATTCTAGAATCCAGCCCATGTAGCTTACAATATCCAACGTATTTATTAAAATGACACCCGAAAATTTAATGTTTATTATCTGATTGGTACCACGTTTTGGTCACTTTTGCATGTCCAATGTTTAAAACCATCCATAGCATAGATCCTAAAGCATAAATATCAATGATTTATCAAATATATCCATTTCAAGAATAGGTAAAATCTGACTTAATTTTTGTAAAAAATCATATATATATTAGCTTCCGTGCCCGAATTTTATAATTCTTCATAATATTTTAGCTAAAAGAAAACATTGCAACAAGAAAATGGCTATTTCAAGTGTGGTAGGTATTCTAGAATCCAGCCCATGTAGCTTACAATATACAACGTATTCATTAAGAATAGGTAAAATCTGACTTTATTTTTGTAAAAAATCGTATTAATATTTGCTTCCGCGCCAGAATTTTATAATTGTTCATCATATTTTAGTTAAACAAACATTACAACAAGAAAATTGCTATATCAAGTGTGGTAGGTATTCTAGAATCCAGCCCATGTAGCTTACAATATACAACGTATTCATCAAGAATAGTTATAACTTGACTTTATTTTTGTATAAAATCATATAAATATTTGCTTCCGCGCCCGAATTTTATAAATCTTCATCATATTTTAGCTAAAACAAACATTGCAACAAGAAAATTGCTATTTCGAGTGTGGTAGGTATTCTAGCATCCAGCCAATGTAGCTTACAATGTACAAAGTATTTATTAAAATAACACCCGAAAATTAAATGTTTATTATCTGATTGGTACTACGTTTTGGTCACTTTTGCATGTCCAATGCTTAAAACCATTCGTAGTATAGATCCTAAAGCATGAATATGAATTTTTTAACAAAAATATCCATTTCAAGAATGGGTAAAATCTGACTTAATTTTTGTAAAAAATCATATATATATATATATTTGTTTCCGCGCCCGAATTTTATAATTCTTCATCATATTTTTGCTAAAAGAAAACATTGCAACAAGAAAATGGCTATTTCAAGTGTGGTAGGTATTCTAGAATCCAGCCCATGTAGCTTACAATATACAACGTATTCATTAAGGATAGGTAAAATCTGACTTTATTTTTGTAAAAAATCGTATTAATATTTGCTTCCGCGCCAGAATTTTATAATTGTTCATCATATTTTAGTTAAACAAACATTACAACAAGAAAATTGCTACATCAAGTGTGGTAGGTATTCTAGAATCCAGCCCATGTAGCTTACAATATACAACGTATTCATCAAGAATAGTTATAACTTGACTTTATTTTTGTATAAAATCATATAAATATTTGCTTCCGCGCCCGAATTTTATAAATCTTCATCATTTTTAAGCTAAAACAAACATTGCAACAAGAAAATTGCTATTTCGAGTGTGGTAGGTATTCTAGCATCCAGCCAATGTAGCTTACAATATACAAAGTATTTATTAAAATAACACCCGAAAATTGAATGTTTATTATCTGATTGGTACTACGTTTTGGTCACTTTTGCATGTCCAATGCTTAAAACCATTCGTAGTATAGATCCTAAAGCATGAATATGAATTTTTTAACAAACATATCCATTTCAAGAATAGGTAAAATCTGACTTTATTGTTGTAAAAGATGATATAAATATTTGCTTTCGCGCCCGAATTTTATAATTCTTCATCATATTTTAGCTAAAATAAAAAAATTGCAACAAGAAAATTGCTATTTTAAGTGTAGCAGGTATTTTAGAAGCCAGCCCATAAAGCTTACAATATACAACGTATTCATTAAAATTACACCCGATAATTGAATGTTTATTTTCTGATTGGTACCCTCGTTTTGGTCACTTTTGCATGTCTAATGCTAAAATCATTCATAGTATAGACCCTAAAGCATGAATATGAATGTTTTAACAAAAATACCCATTTCAAGAATAGGTAAAATCTGAATTTATTTTTGGAAAAAATCATATAAATATTTGCTTCCGTGCCCGAATTTTATAATTCTTCATCATATTTTAGTTAAAAGAAAACATTGCAACGAGAAAATCGCTATTTCAAGTGTGGTAGGTACTCTAGAATGCAGCCCATGTAGCTTACAATATACAACGTATTCATTAAAATGACACCCGAAAATTGAATGTTTATTATCTGATAAGTACCACGTTTTGGTCACTTTTGCATGTTTAATGCTTAAAACCATCAATAGTATAGATCCTAAAACATGAAAATGAATGTTTTAAACAAAAATATCCATTTCAAGAATAGGTAGAATCTGACTTGATTTTTGTAAAAAATCATATAAATATTTGCTCCCGCGCACGAATTTTATAATTCTTTACTATATTTAAGCTATAAGAAAACATTGCAACAAGAAAATTGCTATTTCAAGTGTGGTAGGTATTCTAGAATCCAGCCCATGTAGCTTAAAATATGCAACGTATTTATCAAAAATAGGTAAAATCTGACTTAATTTTTATAAAAAATCGTATAAATATTTGCTTCCGCGCCCGAATTTTATAATTTTTTATCATATTTTAGCTAAAAGATAACATTGCAACAAGAAAATTGCAATTTCAAGTGTGGTAAGTTATCTAGAATCCAGCCCATGTAGCTTACAATATACAACGTATTCATCAAGAATAGGTAAAATCTGACTTTATTTTTATAAAAAATCATATAAATTGTTGCTTGGGCGCCCAAATTTTATAATTCTTCATCATATTTTAGCTAAAAGAAAACATTGCAACAAGATAATTGCTATTTCAAGTGTGGTAGGTATTCTAGAATCCAGAACATGTAGCTCACAATATAAAACGTATTCATGAAGATTAGGTAAAATCTAATTTTATTTTTGTAAAAAATCATATAAATATTTCTTCCGCGCCCGAATTGTAGAATTTTTTATCATATTTTAGCTAAAAGAAAACATTGCAACAAGAAAATTGCTATTTCAAGTGTAGTAGGTATTCTTGAATCCAGCTCATGTAGCTTACAATATACAACGTATTCATCAAGAATAGATAAAATCTGACTTTATTTATTGTAAAATTCATATAAATATTTGCTTCCGTGCCCGAATTTTATAATTCTTTATTATATTTTAGCTAAAAGTAAACATTGCAACAAGAAAATTGCTATTTCAAATATGGTAGGTATTCTAGAATCCAGCCAATGTAGTTTACAATATACAACATATTCATCAGGAATAGGAAAATTTGACTTTATTTTTGTAAAAAATCATATAAATATTTGCATCCGCGCCAAAATTTTATAATTCATCATATTTTAGGTAAAAGAAAACATTGCAACAAGAAAATTGCTATTTCAAGTGTGGTAGGCATTCTAGAATCCAGGCCATGTAGCTTACAATATACAACATATTCATCAAGAATAGGTAAAATCTGACTTTATTTTTGTAAAAATCATAAATATTTGCTTCCGCGCACGAACTTTATAATTCTTTATCATATTTTAGCTAAAAGAAAACATTGCAACAAAAAAATGAATATTTCAAGTGTGGTAGGTATTCTAGAATCAAGCCCATGTAGCTTACAATAAACAACGTATTCATTAAGAATAGGTAAAATCTGACTTTATTTTTGTAAAAAATAGTATTAATATTTGCTTCCGCGCCCGAATTTTATAATTGTTCATAATATTTTAGCTAACACAAACAATGCAACAAGAAAATTGCTATATCAAGTGTGGTAGGTATTATAGAATCCAGCCCATGTAGCTTACAATATACAACGTATTCATCAAGAATAGTTAAAACTTAACTTTATTTTTGTAAAAAATCATATAAATATTTGCTTCCGCGCCCGAGTTTTATAATTCTTTATCATATTTTAGCTAAAACAAAAATTGCAACAAGAAAATTGCTATTTCGAGTGTGGTAGGTTTTCTAGCATCCAGCCAATGTAGCTTACCATATACAAAGTATTCATTAAAATAACACCCGAAAATTGAATGTTTATTATCTGATTGGTACTACGTTTTGGTCACTATTGCATTTCCAATGCTTAAAACCATCCATAGTATAGATCCTAAAGCATGAATATGTATTTTTTAACAAAAATATCCATTTCAAGAATGGGTAAAATCTGACTTAATTTTTGTAAAAAATCATATATATATATTTGTTTCCGCGCCCGAATTTTATAATTCTTCATCATATTTTTGCTAAAAGAAAACATTGCAACAAGAAAATGGCTATTTCAAGTGTGGTAGGTATTCTAGAATCCAGCCCATGTAGCTTACAATATACAACGTATTCATTAAGAATAGGTAAAATCTGACTTTATTTTTGTAAAAAATCGTATTAATATTTGCTACCGCGCCTGAATTTTATAATTGTTCATCATATTTTAGTTAAACAAACATTACAACAAGAAAATTGCTATATCAAGTGTGGTAGGTATTCTAGAATCCAGCCCATGTAGCTTACAATATACAACGTATTCATCAAGAATAGTTAAAACTTGACTTTATTTTTGTATAAATTCATATAAATATTTGCTTCCGCGCCCGAATTTTATAATTCTTCATCATATTTTAGCTAAAACAAACATTGCAACAAGAAAATTGCTATTTCGAGTGTGGTAGGTATTCTAGCATCCAGCCAATGTAGCTTACAATATACAAAGTATTTATTAAAATAACACCCGAAAATTGAATGTTTATTATCTGATTGGTACTACGTTTTGGTCACTTTTGCATGTCCAATGTTTAAAACCATTCGTAGGATAGATCCTAAAGCATGAATATGAATTTTTTAACAAAAATATCCATTTCAAGAATAGGTAAAATCTGACTTTATTGTTGTAAAAAATGATATAAATATTTGCTTCCGCGCCCGAATTTTATAATTCTTCATCATATTTTAGCTAAAATAAAAAAATTGCAACAAGAAAATTGCTATTTCAAGTGTAGCAGGTATTTTAGAAGCTAGCCCATAAAGCTTACAATATACAACGTATTCATTAAAATGACACCCGATAATTGAATGTTTATTTTCTGATTGGTACCTCGTTTTGGTCACTTTTGCATGTCTAATGCTAAAATCATTCATAGTATAGACCCTAAAGCATGAATATGAATGTTTTAACAAAAATACCCATTTCAAGAATAGGTAAAATCTGACTTTATTTTTGGAAAAAATCATATAAATATTTGCTTCCGTGCCCGAATTTTATAATTCTTCATCATATTTTAGCTAAAAGAAAACATTGCAACGAGAAAATCGCTATTTTTAGTGTGGTAGGTACTCTAGAATGCAGCCCATGTAGCTTACAATATACAACGTATTCATTAAAATGACACCCGAAAATTGAATGTTTATTATCTGATAAGTACCACGTTTTGGTCACTTTTGCATGTTTAATGCTTAAAACCATCTATAGTATAGATCCTAAAACATGAAAATGAATGTTTTAACAAAAATATCCATTTCAAGAATAAATAGAATCTGACTTGATTTTTGTAAAAAATCATATAAATATTTGCTCCCGCGCACGAATTTTATAATTCTTTGCTATATTTAAGCTAAAAGAAATCATTGCAACAAGAAAATCGCTATTTCAAGTGTGGTAGGTATTCTAGAATCCAGCCCATGTAGCTTAAAATATGCAACGTATTTATCAAAAATAGGTGAAATCTGACTTTATTTTTATAAAAAATCGTATAAATATTTGCTTCCGCGCCCGAATTTTATAATTTTTCATCATATTTTAGCTAAAAGATAACATTGCAACAAGAAAATTGCAATTTCAAGTGTGGTATGTTATCTAGAATCCAGCCCATGTAGCTTACAATATACAACGTATTCATCAAGAATAGGTAAAATCTGACTTTATTTTTATAAAAAATCATATAAATTGTTGCTTGAGCGCCCAAATTTTATAATTCTTCATCATATTTTAGCTAAAAGAAAACATTGCAACAAGATAATTGCTATTTTAAGTGTGGTAGGTATTCTAGAATTCAGAACATGTAGCTTACAATATAAAATGTATTCATGAAGATTAGGTAAAATCTGATTTTATTTTTGTAAAAAATCATATAAATATTTCTTCCGCGCCCGAATTGTATAATTTTTTATCATATTTTAGCTAAAAGAAAACATTGCAACAAGAAAATTGCTATTTCAAGTGTAGTAGGTATTCTTGAATCCAGCTCATGTAGCTTACAATATACAACGTATTCATCAAGAATAGATAAAATCTGACTTTATTTTTGTAAAAAATCATATAAATATTTGCTTCCGCGCCCGAATTTTATAATTCTTTATCATATTTTAGCTAAAAGTAAACATTGCAACAAGAAAATTGCTATTTCAAGTATGGTAGGTATTCTAGAATCCAGCCCATGTAGCTTACAATATCCAACGTATTCTTCAAGAATAGGTAAAATCCGACTTTATTTTTGTAAAAAATTATATAAATATTTGCTTCCGCGCCCAAATTTTATAATTCTTCATCATATTTTAGCTAAAAGAAAACATTGCAACAAGAAAATTGCTATTTTAAGTTTGGTAGGTATCTAGAATCCAGCCCATGTAGTTTACAATATACAACATATTCATCAAGAATAGGTAAAATCTGACTTTATTTTTGTAAAAAATCATATAAATATTTGCATCCGCGCCCAAATTTTATAATTCATCATATTTTAGGTAAAAGAAAACATTGCAACAAGAAAATTGCTATTTCAAGTGTGGTAGGCATTCTAGAATCCAGCCCATGTAGCTTACAATATACAACATATTCATCAAGAATAGGTAAAATCTGACTTTATTTTTGTAAAAATCATAAATATTTGCTTCCGCGCACAAACCTAATAATTCGTTATCATATTTTAGCTAAAAGAAAACATTGCACAAGAAAATGCTATTACAAGTGTGGTAGGTATTCTAGAATCCAGCCTATGTAGCTTACAATATACAACGTATTTATTAAAATGACACCCGAAAATTTAATGTTTATTATCTGATTGGTACCACGTTTTGGTCACTTTTGCATGTTCAATGTTTAAAACCATCCATAGCATAGATCCTAAAGCATAAATATGAATGTTTTAACAAAAATATCCATTTCAAGAATAGGTAAAATCTGACTTAATTTTTGTAAAAAATCATATATATATTTGCTTCGGCGCCCGAATTTTATAATTCTTCATAATATTTTAGCTAAAAGAAAACATTGCAACAAAAAAATGAATATTTCAAGTGTGGTAGGTATTCTAGAATCAAGCCTATGTAGCTTACAATATACAAAGTATTCATTAAAATAACACCCGAAAATTGAATTTTTATTATCTGATTGGTACTACGTTGTGGTCACTTTTGCATGTCCAATGCTTAAAACCATCCATAGTATAGATCCTAAAGCATGAATATGAATTTTTTAACAAAAATATCCATTTCAAAAATGGGTAAAATCTGACTTAATTTTTGTAAAAAATCATATATATATATATATATTTGCCATCGCGCCCGAATTTTATAATTCTTTATAATATTTTGGCTAAAAGAAAACATTGCAACAAGAAAATGGCTATTTTAAGTGTGGTAGGTATTCTAGAATTCAGCCCATGTAGCGTACAATATACAACGTATTCATTAAGAATAGGTAAAATCTGACTTTATTTTTGTAAAAATCATATAAATATTTGCTTCCGCGCCCGAATTTTGTAATTCTTCACCATATTTTAGCTAAAAGATAACATTGCAACAAGAAAATTGCTATTTCAAGTGTGGTAGGTATTCTAGAATCAAGCCCATGTAGCTTACAATATACAACGTATTCATTAAGAATAGGTAAAATCTGACTTTATTTTTGTAAAAAATCGTATTGATATTTGCTTCCGCGCCCGAATTTTATAATTGTCCATATTATTTTAGCGAACACAAACAATGCAACAAGAAAATTGCTATATCAAGTGTGGTAGGTATTCTAGAATCCAGCCCATGTAGCTTACAATATACAACGTGTTCATCAAGAATAGTTAAAACTTGACTTTATTTTTGTAAAAAATCATATAAATATTTGCTTTCGCGCCCGAGTTTTATAATCCTTCATCATATTTTAGCTAAAACAAACATTGCAACAAGAAAATTGCTATTTTGAGTGTGGTAGGTATTCTAGCATCCAGCCAATGTAGCTTACAATATACAAAGTATTCATTAAAATAACACCCGAAAATTGAATGTTTATTATCTGATTGGTACTACGTTTTGGTCACTTTTGCATGTCCAATGCTTAAAACCATCCATAGTATAGATCCTAAAGCATGAATATGAATTTTTTAACAAAAATATCCATTTCAAGAATGGGTAAAATCTGACTTAATTTTTGTTAAAATTCATATATATATATATTTGCTTCAGCGCCCGAATTTTATAATTCTTCATCATATTTTAGCTAAAAGAAAACATTGCAACAAGAAAATGGCTATTTCAAGTGTGGTAGGTATTCTAGAATCCAGCCCATGTAGCGTACAATATACAACGTATTCATTAAGAATAGGTAAAATCTGACTTTATTTTTGTAAAAAATCGTATTAATATTTGCTTTCGCGCCCGAATTTTATAATTGTTCATCATATTTTAGCTAAAACAAACATTGCAACAAGAAAATTGCTATATCAAGTGTGGTAGGTATTCTAGAATCCAACCCATGTAGCTTACAATATACAACGTATTTATCAAGAATAGTTAAAACTTGACTTTATTTTTGTAAAAAATCATATAAATATTTGCTTCCGCGCCCGAGTTTTGTAATCCTTCATCATATTTTAGCTAAAACAAACATTGCAACAAGAAGATTGCTATTTCGAGTGTGGTAGGTATTCTAGCATCCAGCCAATGTAGCTTACAATATACAAAGTATTTATTAAAATAACACCCAGAAATTAAATGTTTATTATCTGATTGGTACTACGTTTTGGTCACTTTTGCATGTCCAATGTTTAAAACTATTCATAGTATAGATCCTAAAGCACGAATATGAATTTTTTAACAAAAATATCCATTTCAAGAATAGGTAAAATCTGAATTAATTTTTGTTAAAAATCATATATATATATTTGATACGCGCCCGAATTTTTATAATTCTTCATCATATTTTAGCTAAAAGAAAACATTGCAGCGAGAAAATTGCTATTTCAAGTGTGGTAGGTATTCTAGAATCCAGCCCATATAGCTTACAATATACAACGTATTTATTAAAATGACACCCGAAAATTGAATGTTTATTATCTGATTAGTACCACGTTTAGGTCACTTTTGCATGTTCAATGCTTAAAACCATCTATAGTATAGATCCTAAAACATGAAAATGAATGTTTTTAACAAAAATACCCATTTCAAGAATAGGTAGAATCTGACTTGATTTTTGTAAAAAATCATATAAATATTTGCTTCCGCGCACGAATTTTATAATTCTTCATCATATTTTAGCTAAAAGAAAACATTGCAACAAGAAAATTGCAATTTCAAGTGTGGTAAGTTATCTAGAATCCAGCCCAAGTAGCTTACAATATACAACGTATTCATCAAGAATAGGTAAAATCTGACTTTATTTTTATAAAAAATCATATAAATTGTTGCTTGGGCGCCCAAATTTTATAATTCTTCATCATATTTTAGCTAAAAGAAAACATTCCAACAAGAAAATTGCTATTTCAAGTGGGGTAGGTATTCTTGAATCCAGCTCATGTAGCTTACAAAATACAACGTATTCATCAAGAATAGATAAAATCTGACTTTATTTTTGTAAAAAATCATATAAATATCTGCTTCCGCGCCCGAATTTTATAATCCTTCATCATATTTTAGCTAAAAAAAACATTGCAACAAGAAAATTGCTATTTCAAGTGTGGTAGGTATTCTATAATCCAGCCCATGTAGCTAACAATATACAACGTATTCATCAAAAATATGTAAAATCTGACTTTATTTTTGTAAAAAATCATATAAATATTTGCATCCTCGCCCGAATTTTATAATTTTTTATCATACTTTAGCTAAAAGAAAACATTGCAACAAGAAACTGGCTATTTCAAGTGTGGTAGGCATTTTAGAATCCAGCCCATGTAGCTTACAATATACAACGTATTCATTAAAATGACACCCGAAAATTGAATGTTTATTATCTGATTGATACCACGTTTTGGTCACTTTAGCATGTCCAATGCTTAAAACCATCCATAGAACAGATACTAAAGCATGACTATGAATGATTTAACAAAAATATCCATTTCAAGAATAGGTAAAATCTGACTTTATTTTTGTAAAAAATCATATAAATTGTTGCTTGCGCGCCTGAATTTTATAATTTTTCATCATACTTTAGCTAAAAGAAAACATTGCACCAAGATAATTGCTATTTCAAGTGTGGTAGGTATTATTGAATCCAGACCATGTAGCTTACAATATACAACGTATTCATCCAGAATAGGTAAAATCTGACTTTATTTTTGTAAAAAATCATATAAATATTTTCTTCCGTGCTCGAATTTTATAACTCTTCATCATATTTTAGCTAAAAGAAAACATTGCAACAAGAAAATCGCTATTTCAAGTGTGGTAGGTATTCTAGAATCCAGCCCATGTAGCTAACAATATACAACGTATTCATCAAGAATAGGTAAAATCTGACTTTATTTTTGTAAAAAATCATATAAATTGTTGCTTGCGCGCCTGAATTTTATAATTCTTCATCATATTTTAGCTAAAAGAAAACATTGCAACAAGAAAATTGCTATGTCAGGTGTGGTAGGTTTTCTAGAATCCAGCCCATGTAGCTCACAATATACAACGTATTCATCAAGAATAGGTAAAATCTGACTTCATTTTTGTATAAAATCATATAAATATCTGCTTCCGCGCCCAAATTGGATAATTCTTTATCATATTTAAGCGAAAAGTAAACATTGCAACAAGAAAATTGCTATTTCAAGTGTGGTAAGTATTCTAGAATCCAGCCCATGTAGCTTACAATATACAACGTATTCATCAAGAATAGGTAAAATCTGACTATATTTTTGTAAAAAATCATATAAATATTGACTTCCGTGCCCGAATTTTATAATTCTTCATCGTATTTTAGCTAAAAGAAAACATAGCAACAAGAAAATAGCTATTTCAAGTGTGGTAGGTATTCTAGAATCCAGCCCATGTAGCTTACAATATACAACGTATTCATTAAAATGACACCCGATAATTGAATGTTTTTTATCTGATTGGTACCACGTTTTGGTCACTTTTGCATGTTCAATGCTTAAAACCATCCACAGTATAGATCCTAAAACATGAATATGAATGTTTTAACAAAAATATACATTTCAAGAATATTTAAAATCTAACTTTATTTTTGTAAAAATTCATATAAATAATTGCTTCCGCGCCCGAAATTTATATTTCTTCATCATATTTTAGCTAAAAGAAAACATTGCAGCGAGAAAATTTCTATTTCAAGTGTGGTAGGTATTCTAGAATCCAGCCCATGTAGCTTACAATATACAACGTATTCATCAAGAATAGGTAAAATCTGACTATATTTTTGTAAAAAATCATATAAATATTGACTTCCGTGCCCGAATTTTATAATTCTTTATCGTATTTTAGCTAAAAGAAAAAATAGCAACAAGAAAATTGCTATTTCAAGTGTGGTAGGTATTCTAGAATCCTGCCCATGTAGCTTACGATATACAACGTATTCATTAAAATGACACCCGAAAATTAAATGTTTATTATCTGATTGGTACCACGTTTTGGTCACTTTTGCATGTTCAATGCTTAAAACCATCCATAGTATAGATCCTAAAACATGAATATGAATGTTTTAACAAAAATATCCATTTCAAGAATAGGTAGAATCTAACTTGATTTTTGTAAAAAATCATATAAGTATTTGCTTCCGCGCACGAATTTTATAATTCTTCATCATTTTTTAGCTAAAAGAAAACATTGCAACAAGAAAGTTTCTATTTCAAGTGTGGTTGGTATTCTAGAATCTAGCCCATGTAGCTTAAAATATGCAACGTATTCATCAAAAATAGGTAAAATCTGACTTTATTTTTATAAAAAATCATATAAATATTTGCTTCCGAGCCCGAATTTTATAACTTTTCATAATATTTTAGCTAAAAGATAACATTGCAACAAGAAAATTGCAATTTCAAGTGTAGTAGATTATTTAGAATCCAGCCCACGTAGCTTACAATATACAACGTATTCATCAAAAATAGGTAAATTCTGACTTTATTTTTATAAAAAATCATATAAATTGTTGCTTGCGCGCCTGAATTTTATAATTCTTTATCATATTTTAGCTAAAAGAAAACATTGCAACAAGAAAATTACTATTTCAGGTGTGGTAGGTTTTCTAGAATCCAGCCCATGTAGCTTACAATATACAACGTATTCATCAAAAATAGGTAAAATCTGACCTTATTTTTGTAAAAAAACATATAAATATCTGCTTCCGCGTTCGAATTTTATAAATCTTTATCATATTTTATCGAAAAGAAAACATTGCAACAAGAAAATTGCTATTTCAAGTGTGGTAGGTATTGTAGAATCCAGCCCATGTAGCTTACAATATACAACGTATTCTTCAAGAATATGTAAAATCTGACTTTATTTTTGTAAAAAATTATATAAATATTTGCTTCCGCGCCCAAATTTTATAATTCTTCATCATATTTTAGCTAAAAGAAAACATTGCAAACAAGAAAATTGGTATTTCCAGTGTGGTAGGTATTCTAGAATCCAGCCCATGTAGATTACAATATACAACATATTCATCAAGAATAGGTAAAATCTGACTTTATTTTCGTAAAAATCATATAAATATTTGCTTCCGCGCCCGAATTATATAATTCTTCATCATATTTTAGCTAAAAGAAAACGTTGCAACAAGAAAATGCTATTTCAAGTGTGGTAGGTATTCTAGAATCCAGCCCATGTAGCTTACAAAATACAACGTATTTATTAAAATGACACCCGAAAGTTGAATGTTTATTATCTGATTGGTACCAATTTTTGGTCACTTTGCATGTCCAATGTTTAAAACCATCCATAGCATAGATCCTAAAGAATAAATATGAATGTTTTAACAAAAATATCCATTTCAAGAATAGGTAAACCCTGACTTATTTTTTGTAAAAAATCATATAAATATTTGCTTCCGCGCCCGAATTTTATAATTCTTCATCATATTTTAGCTAAAAGAAAACATTGCAACAAGAAAATTGCTATTTCAAGTGTAGTAGGTATTGTAGAATCTAGCCCATGTAGCTTACAGTATACAACGTATTCATTAAAATGACACCCGATAATTGAATGTTTTTTATCTGATTGGTACCACGTTTTGGTCACTTTTGCATGTTCAATGCTTAAAACCATCCATAGTATAGATCCTAAAACATGAATATGAATGTTTTAACAAAAATATACATTTCAAGAATAGGTAAAATCTGACTTTATTTTTGTAAAAAATCATATAAAGATTTGCTTCCGCGCCCGAAATTTATAATTCTTCATCATATTTTAGCTAAAAGAAAACATTGCTGCCAGAAAATTGCTATTTCAAGTGTGGTAGGTATTCTAGAATCCAGCCCATGTAGCTTACAATATACAACGTATTCTTCAAGAGTAGATAAAATCTGACTTTATTTTTGTAAAAAAACATATAAATGTTGGCAACACTGTTGAATGAAAACACATGTTTAATTCTAAAACGCTAATAAAGTAAATACGTATTATTTACAATAACATATTTAAATAGTGCGATATATAAAATATATTATCAAAACACTTAAGGACATCAAAACAAGCGGAAAATCTGAACACAGTCTAAAAAATATATCCAAAATCCAAAACATAACCTTAAAATGGAAGAACAACAGACAATATTAAAAGTCATCATGGAAAAAGTAAATAAATTAGACCAATTGGAGCACATACATGAAGATATAAAAGAAACTAAAACTGATATCAAAACATTAAAAGAAATGTGTGACCTCAACCAACAAAAATATGATGAACTCAATGAACTAATACAAACACAAAGTAAAGTTATTGAAAACCTACAAAAACAAATTAAAAGGCGGAACATAGTTGTCTATGGCATCCAAGAAGGTGAAATAAACCAAGAAACACTTGGAAAACTTGTACTAAACATACTTAACACAATTGTTAAAGAAATAACAAACAAAGATATTGAATACGTCAAAAGACTCGGCAAAGAAGCTAACAACGCACGCCCACGACCTGTATTAGTTGAGCTACTATCACACAAGCAAAAAACTGAGATTATGAGATATAAAAATGTTTTGAAAAATTCTAATATTTATATAAACCATGACCTAACCTCAAATCAACAAATTGGAAGAAAAGAATCGTTAAAACT
The DNA here is from genome assembly GCA_035578165.1 of Stenolophus ochropezus. Lineage (NCBI taxonomy): Eukaryota > Metazoa > Arthropoda > Insecta > Coleoptera > Carabidae > Stenolophus > Stenolophus ochropezus. The sequence goes on along the minus strand of JAQOWZ010000006.1, from coordinate 33,886,214 downwards.
ACGAAAAGCAAAACAAACAGACAATAAAACAAATACAACTACACCAGCAGAGAAGACCAAAGTCACAAACGGTACCAAAAGAGGGAGACCCAGTAACTCCTCGAACGACACACCCATTAAACCTACCACCAAAACCTGGTTTTTTCGAGCCTGTAGCACAAATAACTTCAACAACACATCCATTGCTAGTGGAAGCAGTGACAGCTTCTACTCTCCAGACGAGCCCAGCACCAAGAACGAGTACCAGAACCCAAACCCACTCGCAAACGCTGCAACGACAACAAGATAACAAGCAATATAACAAACTAGCAAGTATAAAACACAATAATATAAACAAAATAATTTTTTGGAACATTTCAGGGTTTAGTTATTTATATCTATTAGATAATAATGATATCCAAATGTTATTAACAGGAGATATACTGTGTTTTGTAGAAACTTGGTTGTATAATTCTCTGTCCGCCCTTCCCTCCTATCTAAGTGAATACAAATGTGTACAACAAATTGAAGCTACTAAAGAAAAAGACCGAGGAAGAGCTAGTGGAGGAATAATTAATCAAGAAGAATGTGCACTCCGAAACCGAAACGATTGACCAATCAATTTACTGGACATTTATTAGAATTAAAACGAACAATATCAACCTAATACTCGGTAATGTATACCTAAAACCAAAACTACAGGATGAAGAATGCATTAAAATGCTATCTTCGACATTGGATGAACTAATTACAATTTATGAAAACCATTCCTTTCTAGTTCTTGGGGACTTTAATGCAAAAATTGGCGCTCTCAATCAACTTGAAAACAACACAATACAGAACCCCAATATCTACGATGAAAGAATTACGACAATTCAAACGAAAAACAAAAGAGGACAACTATTAGTAGAGTCCATGGAAAACATAAGTATGACAGCATTAAATGGTCGTTGTTTGGGAGACGTACCAGGTAAGCCCACTTATATCTGACACAATGGAAGCAGTATTATAGACCTTGTATGGTCAAATGTCAGCTATCTCGACATAGTAGAAAAAGTAGAATTCATTCCTACAATATCAAAATCAAATCATAGTCTAGGCATAATTTCTTTGGAAAAAACTAAATCCTACCACTCTCGGTGTGAAGAAAAGATAACATCAAAAGAATTTATTAAATATTCACCAGAACCAGAAAAAATGGCACTATTTCAACAACAATTAAGTGATTCTGAATTAATTTACTATAATAGCAATTCAGTCACTAAACTCCAAAATAACTTTTATGTAGCCATCCAAAATGCAGCTAAAATAGCCAATATGGATAAAAAAATACACTGCCCAAATGAAATCCCTAATGAAAATCATAAACCATGGGATAATAACGACTGCAAAAAACTAAAACAGCAAACCTACAAATTTTTAAGGAATTATCGGACTACAAACTCGCAGGAAGCACTATCTCAATTTATATCAAAAAGGAAAGATTACCGACGTGCTCTAAATACATACAGAAATAACTACATACAAAACATTAACGAAAAACTTGCTAACACAAGAAACAATAAAGAATTTTGGTCAGTAATTAAAAAACTCAAACCAAGAAGTGACTCATTTGGAGACAAGATATCTCTGAAAGACTGGGAGCAATTCTACCTCAATATTTATCCACCAATAAACCGTCGAGATGTTTTATTTCAGGACTGTAATCATCCAATCATAGACAACAAAATAACACTTGAAGAACTACAAACCAGTATTTATTTGACAAAAAAAAACAAAACACCAGGCAGCGATGGCATCCCAAATGAATTCTTGAAAAACATACCACCAAACTGGGAGCATTACCTGCACAACATGTTTAACAAAATCTTCGATACGGAAAATATACCACAATCCTGGACAAAAATACAATTGATGATGATCCACAAAAAAGGAGATAAAGAAAACCCATTTAATTACAGAGGAATCGCTCTTATAAATACCATCTGTAAAGTCTTCACCCGCATAATCTATACGAGAATCCAATCATTGTCAGAAGAACACAATATTTTAAAAGAGCACCAAATGGGCTTCAGACCTGGCAGAGGAACCACTGACAGTATCTTCTCCCTCATGTCAGCTATCCACCTACACCTACGTATAAAGAAAACAAATGTATTTGCAGCATTTATAGACTTTACTAGGACCTTCGATACCATAAACCATAATCTGTTGTATGAAAAAATTCACAAAAACGGAATAAGAACCAAACTAATCAGAATCATTAAAAATCTTTATGACAACGCTCAAATCTGTGTAAAAAATAAATATCATGAAAATTCTAACTATGTAAATGTTACAGAGGGAGTACTTCAGAGAGATACACTAAGCCCTTTACTATTCGCCCTAATGATCAATGACCTAGAAACCTATCTCAGAAATAAAAATCTACATGGTATCAATATTGATGGACACACGGACATCATACTACTTGCATATGCCGACGACATGGTTCTACTGGGAAACTCCCCAATCGACATAAGGAAAAAACTGACAGCACTAAATGAATATTGCGAACAAAACCATCTGCAACTAAACCCCCAAAAAACGAAGATCTTACCATTTTATAAAGATAGAATGAAATCAATACCTTTTGATTTTAAATATAGGGGAGAGAAGATAGAAAAAGTAACCAAATTCTGCTATTTAGGAGTAATGATCACCTCATCCGGTAAATTTACAGGAGCTTTAAAATACGCGATGAAAAAAACGGCATTTGCAGCAAATACAATAAAATCTGTTTTAGGAAAAGGCAAATCCAATAATTGGCAAGAAAAACATCTATTAGTTAAAACCACAATAAATACCACCACAACATATGCAGCAGAAATCTGGGGATTACTACAATTAGATGTCTTAGAAACAACTATAACAAGATTCCACAAGAATCTACTACAGTGCCCAAAAAGCACACCACACTTTATGGTTAGATCAGAAACCGGTTCAGATCACATCACACCTATCATTATCAAAAAAGCTCTAAAATGGTTTAAAAGAATACTCCTAATGAAAGAAACCAGATACCCAAAGGTCATATACAACAGGCTAAAAGAATTAGATAAAAACAAAGAAAACAAAATTGAATTTAACTGGGCTACACAGATAAAAAATATTTTAACTACCACAGGAAAAGAGGAAATATGGGAAAACCAAGTTATAACAGACAAAGATATAGAATATATCACAGAAATATACAAACAAAATATGATTAATAAAGACCTACAACAAATTACTATGACAAGATATAATGATATATATATATATATATATATATATATATATATATATATATATATATATATAAACACATCAAGGCAGTTTACGAAACAGAAGAATACCTCAATTCCAACATCAGCATAAATAAAATTAAAATTATTGCTCAACTCTGAATGGCAAGTAAACACTACATAAGCCTAACTATTAACAATATAAGATATAGGATTAACTCATTATAAAATTGCACAATATGCAATTTAAATAAACCAGAAAATCTATATCACATACTATTCGAATGTCCATGCTACAAACCCACAAGAAACGTATACCTAAATAAATACACCATCCATCTACAAAATGATCTATATGTCCAATACCTACTGAGTAACCTTACCCCAGACAAAACACACAAAATCTACTGTTTTATTTGTACCGTGGTAAAAATCAAAAGTTTCTGTAGAAATGAATAAATTAAATATACTTGCTAGAAAGATAACTGATATACAAAAGAAAACCAGGTAACAAAATTTGTAATATTTAAATTGTTAATGTAACAATAGAAAATCAACTAACAAAATTTGCCAATATCTAGTAAACTGTTAATGTAAATCAATTGTTAATTATTAATATAAATATAAAAAAATGTAATGTAATGCAATGGAAATATGTGCCAACCTCACTCTATTGTATGAGACTTTTCTCGAATCAATAATAGTATATTACATGTGAGGTGGGAAATGTTTCATTACAGCCGAGGGCTTATTATATGACCGAGAGGCGAAGCCTCGAGGCTCAGATATAGCGCAAGGCTGTAATGAAACTCCCACCGAACTATGTATACTATTTTATTCACAATTATCCAAATTAACTTCTACTCTTATATCGCTTTTTTCCAATAAACTAAATTAATGTACTGTAGTAGTCTATGAAAACAAATGTTTAAATTTATTTTAATATGTTTGACAGCACTGATCACCTTACTTTTAGAGTTTTATGACAGTATTACTAGGCAACCATAGTAAACACTTCCCCCCCAAGGGATTTTAAAGTATTTCCCACCCGTGAGATTGTCATTGCAGTTAAAAATGACATACGTTTCCAACCTTTGACAGGTTAGGAATTGACATATTACAATAGTAGTTGTGAATAAAAATTATTATTATTATTATTATTAAAAGAAAACATTACAGCGAGAAAATTGCTATTTCAAGTGTAGTAGGTATTCTAGAATCCAGCCCATGTAGCTTACAATATACAACGTATTCTTCAAGAATAGGTAAAATCTGACTTTATTTTTGTAAAAAATCATATAAATATTGGCTTCCGCGCCCGAATTTTATAATTCTTCATCGTATTTTAGCTAAAAGAAAACATCACACAAAAATATCTATTACAAGTATGGGTGAAATCTGACTTCATTGTTGTAAAAAATCATATAAATATTTTCTTCCGCGCCCAAATTTTATAATTCTTCATCATATTTTAGCTAAAAGAAAACATGGCAACGAAAAAATTGTTATTTTAAGTGTGGTAGGTATTCTAGAATCCACCCCATGTAGCTTACAATATAAAAACGTATTCTTTAAAATGCCACCCGAAAATTAAATGTTTTATATCTAATTGGTACTACGTTATGGTCACTTTCGCATGTCCAATGCTAAAATTATCCATAGTATAGTTCAAAAGCATGAATGTGAATGTTTTAACAAAAATAATTATTTCAAGAATAGGTAAAATCTGACTTTATTTTTGTAAAAAATCATATAAATATTTGCTTCCGCGCCCGAATTTTATAATTCTTCATCATATTTTAGCTAAAAGAAAACATTGCAACAAGAAAATTGCTGTTTGAAGTATGGTTGGTATTCTAGAATCCAGCCCATGTAGCTTACAATATACAACATATTCATCAAGAAAAGGTAAAATCTGATTTTAATTTTGTAAAAAATCTTATAAATGTTTGCTTCCGCGCCCGAATTTTATAATTTTTCATCATATTTTAGCTAAAAAAAAATCCATTGTAACAAGAAAATTGCTATTTTTAGTGTTGTAGGTATATTAGAATCTAGCCCATGTAGCTTACAATATACAACGTATAAATAAAGAGTAGGTAAAATCTAATTTTATTTTTGTAAAAAATCATATAAATATTTGCTTTCGCGCCCGAATTTTATAATTCTTAATCATAGTTTAGCTAAAAGAAAATATTGCCACAAGAAATTTGCTATTTCAAGTGTGGTAGGTATTCTAGAATCCAGCCCATGTAGCTTACAATATACAACGTATTCATCAAGAATAGGTAAAATCTGACTTTATTTTTGTAAAAAATCATATAAATATATGCTTCCGCGTCCGAATTTTATAATTCTTCATCATATTTTAGCTAAAAGAAAACATTGCAACAAGAAATTTGCTATTTCAAGTGTGGTAGGTATTCTAGAATCCAGCTCATGTAGCTTACAATACACAACGTATTCATCAAGAATAGGTAAAATCTAACTTCATTTTTGTAAATAATCATATAAATATTTGCTTCCGCGCCCGAATTTTATAATTCTTTATCATATTTTAGCTAAAAGAAAACATTGCAATAAGAAAATTGCTATTTCAAGTGTGGTAGGTATTCTAGAATCCAGCCCATGTAGCTTACAATATACAACGTATTCATCAAGAATAGGTAAAATCTAACATTATTTTTGTAAAAAATCATATAAATATTTGCTTCCGCGCCCGAATTTTATAATTTTTCATAGTATTTTAGCTAAAAGAAAACATTTCAACAAGAAAATTGCTTTTTCAAGTGTGGTAGGTATTCTAGAATCCAGCTCATGTAGCTTACAATACACAACGTATTCATCAAGAATAGGTAAAATCTAACTTCATTTTTGTAAATAATCATATAAATATTTGCTTCCGCGCCCGAATTTTATAATTCTTTATCATATTTTAGCTAAAAGAAAACATTGCAATAAGAAAATTGCTATTTCAAGTGTGGTAGGTATTCTAGAATCCAGCCCATGTAGCTTACAATATACAACGTATTCATCAAGAATAGGTAAAATCTAACATTATTTTTGTAAAAAATCATATAAATATTTGCTTCCGCGCCCGAATTTTATAATTTTTCATAGTATTTTAGCTAAAAGAAAACATTTCAACAAGAAAATTGCTATTTCAAGTGTGGTAGGTATTCTAGAATCCAGCCCATGTAGCTTACAATATACAACGTATTCATCAAGAATAGGTAAAATCTGACTTTATTTTTGTAAAAAATCATATAAATATTTGCTTCCGCGTCCGAATTTTATAATTCTTCATCATATTTTAGCTAAAAGAAAACATTGCAACAAGAAAATTGCTATTTCAAGTGTGGTAGGTATTCTAGAATCCTGCCCATGTAGCTTACAATACAGGGTGGCCCAGTGAAAATTATCAGCGCAATTTATGGCCACTTAACATTAATTTTGCAAAAAACGCTCGAAACGTCAATTTTAATATAAAGGGGGACACCAGAATGAATTAGTACGAATGGCATAACTTCAACCCTAAAATGGGTGTGGACTGCACCTCAAAAATTTTAAATGGAAAAGGGTGTCAAACATGACCCAGTTCGAAAGGCCTTTCAATTCTCTTTTTAACAGTTTTTTATTTTTCAAATCCGATAATTAGTTCCAGAGAAATATGGTTTAAAACAAATTTTATCGGGTGTGCAAAACTGCAATCAAGTAGGCTTAAACAAATGACAGAAACTCAAGTATTAGTTTATTAGGTGTTCAAAATGACTATTTCCAACTTCCACACAATAATAAAGATTTTGCTCAAAATTTTGGAGATACGGTACGATGCCGTAAATCTTCTAAAAATTCGGGTAGCCTGGCATAAACTTTATACTTCAAATAACCCCACAAAAGAATCCAACTTACAAATTACTTGTTTATTACAAACAACTTCTCGAAAGAATTGTTTATTTAGTTTCTGTCATTTGTTTTAGCCTACTTGATGGCAATTTTGAACACCTGATAAAATTTGTTTTAAACGATATTTCTCTGGAACTAATGGTCGGATTTGAAAAATAAAAAAACTGTTAAAAACAGAATTGAAAGGCCTTTCGAACTGGGTCATGTTTGACACCCTTTTTCATTTAAAATTTTTGAGGTGCAGTCCACACCCATTTTAGGGTTGAAGTTATGCCATTGGTACTAATCCATTTAGGTGTCCCCCTTTATATTAAAATTGACGTGTTTGAGCGTTTTTGGAAAATTAATGTTAAGTGGCCAAAAACTGCGCTGATAATTTTCACTGGGCTACCCTGTATACAACGTATTCATCAAAAATAGGTAAAATCTGACTTTATTTTTGTAAAAAATCATATAAATATTTGCTACATCGCCCGAATTTTATAATTTTTCATCATATTTGAGCTAATATAAAACATTGCAACAAAATAATTGCTATTTCAAGTGTGGTAGGTATTCTAGAATCCAGCCCATGTAGCTTACAATATACAACGTATTCATCAAGAATAGTTAAAATCTGACTTTGTTTTTGTAAAAAATCATATAAATATTTGCTTCCGTGTCCGAATTTTATAATTCTTCATCATATTTTAGCTAAAAGAAAACATTGCAACAAGAAAATTGCTATTTCAATTGTGGTAGGTATTCTAGAATCCAGCCCATGTAGCTTACAATATACAACGTATTCATCAAGAATAGGTAAAATCTAACTTTGTTTTTGTAAAAAATCATATAAATATTTGCTTCCGCGCCCGAATTTTATAATTCTTCATCATATTTTAGCTAAAAGAAAACATTGCAACAAGAAAATTGCTATTTCAAGTGTGGTAGGTATTCTAGAATCCAGCCTATGTAGCGTACAATATACAACGTATTCATTAAGAATAGGTGAAATCTGACTTTGTTTTTGTAAAAAATCATATAAATATTTGCATCCGTGTCCGAATTTTATAATTCTTCATCATATTTTACCTAAAAGAAAACATTGCAACAAAAAAATTGCTATTTTAAGTGTGGTAGGTATTTTAGAATCCAGCATATGTAGCTTACAATATACAACGTATTTATAAAAAGTACGTAAAATCTGACCTTATGTTTGTAAAATATCATATAAATATTTGCTTCCGCGCCCGAATTTTATAATTCTTCATCATATTTTAGCTAAAAGAAAACATTGCAACAAGAAAATTGCTATTTCAAGTGTGGTAGGTATTCTAGAATCCAGCCCATGTAGCTTACAATATACAACGTATTCATCAAGAATAAGTAAAATCTGACTTTATTTTTGTAAAAAATCATATAAATATTTGCTTCCGCGCCCGAATTTTATAATTCTTTATCATATTTTAGCTAAAAGAAAACATTGCAACAAGAAAATTGCTATTTCAAGTGTGGTAGGTATCCCAGAATCCAGCCCATATAGCTTACAATATACAATGTATTCATCAAGAATAGGTAAAATCTGACTTTGTTTTTGTAAAAAATCATATAAATATTTGCTTCCGCGCCCGAAATTTATAATTCTTCATTATATTTTAGCTAAAAGAAAACATTGCAACAAGAAAATTGCTACTTCAAGTATGGTAGGTATTCTAGAATCCAGCCCATGTAGCTTACAATATACAACGTATTCATCAGGAAAAGGTAAAATCTTACTTTATTTTTGTAAAAAATCATATAAATATTTGCTTCCCCTCCCAAATTTTATAATTTTTCATCATATATATATTTTAGCTCGACAGGCCTTGTAGGCCCTGGGCTTGTTGCACGACTTCTTTCCACCCCTTCCTGTTTGGTGCTTTTTTCTTCCATTTTTTTATTCCTAATGTTTTCAGATCTTTTTCGACTTTATCCAGCCATCTTTTTTTCGGTCTGCCTTTCTTCTTCTTCCCATCTTGTTTCCGGTTTAAAATCTTGTTTGGCATTCTTTCTTCTGTTAACCTTTCAACGTGTCCCAGCCATCGTATCCTTTGCATTTTTATGCGGGTTGTGATATTTGGTTGCCCGTATATCTCTTCGATTTCTTGGTTGTTCCTCCTTCTCCAGTGATCTTCTTCCCGCACGCCTCCATATATTCGTCTTAACAGTTTCCGTTCCCATACTTCTAGCATTTTTTCTTCTAGTTTCGTTAGGACCCAAGTTTCACATCCATCCGTACATTATGGTTGGTTTTAAAACTGTATTGTATAGCCGTATTTTTTAATTTATTGAAATATCTTTATTTGTCAATAATTTGTATAGCGCTCCTGCTGTTTTATTCGCCTTTGCTATCCGTTCTTTAATTTCTTCGCTCATTTCGTGTTTCTCGGAGATTTTTGTGCCTAGATAGGTACAGGTTTTGACTCGTTCGAAAGTTAGATATTGTCCTTGCCCTATTTCGACCACCGGTTCGTTTTTGTTATTAGTTAGTTTTCCCGTTCTCATATACTTTGATTTTTCTGTGTTTATGTTCAGTCCCATTCTTTTGGCTTCCTTGTTCAGTCTTATTGTGATCCGTTTTAGTTCTTCTTCGGTTCGGGTTACCAGTGTTACGTCATCAGCAAAAGCCAAGCATTGGTGCCTTCTGTCGTAAATCATCTCCAGAGCTAGGTTGAATAGAGTAGTTGACAATGGGTCTCCTTGCCTGAGTCCACTTGTTACACAAAATGGTTTAGATTTTTGACCATTGACCTTAACCTTGCTTTTTGTGTCCTCTAGCGTTACTCTCGTCATGCGTACTAGTTTCGGGGGTACTTGGAGTTCCTCCATGGCCTTGTAAAGTTCTTTCCTATTTATTGTATCGTACGCCTGCTTGAAGTCGAGAAACAGCATGTGCATGGGTAGGTTTTTCTCGTAGTGTTCGGCCTGGATTTCTTTCAGTACGAAGATCTGGTCAATGGTGGACATGTTCTTTCTGAACCCAGCTTGATAGTGTCCGACAGTAGCTTCCATTTCCTTTTTCATTTTTTGGTTTAACCATGATGCCATTACCTTGTACACGGTATCTAGCAGAGCAATCCCTCTGTAGTTACCACATATGGTTTTGTCACCTTTTTTGTAGATTGGGCAAAGTACTGCTTTTTTCCAGGATTTTGGCATACATTCTTCTCTCCAAATGGCTACTGCTAATTCGTGAATTTCTCTGACAAGTTCTTCGCCTCCGTGTTTTATTAATTCTATGTTTATTTCGTTGTCCCCCGGACTTTTGTTGTTCTTCATGCTCATTACTATATTTTCTATTTCCTCTAGCTCTGGTTCTGCTATTTTATTAACTTCGAATTGATGGTCTTCGTGTAGTTCTGCATCCTGGATTTGTTGGTTAGTATTCAGTAGTTCTTTGAAGTATTATGCCCATCTTGTTGTTCTTGCAGCATCATCACCTACTAGATTCCCTTCTTTGTCTCGACAAAATAGTACTTTAGGGACATAACCTTCCTTTTCTTCTCTGACATTTTGGTAGAACGTTCTTAGGTCTTTTCTGTTGTAGCTTTCTTGAAGATGTTGGACTTGTTCCCTCAACATAGCTCGCTTTTTTATCCGGCATATATTCTTGTACTTCCTTCTTGCGTCTTGATGTATAGACTTATCGCTTTGTGTTCCTTTTGAGATGTACATTTGTCTAGCTTTTCTTCCTTGCTCTAACGCTTGTCTACATTCTTCGTCGAACCAGTTGTTTCTTGTTCTATTCTTTTCTTGTGGTCCTAGTGTCTCTTCTGCTGCTAGTTTTATGTAGTTTTGGAGCTTCTCCCATATTTCTTCTATTGAATTTTGCTGTGTGTGTTCTCTTGTTTGCAGTAGAGTTTCTAGCTTTTCTGCGTACCTATTTGCTACTTCTTCACTTTTTAGTTTATTGGTATTGAACCCTTGTCGTGTTTTTTCGTGTTTTCTGGATTTTGGTTTTTCTTCTTTCATTTCTGCTCTAATTAGTATGTGGTCTGAGTTTGTTTCTGCTCCTCTGTAGCTCCGGACATTTGTAATTAGCGATGAGTGCTTTTTCTCGATCAGAACGTGGTCTACTTGGTTTATAGTTCTTCCATTTGGATGTTCCCATGTGCCTTTATGGATTTCCTTGTGTTTAAAAAAGGTACTTTTGATTAGTAGGTCATTTTGTGTTGCAAACTCTATAAGTTTTTCCCCGTTGTTATTGGTTCTTCGTGTTTGCTTTCATTCCCTATTGTTGGTTTGTATCTTTCTTCTTTCTCAATCTTTGCATTTGCATCTCCTAATTATACTTTGATGTCGTATCTTGGTAACCTCTGGTATTCTCTTTCTAGTTCATCATAGTATTCCGCTTTTTTTTCCGGATCCTTTTCTTCTAAAGGAGCGTGGATGTTAATAATACTTAGTTTCCTGTACCTTGTTCTGACCCTTATGTAGCACATTCTGCCGGATATTGGTTTGAATTCCATTACTGCTCCTTTTAAGGTTTTATTTATAAGGAATCCTGTTCCTAACATTCTGTCCTCTCCGCCACTACTGAAAAAAATGCAGTCCTCTACTTCTGTAATGTTGTTTCCTCTTTGTTTTGTTTCTTGGAGCGCAAATATATTTATTTTGTACTTTCTCGACTCTAATGCCACTTGTTTTAGTGTTCCTTCATTGTATGTCCCCCTCCCATTCCATGTACCTAACCTGATTCTTTTCCCTTGATCTTTTAAAATACCCTTATTCCGTGTCATTTCCTTTAACATCGCCTGGTCCATTTTATCTTTTCTACGATTTGTTGTGTCGATAGCTAAGCTGTTGAGTTTTTTGGATCGGTTTTTCTTTTAGTCAGTTTATTCTCCATGTCGTTCCATTCTCATACTTCGTTGTTCATGATTAGCTTCTTGTAGCCCATCTTTATGTTTTTCCCCTTGTTTTTCTCCTCGCGGGCTATCATCCTGATCTTTGTTTGAATTTCTCTTTCTTCTTTCGTGTAGTCGTCTTCAATGTAGATATCTGTTCCTTTGAGTACGTTTTTGCGTGACATTTTGTCCTTTATGTTTTCCCAAGATGAGAGTTTTAATATTGCTATATGGTTGTTCCCGATGGTTTCTATTTTCTTAACGTGTTCTATCTTCACTTTTATCTTCATTTTGCTCTCTATAAATTCTTCTGCTTTCTTAACTTCGTCGATTTTCTGAAATTCAATCCCTTTAACTATGATGTTATTTTTCTTATCTTGTTTTTCGATTTTCTCAATTTTCTTCTGCATAGTGTTTATTTTTTCTTTCAGTTCTTTGTTCTCTTCCTTAATTGCTTCTATTTCTTTTATGAAGCTTTTTTGTTCGTTTCTTATTTCGTTTACTTCCCTTATCAAGGTTTTGAACATTTCCCTGATTTCTTCCATGTCTTGAGTTTTCTCAGAGTTATTACTCTTTGTTGGTGTTCTGGGAATTTTTCTGGATTTTTTAAATATACTTCCTAGCTCTTCTTCCGTCTTCCTTTTTTGGTCGTATGTAGTTGAGGAGTCGCTGTCTGATGGCATTGAAAATTCTTAATTTTTTTTTTTTAATTTTTAGAATGATCGAAGGCTGAGTACGGTCCTGTCCTCTTCAGCTCTCGCCGACTGAGACGCTGGGGCAAGCGCAGTTGGTCGTTCAGATTTGACGTTTGGAGGTTAATTCTGTTTGGGACTCAGTTTTAACTCTATTCTAATTCCTGACCTTAAATTTTCTTCTTTTAGGTGGTTTGCCTTTACTTTATTATCGTGTGTTGTTGGAGTACGTACAAAAATTAACTCGATACTTCTCAAAATTTTGAGTTTGGTTTCGAAGTACTTTTCGTTCGCTGTTTACTTAACGCAGGGCCAGACCCTGTCAATTTTTCATCATATTTTAGCTAAAAGAAAACAATGCAACAAGAAAATTGCTATTTCAAGTGGGGTAGGTATTCTAGAATCCAGCCCATGTAGCTAACAATATACAACGTATTGATCAAGAAAAGGTAAAATCTGACTTTATTTTTGTAAAAAATCATATAAATATTTGCTTCCGCGCACGAATTTTATAATTTTTTATCATATTTTAGCTAAAAGAAAACAATGCAACAAGAAAATTGCTATTTCAAGTGTGGTAGGTATTCTAGAATCCAGCCCATGTAGCTTAAAATATACAACGTATTCATAAAAAGTAGGTAAAATCTGACTTTATTTTTGTAAAAAATCATATAAATATTTGCTTCCGCGCCCGAATTTTATAATTCTTCATCATATTTTAGCTAAAAGAAAACAATGAAACAAGAAAATTGCTATTTCAAGTGTGGTAGGTATTCTAGAATCCAGCCCATGTAGCTTTCAATTTACAACGTATTCATCAAGAATAGGTAAATTCTGACTTTATTTTTGTAAAAAATCATATAAATATTTGCTTCCGCGCCCGAATTTTATAATTCTTCATCATATTTTAGCTAAAAGAAAACATTGCAATAAGAAAATTGCTATTTCAAGTGTGGTAGGTATTCTAGAATCCAGCCCATGTAGCTTACAATATACAACGTATTCATCAAGAATAGGTAAAATCTGACTTTGTTTTTGTAAAAAATCATATAAATAATTGGTTCTGCGCCCAAATTTTATAATTCTTCATCATAATTTAGATAAAAGAAAACATTGCAACAAGAAAATTGCTATTTCAAGTGTTGTAGGTATTCTAGAATCCAGCCCATATAGATTACAATATACAACGTATTGATCAAGAAAAGATAAAATCTGACATTATTTTTGTAAAAAATCATATAAATATTTGCTTCCGCGTACGAATTTTATAATTCTTCATCATATTTTAGCTAAAAGAAAACATTACAATAAGAAAATTGCTATTTCAAGTGGGGTAGGTATTCTAAAATCCAGCCCATGTAGCTTACAATATACAACGTATTCACCAAGAATAGGTAAAATCTCAATTTATTTTTGTAAAAAATCATATAAATATTTGCTACATCGCCCGAATTTTATAATTTTTCATCATATTTGAGCTAAAAGAAAACATTGCAACAAGATAATTGCTATTTCAAGAATGGTAGGTATTCTAGAATCCAGCCCATGTAGCTTACAATATACAACGTATTCATCAAGAATAGGTAAAATCTGACATTATTTTTGTAAAAAATCATATAAATATTTGCTACCTCGCCCGAATTTTATAACTCTTCATCATATTTTAGCTAAAAGAAAACATTGCAACAAGAAAATTGCTATTTCAAGTGTGGTAGGTATTCTTGAATCCAGCCCATGTAGCTTCCAACATACAACGTATTCATCACGAAAATGTAAAATCTGAATTTATTTTTGTAAAATATCATATAAATAATTGCTTCCGCGCCCGAATTTTATAATTTTTCATCATATTTTAGCTAAACAAAAAAAAATTGCAACAAGAAAATTGCTATTTCAAGCGTGGTGGGTATTTAAGAATCCAACCCATGTAGCTTTCAAATTACAACATATTCATCAAGAACAGGTAAATTCTGACTTTATTTTAGTAAAAAATCATATAAAAATTTGCTTCCGCGCCCGAATATTATATTTCTCCATCATATTTTAGCTAAAAGAAAACATTGCAACATGAAAATTGCTATTTTAAGTATGGTAATTATTCTAGAATCCAACCCAAGTACCTTTCAATATACAACGTATTCATCAAGAAAAGGTAAAATCTGAATTTATTTTTGTAAAACATCATATAAATATTTGCTTCCGCGCCCAAATTTTATAATATTTCATCATATTTTAGCTAAAAGAAAACAATGCAACAAGAAATTTGCTATTTCAGGTGTGGTAGGTATTCTAGAATCCAGTCCATGTAGCTTACAATATACAACGTATTCATCAAGAATAGGTAAATTCTGACTTTATTTTTGTAAAAAATCATATAAATATTTGCTTGCGCTCAAGTTTTATAATTTTTCATCATATTTTTGCTAAAAGAAAACAATGCAACAAGAAATTTGCTATTTCAATTGTGGTAGGTATTCTAGAATCCAGCCCATGTAGCTTACAATATACAACTGTTACATAAAAAGTAGGTAAAATCTGACTTTATTTTTGTAAAAAATCATATAAATATTTGCATCCGCGCCCAAATTTTATAATTTTTCATCATATTTTAGCTAAAAGAAAACAATGCAACAAGAAAGTTGCTATTTCAGGTGTGGTAGGTATTCTAGAATCCAGCCCATGTAGCTTACAATATACAACGTATTCATAAAAAGTAGGTAAAATCTGACATTATTTTTGTAAAAAATCATATAAATATTTGCTTCCGCGCCCGAGTTTTATAATTCTTCATCATATTTTAGCTAAAAGAAAACAATGCAACAAGAAAATTGCTATTTCAAGTGTGGTAGGTATTCTAGAATCCAGCCCATATAGCTTACAATATACAACGTATACATAAAAAGTAGGTAAAATCTGACTTTATTTTTGTAAAAAATCATATAAAAATTTGCTTCCGCGCCCGAATTTTATAATTCTTTATCATATTTTAGCTGAAAGAAAACATTGCAACAAGAAAATTGCTATTTCAAGTGTGGTAGGTATTCTAGAATCCAACCCATGTAGCTTACAATATACAACGTATTCATC
This sequence comes from Stenolophus ochropezus, assembly GCA_035578165.1. Lineage (NCBI taxonomy): Eukaryota > Metazoa > Arthropoda > Insecta > Coleoptera > Carabidae > Stenolophus > Stenolophus ochropezus. Next base: position 33,870,419 of record JAQOWZ010000006.1, on the reverse strand, counting down.
AAGAATAGGTAAAATTGACTTTATTTTTTATTTATTTATTTATTTATTTATTTAATTTACAACTAAACAACAGGATACAAAGTATCCCAATTACTGGTAGTTGGATATACTACATGATTGACACATATGAAATTTGAACATAATAATATACAAAGAATCAGAAACAAGATTGTGGAAACAAGACTGTATGATAGAATAACATTACAATTTACAAGGACATCAGAAGTGTATATAAAACAGATTTTAGATGGATGTACGAATAACATAGAATATCGGCATTTAATTCTAGTTCTAAACTATTAAAAATAGAACAAATTCTTGAAATAGGGGCTCTTCATAATTTGTTTTGACAGGAAAGTTAGAGAATGTCGAATAATATTTAGTTTGTCTAAAGGGCAAACGAGGCACACAAATTCTTATTTTACCCAAACTTAATACGTCATCAATTTTGTTATGCACTAATTTATGCAAATATAAGCAAGATATTAGCTTACGTCTATTTTCTAGTGATAACATGTTAAATTGTAATAATGTTCGTGAATAACTGTATGTTACATGATCGAATGGATGACAGAATTTTCTAGCACAGTACCTGATACATTTTCTTTGAATTTGTTTAATTTCTGATACATGAGTGCTGTAAAGTGGATTCCACACAACAAGACAATATTCCAGTTTAGACCTAATGAAGGTATAAAATAAAGATTTGAGAGTTGAAATATTTTTGAAGCAATGGGAGTTTCTGATTATAAACCCTAAGTTTTTTATAAGAGCAGTTCACTATATAATTAATATGATTAATAAAAAGTAACTTAGGATCAAAGATAACACCCAAATCTTTTATTTCAGACACTCTCTCCAGATTTACACCATTCATACAATAAATGTAATTAAATTTATCACGCTTTACAGAATATGTCATGGACTTACATTTACTTATATTGAACTGTAATTTTGAGGTAGAAGACCAAACAAGTAAGTTATTAATATCACACTGAAGGTGTTCATAATCGGAGTAGGAATTTATTACTTTAAATATTTTTAGGTCATCAGCATATAGTAATGAATGAGAGTGTTTCAAACAATCAGCAATGTCATTAATAAACAGAATAAAAAGTAATGGGCCTAGATTTGATCCTTGAGGGACACCAGAAGTAGGAATGTAGTATGCCGATTTAGTGTTGTTGTAAAGCACATATTGTTTACGATTGTGAAGGTATGATTGAGTAAGCTTAATTAAATTAGAAGAGAAATTAAATTGATGATGTAACTTGAAAAGCAAGATGTTATGATTTACTGTATCAAAAGCCTTGGCCAAATCGGTGTAGATGACATCGATTTGAGTATTTTTATTTATAGAATTTAAAACAGTATCAGTAAAGTGAGTGAGATTAGTACTAGTTGATCTACCTTGAATGAAGCCATGCTGTATTGAAGTTATAGAATCTCTAACATTGGAATAAATATACTTATATATAATTTTCTCAAAACACTTTGAAATATTGGATAGTAAACATATAGGTCTGTAGTCTGAAATATTATGAACATCACCAGATTTGAAGATCGGGCAAATTAGTGAAATTTTTAAACATTCAGGAAATGTGAGGGTAGAAATTATTAAATTAAATAATATATGTAATGGTTTTACAAATAAATCACGGCAACCTTTAATAATGTATGACGGTAAATTGTCAGGACCTGGAGTACAAGAAACTTTCAGACTATTAATGGCCGTTATTATGTCATCATGAGTAATGCAATTTATATGAGATTGATTCATAGTTATAGATTCACTAGAAATTTTATTGTATTCAATATCATTGTCATTACAGCTAGAAAATACAATTTTAAAATAATCGGCAAAACCTTCAACAATAGATGGAGTATCGTGATATAAAGTGTCATTGTAATACATGTCACCAGGAATACGGGAAGTATTTATCTTTTTATTTAGATAAGCCCAGAATTTCTTGGGGTCATTGGCAATATTTGATTCCGTATTTGCAACATAATTTTTGTATGCAATTTTAATGTCAGTTTTTATTTTAGATCTTAAGTTTTTAAAGATGGTGTAAAAATTTTCGTCATTGTGTTCTTTAAAAAGTTTACGAAATTTATCTTTTAATTTAATATCTTTTATTATTTGCTTTGAGAACCAGGGAGGATAACGTGACTTTTTCATTCTGGTTTTAGGAACACAAGTATTTAATACAGCCTCAATGATGTTATAAAATTTAGTAAATGCTTTATTTACGTCGTTGTATGACTGAAGTATATCCCAGTCCGTGTCTTTAAATAAGGTGTACATTAAATCAAAGTTAGCCAGACGGAAATTATAACAGGGATCACAATTAATTGACGCAGAATTTTCAGCTGATGACATAATATTAGAACATATAGACAGTGAAGGATGCTAACTGTCCTCAGGTACTATGGGGCAGGAATGACGTGAGACAAAACAATCCGTGTTTGATAAAACAACATCTAAAAGTCGACCATCATTATTTAAGACCCTATTGAATTGTGAAGCGTTAAGGAAAGTAATAAAATTATCAAATCTAGTGATGCAATTATTTCTATATCCATTATTATAAAAATCATTTAGTTTACTAAGGTTCATGTCACCCATGATAATGAATTCTGAACATAATAATGAAGGACAGGACTCAAGACATTCATAAATCATTTCATGTTGCTCAAAAGAAATGGGAGGTGGAGAATAAATAACTATAACAATCATACTCTTATTTGGATTCAAGTTAACTTTAACGCAAACAATATCAGCAAGTGAATGATTATTTAAATTTAATTTAATAATTGACGATTTATATTTAGTGTTGACAGCACACAATACACCGCCACCTTTTGTTTTGCCTACTCTGGTGTTGTCTCGATCTTGTCTATAAACCGCATATTTATTAGAGTCAAACAACTCATTATCATACACTGAATCAGAAAGCCAAGTCTCCGTAAGTGCAATAATATCAAAATTCATAAAGCTAGTATTATTGTAGACATCTTCAAGTTTAGTATTCAAACCTCGTACATTTTGGTAGTACACTTCCATCTTACAGCAAAAATAAATAACAATATTCAATGACCTTAGCATTGCTGAACTATTCTCAACAGGACAAGTTTCAAACAAATGTGTACAAAATACGCTAACCTCAAAAAACAAAGAAATTTGTAAAGTTAAACATAAGGTTGTGCTGCTCCAAATACAAGAAAATTAAAGTGAATCAATGTTTGTAGATAAATCGGCTTTCTTTATAACGCCATTTATTTTATAATAAATATTACCGTCAACAGTCCACACATTTCTAAATCCAATTTTGTTCGAAATAAGTTTTAAGGTATTTAAACGTTTTTTGGTTAAATCCTCTTTGATATTTATTTTAGTACCTTTTAGTTTATACCGTGATTTTAGCACTAGATTACGAGAATAGTAAGTGGCGAGCTTTATAATAATGGGGCGAGGCCTCGCATCTGATGGAGGATTTGTTGAGGAAACACTTCGCGTCACAACACTGTTCACATGAACACCAGGCTTTTTACCCACACGATGACATCGGTCGATGGAGTTGGGGAGTAGGTCGATTGACAATGATTTTATGATATCACTGACCTTTTCATCGATGTTTTCAGCCGGATCTTCGGGAACTCCAAATACTCTAATACAATTACGTCTAGAGTATTGTTCGAGTCGGTCGATTTCGTTGTGAAGCACTTGATTTTCTTGAGTGATTTTGTTTATTATTGACTCATAATGAGCTTTTTGTTAATTGAGTTTTTTATCAACACGTGCAAAAACCATGTCGACCAACGTGGTAAGAAACGTAGGATCTTTCAAAACACTACTCACGAGATCTTGAACTTGAGGAGAGCTTCCTGGTTTTGGCATCTTGACGGTGAGTTTTTATTTTTATTTTATAAAGAAAAAAATATAAAAAAAACAGCACTTGAGAAAAAAAATACGGAGCAGCAAAAAAACACAACTACTCACGTCGAAGCATGTAGCATATTTTGTAAAAAATAATATAAATATTTGTTTTCGCGCCCGAATTTTATAATTCCTTATCATATTTTAGCTAAAAGAAAACATTGCAACACGAAAATTGCTATTTTAAGTATGGTAATTATTCTAGAATCCAGCCCATGAACCTTTCAATATACAACGTATTCATCAAGAAAAGATAAAATCTGAATTTATTTTTGTAAAACATCATATAAATATTTGCTTCCGCGCCCAAATTTTATAATATTTCATCATATTTTAGCTAAAAGAAAACAATGCAACAAGAAATTTGCTAATTCAGGTGTGGTAGGAATTCTAGAATCCAGCCCATGTAGCTTACAATATACAACGTATTCATCAAGAATAGGTAAATTCTGACTTTATTTTTGTAAAAAATCATATAAATATTTGTTTCCGCTCAAATTTTATAATTTTTCATCATATTTTTGCTAAAAGAAAACAATGCAACAAGAAAATTGCTATTTCAAGTGTGGTAGGTATTCAAGAATCCAGCCCATGTAGCTTACAATATACAACGTTTACATAAAAAGTAGGTAAAATCTGACTTTATTTTTGTAAAAAATCATATAAATATTTGCTTTCGCGCCCGAATTTTGTAATTCTTTATCATGTTTTGCAATTTCAAGTGTGGTAGGTATTCTAGAATCCAGCCCATGTAGCTTACAATATACAACGTATTCATAAAAAGTAGGTAAAATCTGACTTTATTTTTGTAAATATCATATAAATATTTGCATCCGCGCCCAAATTTTATAAATTTTCATCATATTTTAGCTAAAAGAAAACAATGCAACAAGAAAGTTGCTATTTCAGGTGTGGTAGGTATTCTAGAATCCAGCCCATGTAGCTTACAATATACAACGTATTCATAAAAAGTAGGTAAAATCTGACATTATTTTTGTAAAAAATCATATAAATATTTGCTTCCGCGCCCGAATTTTATAATTTTTCATCATAATTTAGCTAAAAGAAAACAATGCAATAAGAAAATTGCTATTTCAAGTTTGGTAGGTATTCTAGAATCCAACCCATGTAGCTTACAATATACAACGTATTCATCAAGAATAGGTAAATTCTGACTTTATTTTTCTAAAAATTCATATAAATATTTGCTTTCGCTCAAGTTTTATAATTTTTCATCATATTTTTGCTAAAAGAAAACAATGCAACAAGAAAATTGCTATTTCAAGTGTGGTAGGTATTCTAGAATCCAGCGCATGTAGCTTACAATATACATCGTTTACATAAAAAGTAGGTAAAATCTGACTTTATTTTTGTAAAAAATAATATAAATATTTGCTTCCGCGCTCAAATTTTATAATTCTTCATCATATTTTAGCTAAAAAAAAACAATGCAACAAGAAAATTGCTATTTCAAGTGTGGTAGGTATTCTAGAATCCAGCCCATGTAGCATACAATATACAATGTATTCATCAAGAAAAGGTAAAATCTGACTATATTTTTGTAAAAAATCATATAAATATTTGCTGCCGCGCCCGAATTTTATAATTCTTCATCATATTTTAGCTAAAAGAAAACATTGCAACAAGAAAATTGCTATTTCAAGTGGGGTAGGTATTCTAGAATCCAGCCCATGGAGCTTACAATATACAACGTATTCATAAAAAGTAGGTAAAATCTGACTTTATTTTTGTAAAAAATCATATGAATATTTGCTTCCGCGCCCGAATTTTGTAATTCTTCATCATATTTTAGCTAAAAGAAAACAATGCAACAAGAAAATTGATATTTCAAGTGTGGTAGGTATTCTAGAATCCAGCCCATATAGCTTACAATATACAACGTATACATAAAAGTAGGTAAAAACTGAGTATATTTTTGTAAAAAATCATATAAAAATTTGCTTCCGCGCCCGAATTTTATAATTCTTTATCATATTTTAGCTGAAATAAAACATTGCAACAAGAAAATTGCTATTTCAAGTGTGGTACGTATTCTAGAATCCAGCCCATGTAGCATACTATATACAACGTATTCTTCAAGAATAGGTAAAATCTGACTTTGTTTTTGTAAAAATTCATATAAATATTTGCTTCCGTGCCCGAATTTTATAATTCTTTAACATGTTTTAGCTAAAAGAAAACATTGCAACAAGAAAATTGCTATTTCAAGTGTGGTGGGTATTCTAGAATCCAGCCCATGTAGATTACAATATACAACGTATTGATCAGGAAAAGATAAAATCTGACATTATTTTTGTAAAAAATCATATAAATATTTGCTTCCGCGCCCGAATTTTATAATTCTTCATCATATTTTAGCTTAAAGAAAATATTGCAATAAGAAAATTACTATTTCAAGTGGGGTAGGTATTCTAAAATCCATCCCATGTAGCTTACAATATACAACCTATTCACCAAGACTAGGTAAAATCTCAATTTATTTTTGTAAAAAATCATATAAATATTTGCTACATTGCCCGAATTTTATAATTTATCATCATATTTGAGCTAAAAGAAAAACATTGCAACAAGATAATTGCTATTTCAAGAGTGGTAGGTATTCTAGAATCCAGCTCATGTAGCTTACAATATACAACGTATTCATCAAGAACAGGTAAAATGTGACTTTGTTTTTGTAAAAAATCATATAAATATTTGCTTCCGCGCCCGAATTTTATAATTTTTCATCATATTTTAGCTAAAAGAAAACATTGCAACAAGGAAATTGCTAATTTAAGTGTGGTAGGTATCTTAAAATCCATCATATGTAGCTTACAATATACAACGTATATATAAAAAGTAGGTAAAATCTGATATTATTTTTATAAAAAAATATATAAATATTTGCTTCCGCGCCCGAATTTTTTAATTATTCATCATATTTTAGCTAAAAAAAACATTGCAACAAAAAAATTGCTATTTCAAATGTGGTAGGTATTCTAGAATCCAGCCCATGTAGCTTACAATATACAACGTATTCATCAAGAACAGGTAAAATCTGACTTTGTTTTTGTAAAAAATCATATAAATATTTGCTTCCGCGGCCGAATTTTATAATTCTTCATCATATTTTAGCTAAAAGAAAACAATGCAACAAGAAAATTGCTATTTCAAGTGTGGTAGGTATTCTAGAATCCAGCCCATGTAGTTTACAATATACAACGTATTCATCAAAAATAGGTAAATTCTGACATAATTTTTAAAAAAAATCATATAATTATTTGCATCCGCGCTCAAATTTTATAATTTTTCATCATATTTTAGCTAAAAGAAAACAATGCAACAAGAAAATTGCTATTTCAAGTGTGGTACGTATTCTAGAATCCAGCCCATGTAGCATACTATATACAACGTATTCATCAAGAATAGGTAAAATCTGACTTTGTTTTTGTAAAAAATCATATAAATATTTGCTTCCGCGCCCGAATTTTATAATTCTTTAACATGTTTTAGCTAAAAGAAAACATTGCAACAAGAAAATTGCTATTTCAAGTGTGGTGGGTATTCTAGAATCCAGCTCATGTAGATTACAATATACAACGTATTGATCAAGAAAAGATAAAATCTGACATTATTTTTGTAAAAAATCATATAAATATTTGCTTCCGCGCCCGAATTTTATAATTCTTCATCATATTTTAGCTAAAAGAAAACATTGCAATAAGAAAATTACTATTTCAAGTGGGGTAGGTATTCTAAAATCCATCCCATGTAGCTTACAATATACAACATATTCACCAAGACTAGGTAAAATCTCAATTTATTTTTGTAAAAAATCATATAAATATTTACTACATTGCCCGAATTTTATAATTTTTCATCATATTTGAGCTAAAAGAAAACATTGCAACAAGATAATTGCTATTTCAAGAGTGGTAGGTATTCTAGATTCCAGCACATGTAGCTTACAATATACAACGTATTCATCAAGAACAGGTAAATTTTGACTTTGTTTTTGTAAAAAATCATATAAATATTTGCTTCCGCGCCCGAATTTTATAATTTTCCATTATATTTTAGCTAAAAGAAAACATTGCAACAAGGAAATTGCTAACTTAAGTGTGGTAGGTATCTTAAAATCCAGCCTATGTAGCTTACAATATACAACGTATATATAAAAAGTAGGTAAAATCTGATATTATTTTTATAAAAAATTATATAAATATTTGCTTCCGCGCCCGAATTTTTTAATTATTCATCATATTTTAGCTAAAAAAAACATTGCAACAAAAAAATTGCTATTTCAAATGTGGTAGGTATTCTAGAATCCAGCCCATGTAGCTTACAATATACAACGTATTCATCAAGAACAGGTAAAATCTGACTTTGTTTTTGTAAAAAATCATATAAATATTTGCTTCCGCGGCCGAATTTTATAATTCTTCATCATATTTTAGCTGAAAGAAAACAATGCAACAAGAAAATTGCTATTTCAAGTGTGGTAGGTATTCTAGAATCCAGCCCATGTAGTTTACAATATACAACGTATTCATCAAAAATAGGTAAATTCTGACTTAATTTTTAAAAAAAATCATATAATTATTTGCATCCGCGCTCAAATTTTATAATTTTTCATCATATTTTAGCTAAAAGAAAACAGTGCAACAAGAAAATTGCTATATCAGGTGTGGTAGGTATTCTAGAATCCAGCCCATGTAGCATACTATATACAACGTATTCATCAAGAATAGGTAAAATCTGACTTTGTTTTTGTAAAAAATCATATAAATATTTGCTTCCGCGCCCGAATTTTATAATTCTTTAACATGTTTTTGCTAAAAGAAAACATTGCAACAAGAAAATTGCTATTTCAAGTGTGGTGGGTATTCTAGAATCCAGATCATGTAGATTACAATATACAACGTATTGATCAAGAAAAGATAAAATCTGACATTATTTTTGTAAAAAATCATATAAATATTTGCTTCCGCGCCCGAATTTTATAATTCTTCATCATATTTTAGCTAAAAGAAAACATTGCAATAAGAAAATTACTATTTCAAGTGGGGTAGGTATTCTAAAATCCATCCCATGTAGCTTACAATATACAACATATTCACCAAGACTAGGTAAAATCTCAATTTATTTTTGTAAAAAATCATATAAATATTTGCTACATTGCCCGAATTTTATAATTTTTCATCATATTTGAGCTAAAAGAAAACATTGCAACAAGATAATTGCTATTTCAAGAGTGGTAGGTATTCTAGATTCCAGCCCCATGTAGCTTACAATATACAACGTATTCATCAAGAACAGGTAAATTTTGACTTTGTTTTTGTAAAAAATCATATAAATATTTGCTTCCGCGACCGAATTTTATAATTTTCCATTATATTTTAGCTAAAAGAAAACATTGCAACAAGGAAATTGCTAATTTAAGTGTAGTAGGTATCTTAAAATCCAGCCTATGTAGCTTACAATATACAACGTATATATAAAAAGTAGGTAAAATCTGATATTATTTTTATAAAAAATTAAATAAATATTTGCTTCCGCGCCCGAATTTTTTAATTATTCATCATATTTTAGCTAGAAAAAACATTGCAAACAAAAAAAATTGCTATTTCAAATGTGGTAGGTATTCTAGAATCCAGCCCATGTAGCTTACAATATACAACGTATTCATCAAGAACAGGTAAAATCTGAGTATATTTTTGTAAAAAATCATATAAAAATTTGCTTCCGCGCCCGAATTTTATAATTCTTTATCATATTTTAGCTGAAAGAAAACATTGCAACAAGAAAATTGCTATTTCAAGTGTGGTACGTATTCTAGAATCCAGCCCATGTAGCATACTATATACAACGTATTCTTCAAGAATAGGTAAAATCTGACTTTGTTTTTGTAAAAAAATCATATAAATATTTGCTTCCGTGCCCGAATTTTATAATTCTTTAACATGTTTTAGCTAAAAGAAAACATTGCAACAAGACAATTGCTATTTCAAGTGTGGTGGGTATTCTAGAATCCAGCCCATGTAGATTACAATATACAACGTATTGATCAGGAAAAGATAAAATCTGACATTATTTTTGTAAAAAATCATATAAATATTTGCTTCCGCGCCCGAATTTTTTAATTCTTTAACATGTTTTAGCTAAAAGAAAACAATGCTATAAGAAATTTGCTAATTCAGGTGTGGTAGGTATTCTAGAATCCAGCCCATGTAGCTTACAATATACAACGTATTCATCAAGAATAGGTAAATTCTGACTTTATTTTTGTAAAAAATCATATAAATATTTGCTTCCGCTCAAGTTTTATAATTTTTTCATCATATTTTTGCTAAAAGAAAACATTGCAACAAGAAAATTGCTATTTCAAGTGTGGTAGGTATTCTAAAATCAAGCCCATGTAGCTTACAATATACAACGTATTCATAAAAAGTAGGTAAAATCTGACTTCATTTTTGTAAAAGATCATATAAATATTTGCTCCATCATATTTTAGCTAAAAGAGAACATTGCAACAAGAAAATTGCTATTTCAAGTGTGGTAGGCATTTTAGAATCCAGCCCATGTAGCTTACAATATACAACGTATTCATTAAAATTACACACGAAAATTGAATGTTTATTATCCGATAGGTACCACGTTATGGTCACTTTTGCATGTTAAATGCTAAAATTATCCATACTATAGATCCTACAGCATAAACATGAATATTTTATCAAAAATATCCATTTCAAGAATAGGTAAAATCTGACTTTATTTTTGTAAAAAATCATATAAATATTTGCTTCCGCGCCCGAATTTTATAATTCTTTAACATGTTTTAGCTAACAGAAAACAATGCTACAAGAAATTTGCTAATTCAGGTGTGGTAGGTATTCTAGAATCCAGCCCATGTAGCTTACAATATACAACGTATTCATCAAGAATAGGTAAATTCTGACTTTATTTTTGTAAAAAATCATATAAATATTTGCTTCCGCTCAAGTTTTATAATTTTTCATCATATTTTTGCTAAAAGAAAACATTGCAACAAGAAAATTGCTATTTCAAGTGTGGTAGGTATTCTAAAATCAAGCCCATGTAACTTACAATATACAACGTATTCATAAAAAGTAGGTAAAATCTGACTTTATTTTTGTAAAAGATCATATAAATATTTGCTCCATCATATTTTAGCTAAAAGAGAACATTGCAACAAGATAATTGCTATTTCAAGTGTGGTAGGCATTTAAGAATCCAGCCCATGTAGCTTACAATATACAACGTATTCATTAAAATTACACACGAAAATTGAATGTTTATTATCTGATAGGTACCACGTTATGGTCACTTTTGCATGTTAAATGCTAAAATTATCCATACTATAGATCCTACAGCATAAATATGAATATTTTATCAAAAATATCCATTTCAAGAATAGGTAAAATCTGACTTTATTTTTGTAAAAAATCATATAAATATTTGCTTTCGCGACCAAATTTTATAATTCTTTATCATATTTTAGCTAAAAGAGAACATTGCAACAAGAAAATTGCTATTTCAAGTGTGGTAAGTATTCTGGAATCCAGCCCACGTAACTTACAAAATACAACGTATTCATCAAAAAAGGTAAAAATCTGACTTTATTTTTGTAGATCATATAAATATTTGCTTCCGCGCCCGAATTTTATAATTTGTCATCATATTTTAGCTAAAAGAAAACATTGCAACAAGAAAATTGCTATTTCAAGTATGGTAGGTATTCTAGAATCCAGCCCATGTAGCTTACAATATACAACATATTTATCAAGAAAAGGTAAAATCTGATTTTAGTTTTGTAAAAAATCTTATAAATGTTTGCTTCCGCGCCCGAATTTTATAATTTTTCATCATATTTTAGCTAAAAAAAAATACATTGTAAAAAGAAAATTGCTATTTTTAGTGTTGTAGGTATATTAGAATCTAGCCCATGTAGCTTACAATATACAACGTATTAATAAAGAGTAGGTAAAATCTAATTTTATTTTTGTAAAAAATCATATAAATATTTGCTTTCGCGCCCGAATTTTATAATTCTTAATCATAGTTTAGCTAAAAGAAAACATTGCTACAAGAAAATTGCTATTTCAAGTGTGGTAGGTATTCTAGAATCTAGCCCATGTAGCTTACAATATACAACGTACTCATCAAGAATAGGTAAAATCTAATATTATTTTTGTAAAAAATCATATAAATATTTGCTTCCGCGCCCAAATTTTATAATTTTTCATCATATTTTAGCTAAAAGAAAATATTGCCACAAGAAATTTGCTATTTCAAGTATGATAGGTATTCTAGAATCCAGCCCATGTAGCTGACAATATACAACGTATTCATCAAGAATAGGTAAAATCTGACTTTATTTTTGTAAAAAATCATATAAATATTTGCTTCCGCGTCCGAATTTTATAATTCTTCATCATATTTTAGCTAAAAGAAAACATTGCAACAAGAAATTTGCTATTTCAAGTGTGTTAGGTATTCTAGAATCTAGCATATGTAGGTTACAATATACAACGTATTCATAAACAATTAGTAAAATCTAACATTATTTTTGTAAAAAATCATATAAATATTTGATTCCGCGCCCGAATTTTGTAATTCTTCATCATATTTTAGCTAAATAAAACATTGCAATAATTGCTATTTTATGTGTGGTAGGTATTCTAGAATCCAGCCCATGTAGCTTACAATATACAACGTATTCATCAAGAATAGGTAAAATCTGACTTTATTTTTGTAAAAAATCATATAAATATTTTTCTTCCGCGCCCGAATTTTATAATTCTTCATCATATTTTCGCTAAAAGAAAACATAGCAACAAGAAAATTGCTATTTCAAGTGTGGTAGGTATTCTAGAATCCAGCCCATGTAGCTCACAATATACAACGTATTTATAAAAATGACACCCGAAAATTAAATGTTTATCATCTGATTGGTACCCACATTTTGGCCACTTTTGTATGTCCAATGCTTAAAATCATCCATAGTATAGATCCCAATACATGAATATAAATGATTTAACAAAAATATCCACTTCAAGAATAGGTAAAATCTGACTTTATTTTTGTAAAAAATCATATAAATATTTGCTTCCGCGCCCGAATTTTATATTTCTTTATCATATGTTTTTTAAATAAAACAATGCAACAAGAAAATTGCTATTTCAAGTGTGGTAGTTATTCTAGAATCCAGCCCATGTATCTTACAATATACAACGTATTCATTAAAATGACACCCAAAAATTGAATGTTTATTATCTGACTGGTACCAACGTTATGGTCACTTTTGCATGTCCAATGCTAAAATTATCCGTAGTATAGATACTAAAGCATGAATATGAATGTTTTAACAAAAATATCAATTTCAAGAATAGGTAGAATCTTATTTTATTTTTGTAAAAAATCATATAAATATTTGCTTTCGCGCCCGAACTTTATATATCTTTATCATATTTTTTCTAAAACAAAACAATGCAACAAGAAAATTGCTATTTCAAGTGTGGTAGGTATGCCAGAATCCAGCCCATGTAGCTTTCAATATATAACGTATTGATCAAGAAAAGGTAAAATCTGACTTTATTTTTGTAAAAAATCATATAAATATTGGTTTCCGCGGCAAAATTTTATAATTCTTCATCATATTTTATCTAAAAGAAAACATTGCAACAAGAAAATTGCTATTTCAAGTGTGGTAGGTATTCTAGAATCCAGCCCATGTAGCATACAATATACAACGTATTCATCAAGAAAAGGAAAATCTGACTTTATGTTTGTAAAATATCATATAAATATTTGCTTCCGCGCCAGAATTTTATAATTTTTCATCATATTTTAGCTAAAAGAAAACATTGCAACAAGAAAATTGCTATTTCAAGTGTGGTAGGTATTCTAGAATCCAGCTCATGTAGCTGACAATACACAACGTATTCATCAAGAATAGGTAAAATCTAACTTCATTTTTGTAAATAATCATATAAATATTTGCTTTCGCGCCCGAATTTTATAATTCTTTATCATATTTTAGCTAAAAGAAAACATTGCAATAAGAAAATTGCTATTTCAAGTGTGGTAGGTATTCTAGAATCCAGCCCATGTTGCTTACAATATACAACGTATTCATCAAGAATAGGTAAAATCTAACATTATTTTTGTAAAAAATCATATAAATATTTGCTTCCGCCCCCGAAATTTATAATTTTTCATAGTATTTTAGCTAAAAGAAAACCTTTCAACAAGAAAATTGCTATTTCAAGTGTGGTAGGTGTTCTAGAATCCAGCCCATGTAGCTTACAATATACAACGTATTCATCAAGAATAGGTAAAATCTGACTTTATTTTTGTAAAAAATCATATAAATATTTGCTTCCGCGCCCGAAATTTATAATTTTTCATAGTATTTTAGCTAAAAGAAAACATTTCAACAAGAAAATTGCTATTTCAAGTGTGGTAGGTATTCTAGAATCCTGCCCATGTAGCTTACAATACAGGGTGGCCCAGTGAAAATTATCAGCGCAATTTATGGCCACTTAACATTAATTTTGCAAAAAACGCTCGAAACGTCAATTTTAATACCTATACCCTAAAATGGGTGTGGACTGCACCTCAAAAATTTTAAATAGAAAAGGGTGTCAAACATGACCCAGTTCGAAAGGCCTTTCAATTCTCTTTTTAACAGTTTTTTATTTTTCAATTCCGATAATTAGTTCCAGAGAAATATGGTTTAAAACAAATTTTATCGGGTGTGCAAAACTGCAATCAAGTAGGCTTAAACAAATGACAGAAACTCAAGTATTAGTTTATTAGGTGTTCAAAATGACTATTTCCAACTTCCATACAATAATAAAGATTTTGCTCAAAATTTTGGAGATACGGTACGATGCCGTAAATCTTCTAAAAATTCGGGTAGCCTGGCATAAACTTTATACTTCAAATAACCCCACAAAAAAATTCAACTTACAAATTACTTGTTTATTACAAACAACTTGTCGAAAGAATTGTTTATTTAGTTTCTGTCATTTGTTTTAGCCTACTTGATGGCAATTTTGAACACCTGATAAAATTTGTTTTAAACGATATTTCTCTGGAACTAATGGTCGGATTTGAAAAATAAAAAAACTGTTAAAAACAGAATTGAAAGGCCTTTCGAACTGGGTCATGTTTGACACCCTTTTTCATTTAAAATTTTTGAGGTGCAGTCCACACCCATTTTAGGGTTGAAGTTATGCCATTGGTACTAATCCATTTAGGTGTCCCCCTTTATATTAAAATTGACGTGTTTGAGCGTTTTTGGAAAATTAATGTTAAGTGGCCAAAAATTGCGCTGATAATTTTCACTGGGCTACCGTGTATACAACGTATAGATCAAGAAAAGGTAAAATCTGACATTATTTTTGTAAAAAAACATATAAATATTTGCTTCCGCGCACGAATTTTATAATTTTTTATCATATTTTAGCAAAAAGAAAACATTGTAACAAGAAAATTGCTATTTCAAGTGTGGTTGGTATTCTAAAATCCAGTTCATGTAGCTTACATTATACAACGTATTCATCAAGAATAGGTAAAATCTGACTTTATTTTTGTAAAAAATCATATAAATATTTGCTACATCGCCCGAATTTTATAATTTTTCATCATATTTGAGCTAAAATAAAACATTGCAACAAAATAATTGCTATTTCAAGTGTGGTAGGTATTCTAGAATCCAGCCCATGTAGCTTACAATATACAACGTATTCATCAAGAATAGTTAAAATCTGACTTTGTTTTTGTAAAAAATCAAATAAATATTTGCTTCCGTGTCCGAATTTTATAATTCTTCATCATACTTTACCTAAAAGAAAACATTGCAAGAAGAAAATTGCTATATTAAGTGTGGTAGGTATTTTAGAATCCAGCCTATGTAGCTTACAATATACAACGTATTTATAAAAAGTACGTAAAATCTGACCTTAAGTTTGTAAAAAATCATATAAATATTAGCTTCCGCGCCCGAATTTTATAATTCTTCATCATATTTTAGCTAAAAGAAAACATTGCAACAAGAAAATTGCTATTTCAAGTGTGGTAGGTATTCTAGAATCCAGACCATGTAGCTTACAATATACAACGTATTCATCAAGAATAGGTAAAATCTAATTTTGTTTTTGTAAAAAATCATATAAATATTTGCTTCCGCGCCCGAATTTTATAATTCTTCATCATATTTTAGCTAAAAGAAAACATTGCAACAAGAAAATTGCTATTTCAAGTGTGGTAGGTATTCTAGAATCCAGCCTATGTAGCGTACAATATACAACGTATTCATTAAGAATAGGTGAAATCTGACTTTGTTTCTGTAAAAAATCATATAAATATTTGCTTCCGTGTCCGAATTTTATAATTCTTCATCATATTTTACCTAAAAGAAAACATTGCAACAAAAAAATTGCTATTTTAAGTGTGGTAGGTATTTTAGAATCCAGCCTATGTAGCTTACAATATACAACGTATTTATAAAAAGTACGTAAAATCTGACCGTATGTTTGTAAAAAATCATATAAATATTTGCTTCCGCGCCCGAATTTTATAATTCTTCATCATATTTTAGCTAAAAGAAAACATTGCAACAAGAAAATTGCTATTTCAAGTGTGGTAGGTAGTCTAGAATCCAGCCCATGTAGCTTACAATATACAACGTATTCATCAAGAATAGGTAAAATCTGACTTTGTTTTTGTAAAAAATCATATAAATATTTGCTTCCGCGCCCGAATTTGATAATTCTTCATCATATTTTAGCTAAAAGAAAACATTGCAACAAGAAAATTGCTATTTCAAGTGTGGTAGGTATTCTAGAATCCAGCCTATGTAGCGTACAATATACAACGTATTCATTAAGAATAGGTAAAATCTGACTGTATTTTTGTAAAAAATCAAATAAATATTTGCTTCCGCGCCCGAATTTTGTAATTCTTTATCATATTTTAGCTAAAAGAAAACATTGCAACAAGAAAATTGCTATTTCAAGCGTGGTAGGTACTCCAGAATCCAAACCATGTAGCTTACAATATACAACGTATTCATAAAGAATAGGTAAAATCTGACTTTATTTTTGTAAAAAATAATATAAATATTTGCTTCCGCGCCCGAATTTTATAATTCTTTATCATATTTTAGCTAAAAGAAAACAATGCAACAAGAAAATTGCTATTTCAAGTGTAGTTGGTATTCTAGAATCCAGCCCATGTAGCTTACAATATACAACGTATTAATCAAGAATAGGTAAAATATGACTTTATTTTTGTAAAAAATAATATAAATATTTGCTTCCGCGCTCAAATTTTGTAATTCTTCATCATATTCTAGCTAAAAAAAACAATGCAACAAGAAAATTGCTATTTCAAGTGTGGTACGTATTCTAGAATCCAGCCCATGTAGCATACTATATACAACGTATTCATCAAGAATAGGTAAAATCTGACTTTGTATTTGTAAAAAATCATATAAATATTTGCTTCCGCGCCCGAATTTTATAATTCTTCAACATGTTTTAGCTAAAAGAAAACATTGCAACAAGAAAATTGCCATTTCAAGTGTAGTGGGTATTCTAGAATCCAGCCCATGTAGATTACAATATACAACGTATTGATCAAGAAAAGATAAAATCTGACATTATTTTTGTAAAAAATCATATAAATATTTGCTTCCGCGCCCGAATTTTATAATTCTTCATCATATTTTAGCTAAAAGAAAACATTGCAATAAGAAAATTGCTATTTCAAGTGGGGTAGGTATTCTAAAATCCATCCCATGTAGCTTACAATATACAACGTATTCACCAAGACTAGGTAAAATCTCAATTTATTTTTGTAAAAAATCATATAAATATTTGCTACATCGCCCGAATTTTAAAATTTTTCATCATATTTAAGCTAAAAGAAAACATTGCAACAAGATAATTGCTATTTTAAGAGTGTTAGGTATTCTAGACTCAAGCCCATGTAGCTTACAATATACAACGTATTCATTAAGAACAGGTAAAATCTGACTTTGTTTTTGTAAAAAATCATATAAATATTTGCTTCCGCGCCCGAATTTTATAATTTTTCATCATATTTTAGCTAAAAGAAAACATTGCAACAAGGAAATTGCTAATTTAAGTGTGGTAGGTATCTTAGAATCCAACCTATGTAGCTTACAATATACAACGTATATATAAAAAGTAGGTAAAATCTGACATTATTTTTATAAAAAATTATATAAATATTTGCTTCCGCGCCCGAATTTTTTAATTATTCATCATATTTTAGCTAAAAAAAACATTGCAACAAAAAAATTGCTATTTCAAGTGTGGTAGGTATTCTAGAATCCAGCCCATGTAACTTACAATATACAACGTATTCATCAAGAACAGGTAAAATCTGACTTTGTTTTTGCAAAAAATCATATAAATATTTGCTTCCGCGGCCGAATTTTATAATTCTTCATCATATTTTAGCTAAAAGAAAACAATGCAACAAGAAAATTGCTATTTCAAGGTGGTAGGTTTTCTAGAATCCAGCCCATGTAGTTTACAATATACAACGTATTCATCAAAAATAGGTCAATTCTGACTTAATTTTTGAAAAAAATCATATAATTATTTGCATCCGCGCCCAATTTTTGTAATTTTTCATCATATTTTAGCTAAAAGAAAACAATGTAACAAGAAAATTGCTATTTCAGGTGTGGTAGGTATTCTAGAATCCAGCTCATGTAGCTTACAATATACAACGTATTCATAAAAAGTAGGTAAAATTTGACATTATTTTTGTAAAAGATCATATAAATATTTGCTTCCGCTCAAGTTTTATAATTTTTCATCATATTTTTGTTAAAAGAAAACATTGCAACAAGAAAATTGCTATTTCAAGTGTGGTAGGTATTCTAAAATCAAGCCCATGTAGCTTACAATATACAACGTATTCATAAAAAGTAGGTAAAATCTGACTTTATTTTTGTAAAAGATCATATAAATATTTGCTACCGCGGCCGAATTTTATAATTCTTCATCATATTTTAGCTAAAAGAAAACAATGCAACAAGAAAATTGCTATTTCAAGTGTGGTAGGTATTCTAGAATCCAGCCCATGTAGTTTACAATATACAACGTATTCATCAAAAATAGGTAAATTCTGACTTTATTTTTGTAAAAAATCATATAAATATTTGCATCCGCGCCCAAATTTTATAATTTTTTCATGACATTTTAGCTAAAAGAAAACAATGCAACAAGAAAGTTGCTATTTCAGGTGTGGTAGGTATTCTAGAATCCAACCCATGTAGCTTACAATATACAACGTATTCATAAAAAGTAGGTAAAATCTGACATTATTTTTGTAAAAAATCATATAAATATTTGCTTCCGCGCCCGAATTTTATAATTTTTCATCATAATTTAGCTAAAAGAAAATAATGCAACAAGAAAATTGCTATTTCAAGTTTGGTAGGTATTCTAGAATCCAACCCATATAGCTTACAATATACAACGTATTCATCAAGAATAGGTAAATTCTGACTTTATTTTTGTAAAAAATCATATAAATATTTGCAACCGCGCCCGAATTTTATAATTCTTCATCATATTTTAGCTAAAACAAAACAATGCAACAAGAAAATTGCTATTTCAAGTGTGGTAGGTATTCTAGAATCCAGCCCATATAGCTTACAATATACAACGTATACATAAAAAGTAGGTAAAATCTGACTTTATTTTTGTAAAAAATCATATAAAAATTTTCTTCCGCGCCCGAATTTTATAATTCTTTATCATATTTTAGCTGAAAGAAAACATTGCAACAAGAAAATTGCTATTTCAAGTTTGGTGGGTATTCTAGAATCCAGCCCATGTAGATTACAATATACAACGTATTGATCAAGAAAAGATAATAACTGATATTAATTTTGTAAAAAATCATATAAATATTTGCTTCCGCGCCCGAATTTTATAATTTTTCATCATATTTTAGCTAAAAGAAAACATTGCAATAAGAAAATTGCTATTTCAAGTGGGGTAGGTATTCTAAAATCCAGCCCATGTAGCTTAAAATATACAACGTATTCACCAAGAATAGGTAAAATCTCAATTTATTTTTGTAAAAAATCATATAAATATTTGCTACATCGCCGAATTTTATAATTTTTCTTCATATTTGAGCTAAAAGAAAACATTTCAACAAGATAATTGCTATTTCAAGAGTGGTAGGTATTCTAGAATCCAGCCCATGTAGCTTACAATATACAACGTATTTATCAAGAATAGGTAAAAGCTGACATTATTTTTGTAAAAAATCATATAAATATTTGCTACCTCGCCCGAATTTTATAACTCTTCATCATATTTTAGCTAAAAGAAAACATTGCAACAAGAAAATTGCTAATTCAAGTGTTGTAGGTATTCTAAAATCCAGCCCATGTAGCTTACAATATACAACGTATTCATCAAGAACAGGTAAAATCTGACTTTGTTTTTGTAAAAAATCATATAAATATTTGCTTCCGCGCCCGAATTTTATAATTTTTCATCATATTTTAGCTAAAAGAAAACATTACAACAAGGAAATTGCTAATTTAAGTGTGGTAGTTATCTTAGAATCCAGCCTATGTAGCTTACAATATACAACGTATTTATAAAAAGTAGGTAAAATCTGACATTATTTTTATAAAAAATTATATAAATATATGCTTCCGCGCCCGAATTTTTTAATTGTTCATCATATTTTAGCTAAAAAAAACATTGCAACAAAAAAATTGCTATTTCAAGTGTGGTAGGTATTCTACAATCCAGCCCATGTAGCTTACAATATACAACGTATTCATCAAGAACAGGTAAAATCTGACTTTGTTTTTGTAAAAAATCATATAAATATTTGCTTCCGCGGCCGAATTTTATAATTCTTCATCATATTTTAGCTAAAAGAAAACATTGCAACAAGAAAATTGCTATTTCAAGTGGGGTAGGTATTCTAGAATCCAGCCCATGTAGTTTACAATATACAACGTATTCATCAAAAATAGGTAAATTCTGACTTTATTTTTTAAAAAATCATATAAATATTTGCATCCGCGCCCAAATTTTATAATTTTTCATCATATTTTAGCTAAAAGAAAACAATGCAACAAGAAAATTGCTATTTCAGGTATGGTACGTATTCTAGAATCCAGCCCATGTAGCTTACAATATACAACGTATTCATAAAAAGTAGGTAAAATCTGACTTCATTTTTGTAAAATATCAAATAAATATTTGCTTTCGCGCCCGAATTTTATAAATCTTTATCATGTTTTAGCTAAAAGAAAACATTGCAACAAGAAAATTGCTATTTCAAGTGTGGTAGGTATTCTAGAATCCAGCCCATGTAGCTTACAATATACAACGTTTACATAAAAAGTAGGTAAAATCTGACTTTATTTTTGTAAAAAATCATATAAATATTTGCTTTCGCGCCCGAATTTTTTAAATCTTTATCATGTTTTAGCTAAAAGAAAACAATGCTACAAGAAAATGCTATTTCAAGTGTGGTAGGTATTCTAAAATCCAGCCCATGTAGCTTACAATATACAACGTATTCATAAAAAGTTGGTAAAATCTGACTTTATTTTTGTAAAAGATCATATAAATATTTGCTTCCGCGGCCGAATTTTATAATTCTTCATCATATTTTAGCTAAAAGAAAACAATGCAACAAGAAAATTGCTATTTCAAGTGTGATAGGTATTCTAGAATCCAGCCCATGTAGCTTACAATATACAACGTTTTCATAAAAAGTAGGTAAAATCTGACTTTATTTTTGTAAAAAATCATATAAGTATTTGCTTCCGCGCCCAAATTTTATAATTCTTTAACATGTTTTAGCTAAAAGAAAACATTGCAACAAGAAAATTGCTATTTCAAGTGTGGTGGGTATTCTAGAATCCAGCTCATGTAGCTTTCAATATACAATGTATTCATCAAGAAAAGGTAAAATCTGACTATATTTTTGTAAAAAATCATATAAATATTTGCTTCCGCGCCCGAATTTTATAATTCTTCATCATATTTTAGCTAAAAGAAAACATTGCAACAAGAAAATTGCTATTTCAAGTAGGGTAGGTATTCTAGAATCCAGCCCATGGAGCTTACAATATACAACGTATTCATAAAAACTAGGTAAAATATGACTTAATTTTTGTAAAAATTCATATAAATATTTGCTTCCGCTCAAGTTTTATAATTTTTCATCAAATTTTTGCTAAAAGAAAACAATGCAACAAGAAAATTGCTATTTCAAGAGTGGTAGGTATTCTAGAATCCAGCCCATGTAGCTTACAATATACAACGTTTTCATAAAAAGTAGGTAAAATCTGACTTTATTTTTGTAAAAAATCATATAAATATTTGCTTCCGCGCCCGAATTTTATAATTTTTCATCATATTTTTGTTAAAAGAAAACAATGCAGCAAGAAAATTGCTATTTCAAGTGTGGTACGTATTCTAGAATCCAGCCCATGTAGCTTACAATATACAACGTATTCATAAAAAGTAGGTAAAATCTGACATTATTTTTGTAAAAAATCATATAAATATTTGCTTCCGCGCCCGAATTTTATAGTTCTTTAACATGTTTTAGCTAAAAGAAAACATTGCAACAAGAAAATTGCTATTTCAAGTTTGGTGGGTATTCTAGAATCCAGCCCATGTAGATTACAATATACAAAGTATTGATCAAGAAAAGATAAAAACTGACATTATTTTGTAAAAAATCATATAAATATTTGCTTCCGCGCCCGAATTTTATAATTCTTCATCATATTTTAGCTAAAAGAAAACATTGCAATAAGAAAATTGCTATTTCAAGTGGGGTAGGTATTCTAAAATCCAGCCCATGTAGCTTAAAATATACAACGTATTCACCAAGAATAGGTAAAATCTCAATTTATTTTTGTAAAAAATCATATAAATATTTGCTACATCGCCGAATTTTATAATTTTTCATCATATTTGAGCTAAAAGAAAACATTTCAACAAGATAATTGCTATTTCAAGAGTGGTAGGTATTCCAGAATCCAGCCCATGTAGCTTACAATATACAACGTATTTATCAAGAATAGGTAAAATCTGACTTTGTTTTTGTAAAAAATCATATAAATATTTGCTTCCGCGGCCGAATTTTATAATTCTTCATCATATTTTAGCTAAAAGAAAACATTGCAACAAGAAAATTGCTATTTCAAGTGGGGTAGGTATTCTAGAATCCAGCCCATGTAGTTTACAATATACAACGTATTCATCAAAAATAGGTAAATTCTGACTTTATTTTTAAAAAAATCATATAAATATTTGCATCCGCTCCCGAATTTTATAAATCTTTATCATGTTTTAGCTAAAAGAAAACATTGCAACAAGAAAATTGCTATTTCAAGTGTGGTAGGTATTCTAGAATCCAGCCCATGTAGCTTACAATATACAACGTTTACATAAAAAGTAGGTAAAATCTGACTTTATTTTTGTAAAAAATCATATAAATATTTGCTTTCGCGCCCGAATTTTATAAATCTTTATCATGTTTTAGCTAAAAGAAAACATTGCTACAAGAAAATTGCTATTTCAAGTGTGGTAGGTATTCTAGAATCCAGCCCATGTAGCTTACAATATACAACGTATTCATAAAAAATAGGTAAAATCTGACTTTATTTTTGTAAAAAATCAAATAAATATTTGCTTCCGCGCCTGAATTTTATAATTCTTTAACATGTTTTAGCTAAAAGAAAACATTGCAACAAGAAAATTGCTATTTCAAGTGTGGTGGGTATTCTAGAATCCAGCCCATGTAGCTTACAATATTGTAACGTTTTATTTATTTAGGTGAAGTGTAAAATTGATTAAAACACTAATATTTATATAACTATGTTTAATTAAAGAAATATGAATTATAAAGAATAAATAAAAATAACTAACACTAAGAATTAACAAATATAAACACTAATTTAAGAACTAATTATTATTACTAAAGACTTAAACACTAAGATAACTTATTTAAACAATTGAAACTATGCGACATTTATTTCAACAATATTTATATCACTGTCTATTTATTTATATCACCATCTGTACACTACACGTATTAACACAAGACTGTCCTCGCGATCTTTTGCTTGGGGTATTTATATTAAAACAGTTCAATCTAGAATATTCCACGAATCTGTGAATCAGAACAATGGGGAGCTGACGGACGTGTTTTAATCTGTTCGCTAGCGGCCGCAGCCCGCGCCGCCGCCCGCGGGTTCGCTACATTGCCCCCTCCTTAAGACTGTTTCGTCCCGGAACAGTTCGTTATGACGAAATCTGCATGCATCACCCTTGGTACATCTGGAAGTCTTAAAGAAGTAACAGTCGACGGTCCGTTTGAGCTCTTCTTGACCGGTAGAGTTGAAACTGCAGACTAGAATTTCCACTCCGGTAAAGCGGAAGATTGTTTCTAACATGCTTCTAACAATCCTCCAATCCAAACCATCTAGTCCACAGCCTATCTTCGGTACTGCCAGTTTCATGATGTCGTTTTCCAACAGATGGTCCTTCATGTCGCACAGCGAGTCCCATAAATTGCGGTATGACGGCTTCTGATGTGAGGATTGTTTCGTAACGAGATAGTAAATGTACCGCTTGGGTTCTACGTTATCATCCTTCAGTTGTAGCGTTTTCCCGACAGTTGGACGTTGGTTGGCCAGTTCTTGTACTCGTCCAAATTTTCTTTTAAAAACTGAAGCGATGCCGCGGGACATTTTAATGTCTTTCGCTACACAGTGAGCGAGGGAATATTCGGGGGACACGGTGAACAGATCTCGTTGTTCTTCTCGTGTCACGCCATACCGTACTTTGTGACCAGTGGAATGGCTTTCCATAAAGTCATCATATGTGGGTTCCTCAGCTACAACCCGGCGAACCGTCGCTCCACAATGATCGTCAAAATTATCACCAGCGAAAGGGGCTAACCGATTGAAGTGGACTACTCTCGGCTTTCCATTAGGTGTTTTCCTAATTCTGTAGACCACATCATTTATTCTTTTTACGATCTCGTAGGGACCTTCCCAATTCTTTAGCAGCTTCGGTGATAAGCCACGTCGTCTTTGTGGATTGTAAAGCCACACCAAATTCCCAGGTTGAAAACCACCTTTTTCAGCCTTGACGTCATACTGGTCCTTCATCCGATTGCTGGCACCTTGAATGTTTGTGCGGACTTGTTCATGGATGTCATTCATTCTTCTCCGTAAGACCGTTACATAGTCCTCCCCGGCTAGATCTTCACCGGGTTTACTACCAAATACCAGGTCGCATGGTAAGCGCAACTCCCGCCCGAATAAGATGTTAGCTGGTGTCTGCCCTGTTGTCTCATGCACGGATGAACGGTAAGCCAACAAGAACAGATGAAGATGTCGGTCCCAGTCTCGTTGATGGTTATAGACTACCTTTGATAAATACCGATTTATTGTTCTATTCATCCGTTCAACCATGCCATCAGACTGCGGGTGTAATGCAGTAGTTCTGGTTTTCTTTATTCCTAATATCTTACAGATATTTTGGAACAGAGCAGACTCGAAATTCCTTCCTTGGTCGGAATATATCTCTCGCGGTACTCCGAATCGGCAGATGCATTCTTTTACCAAGACTTCAGCGACCGTTACGGCTTCCTGGTTGGGTAATGGATAGGCTTCGACCCACTTAATAAAGTAGTCCATTACTACTACTATGTATTTATTTCCATCATCAGTTTCGGGGAATGGTCCGGCCACGTCAATCGCAATGCGTTCAAAGGGACTTCCAACGTTATATTGGCGCATAGGAGCTCTTCTTTTTCTATGTGGCCCGTTACTTCCCGCGCAGATCACACATTTCTTGCACCACTCTTTAACATCCTCCTTGCAATTTACCCAGTAAAATCGTAGGCGTAGCCTTTCGAGGGTTCTATTCACTCCAAAATGTCCTCCACCAGATCCGTCATGGATCTCTTCCAATACTTCCGGTACTCTGTTCCTAGGAATTATCAACTGGGTTCTACTCTCAGTACCATCTGTATTTTCTACGACACGTTTCAGGAGGCCCTCTTCAACCACAATAGAATCCCACTGCGCCCAGTACGATTTTACACTTTGTGAGTGTCGTGCAACGTCTTCCCAAACTGGCCTGCCATCGCCATGCTTCCAATCAAGTATGATCTTTAAGTCCGGATCATTCTCTTGGTCCTTGCGAAGGTCTTCCGTTTGCCAACTATCATTCACTACTGTTGTTCTGGCGATGCTAGAGAGTTTTTCGTCTAGACGACTGCAATGCTTGCATTCGTCCTGGCAAGGTCTTCTTGATAATGCGTCAGCATTACGATGGCTTGTACCTGCTCGATGCTCAATAACAAAGTTATATTCTTGTAATCTTTCAATCCATCTAGCTGCCTGACCTTCAGGATTCTTAAATTGTAGCAGCCATTTGAGAGCAGCGTGGTCAGTTCTTATAAGAAATCTTCTACCGTACAAATATTTGTAGAAGTGCTCCACGGATTTCACGACTGCTAAAAGTTCTTTTCTGGTGACGCAATAATTCCTCTCTGGTTTTGACAAGGTCTTACTAAAATAGGCAATAACCTTCTCTTGTCCGTCTTGTATCTGGGAAAGAACGCCACCAATCCCAACGTTGCTGGCATCTGTATCAAGAACGAATTCTCCTTCTGGTAAAGGATAACTTAGAACAGGTGCGCTTGTCAAGGAATATTTAAGTTGTTTGAACGCAGCTTGACAGTCCATCTCCCAGATAAATTTTCTGCCTTCTTCAGTAAGCCTTGTCAATGGCTTCGCTATGTTGGCAAATCCAGGTACATAACGTCGGTAGTATGTACAGAGACCAAGGAAACTTCTCAATTCATGTTTATCCCTCGGTACTGGCCAGTCACTCACAGCCCTTATTTTCTCCGGGTCAACTGCAATGCCCTTACCAGAAACTACGTGTCCAAGCTAATGAACTTCTTTTTGAAATAAGTGACACTTCTTTGGACTGAGTTTCAGGTTAGCCTTCCTCAATCTTTGGAAAACCTCTTCCAAGTTCTTCATGTGGTCCTCGAACGTTTTTCCTACCACAATAATATCGTCGAGGTAAACCAAACATGTTTTCCATGACAGTCCAACCAACACGATTTCCATAAGTCGTTCAAACGTTGCAGGGGCATTGCAGAGCCCAAATGGCATAACAGTAAATTGCCAAAGACCGGTACCGATGGTAAAAGCTGTCTTTTCTTTGTCTTTTGGATCTAAATCCACTTGACAGTATCCGCTCTTTAAATCAAGAGTAGAGAAAATCTTTGATCCTGCCAATGTGTCCAGTGTATCGTCTATTCGGGGTAGCGGGTAGCTATCCTTCTTCGTCACGTTGTTAAGTAGACGATAATCGACGCAAAATCTTGTAGAACCATCCTTCTTCTTTACTAACACCACTGGTGAAGCCCATGGACTGCTTGAAGGTTCAATCACACCTTCCGTCCTCATGTCCTCAATAATTTCTTCTGCTTCTTCCCGCTTCGCCAGTGGTAATCTTCTTGCTGTTTGGCGGATGGGTCTTGCGTCTCCGGTGTCTATTTTATGATGGACTACATTGGTTCTTCCTTTGTCCTTCTTGTCCAATTGGAACACATCTTGAAAGTTGCCAATTAAACCCTTAGCCTTGGTTTTCTGGTCGGCGGTCAAGTCCTGGAACGATGATGACAGCTCCTTGATTAGTATATCTGGAGCTTCACAGGATGTGTTGTCTTTGGCCTTTACAGTTCGAATAATTGATGATACCGTTGAACATTCACCTACTACGGTCCCTTTTTTTAGTATAACGGGATAAAAATTTATGTTCATTACTCGAACTGGGATTATCTTGTCCGATTTGAGCAAGGCTTTTCCAATTACAATTCCAGTCCCAGTTTTGGCATCATCGTTTTTCGGCTGGAGCATTACAATGTTTCCCTCACAGAAGCTACCCTCTAACTGTGCTTCCACGATTGATTCACTCCGTTCTGGGAGGGTTACATCTTCCGTTATTAATACTCGCATGGCATTGTCGTCTCGTGGATTTAATACCAGTTCTTCATCATTGACCATCATCACTCCATTCTTCAGGTCAAGTTTAAATCCATGCTTTTTCATAATGTCCATGCCGAGGATGAATTCATCTTCTACGTCAGCTACCAGCACACGATGTTTAATGTAAGTTTTTCCAACAGCGATGCTCAAATCTATTTCTCCAGATGCGGAAGCTTGTTCTCCTGTGGCTGTTCGTATTTGCCACTTTGTTGGAAGTAGATGTTTTCTGCACAGTTTTCTTGCTAAGTCGGGTCTGATTATTGTTTTTGTCGCACCCGTATCCAGCAACATTTTAAGCGGCCTGCTGTCGATAGAGCCGTCTACATAGACACTGTTAGCTTGATGATGAAGGGATGCGACATAACTAATGGATTCTGGGGCTACTGGATTACGGGTCGACGATTGCCCCTTCGCATCAACCCGACTTAGTTTAGACTCCCTTTCTTCCTTTCTTGGTTCTGCTTTCCTCTGTTGTTTTCTGCAGAGCTTTTGCGGGTGACCTACTTCACCGCAATTCCAACAGCGGAGTTTCTTTCTTCCAGAAGCATGAATTTCGGATGTAATACGTCTTATCCTATCATCTAGGTCCTCGATACTCTCAGCATCGATATTTCGCACTCGCGATTGGTTACGTGAAGCTTGTTTCGCAGCTTCATGGCCTAAGGCATATGAAAGTGCGTCAACCAGAATTTTTGGTCGAGCCAATCGTAGTGCCTGCTGAGTTTCATTATCTCGGACCCCATAGATAAAGGCTTGTGTGGCTAGGCATTCCAAAACGCTGTCAGGAGCTGTAGGGTGTGCCAGACGAACTAAACGAGCTATATCAGCTTCGAATTCTTGAAGGTTTTCTTTAGAACTCTGATATCGGTTCCTCAGTTGTGTCTGGTACACTTGCTCCAGATGCGCATTGCCATATCGCATATCCAATCTCTTAACAAGTTGTTCGTAATCTTCTTGTTCATCTTCTTTTAACGTTTGTAGGATATCGATGGCTTCTCCACGTAGCGAAACTGTCAGCGCAGTAGCCTTTTCTTTGGAAGTCCAGCCATTTGCTTTGGCAGCGGCTTCAAATTGTTTTACATAATTCGGCCATGATGACTTGCCATCGAATTCGGGTGCTTTAATGTGCAGTTTTGAATTATGTTCCGCTTTTACTGTTTTGTTTACTTGAATAATATCTGCCACATTAGAATTTGATACCGCTGGCGTAATATTAGAGAAATTTTGCTGCAACTCTTCAACTTTTTTCTCGTAAGTTTCTATTCTCTCTTCTAATATTCTAGAACTTTCTTTCAATTGTTCGTTTAGCTTGTCCTCCAAACATTTAGAATTTTCCATTAATTTTTCCTCCCATATTCTAGAATTTTCTGTTAACTTTTCTTCCAAAGTTCGAGAATTTTCCGCCAACTTTTGTTCTAAAGCTTTAGAATTTTCTTCAGATTTTCTAGAACTTTCCTCTAATTTTTGTTCTAATGTTTTAGAACTTTCTTTCATTTGTTCCAAAGTTCTAGAATTTTCTTCCAAACTTCTGGAATTTTCTTTCAGAATTTTAACAAAATCGCTGAAACCACCCGCAATTTCGAATACAAACTCATCTGGATTTTCACCAGCTTCTACTAAAGCTTGCCGTAGACGAAGTTGCAGAACAGCCTTGGATCCCGATGTCTCTAACTCTCGGTCTTCCAGCTCCCTCTTGAGATCGGTCACTTTTAATTCACTTAATTTAGCCATTTTATTTATTTTTATTTTACACTTCACAGTTTATTAAAAACCCTCACACCTGACACCAATTGTAACGTTTTATTTATTTAGGTGAAGTGTAAAATTGATTAAAACACTAATATTTATATAACTATGTTTAATTAAAGAAATATGAATTATAAAGAATAAATAAAAATAACTAACACTAAGAATTAACAAATATAAACACTAATTTAAGAACTAATTATTATTACTAAAGACTTAAACACTAAGATAACTTATTTAAACAATTAAAACTATGCGACATTTATTTTAACAATATTTATATCACTGTCTATTTATTTATATCACCATCTGTAGACTACACGTATTAACACAAGACTGTCCTCGCGATCTTTTGCTTGGGGTATTTATATTAAAACAGTTCAATCTAGAATATTCCACGAATCTGTGAATCAGAACAAGGGGAGCGGACGGACGTGTTTTAACCTGTTCGCTAGCGGCCGCAGCCCGCGCCGCCGCCCGCGCCGCGACCCTGGGTTCGCTACAATATACAACGTATTCATCAAGAAAAGGTAAAATCTGACTATATTTTTGTAAAAAATCATATAAATATTTGCTTCCGCGCCCGAATTTTATAATTCTTCATCATATTTTAGCTAAAAGTAAACATTGCAACAAGAAAATTGCTATTTCAAGTGGGGTATGTATTCTAGAATCCAGCCCATGGAGCTTACAATATACAACGTATTCATAAAAAGTAGGTAAAATATGACTTTATTTTTGTAAAAAATCATATAAATATTTGCTTCCGCGCCCGAATTTTATAATTCTTCATCATATTTTAGCTAAAAGAAAACAATGCAACAAGAAAATTGCTATTTCAAGTGTGGTAGGTATTCTAGAATCCAACCCATGTAGCTGACAATATACAACGTATTCATCAAGAATAGGTAAAATTGACTTTATTTTTGTAAAAAATAATATAAATATTTGCTTCCGCGCCCGAATTTTATAATTCTTTATCATATTTTAGCTAAAAGAAAACATTGCAACAAGAAAATTGCTATTTCAAGTGGGGTAGGTATTCTAGAATCCAGCCCATGTAGCTAACAATATACAACGTATTGATCAAGAAAAGGTAAAATCTGACTTTATTTTTGTAAATATCATATAAATATTTGCTTCCGCGCTCAAATTTTATAATTTTTCATCATATTTTTGCTAAAAGAAAACAATGCAACAAGAAAATTGCTATTTCAAGTGTGGTACGTATTCTAGAATCCAGCCCATGTAGCTTACAATATACAACGTTTTCATAAAAAGTAGGTAAAATCTGACATTATTTTTGTAAAAAATCATATAAATATTTGCTTCCACGCCCGAATTTTATAATTCTTCATCATAATTTAGCTAAAAGAAAACAATGCAACAAGAAAATTGCTATTTCAAGTGTAGTTGGTATTCTAGAATCCAGCCCATGTAGCTTACAATATACAACGTATTAATCAAGAATAGGTAAAATATGACTTTATTTTTGTAAAAAATTATATAAATATTTGCTTCCGCGCTAAAATTTTATAATTCTTCATCATATTCTAGCTAAAAAAAAACAATGCAACAAGAAAATTGCTATTTCAAGTGTGGTACGTATTCTAGAATCCAGCCCATGTAGCTTACAATATATAACGTATTCATCAAGAATAGATAAAATCTGACTTTGTTTTTGTAAAAAATCATATAAATATTTGCTTCCGCGCCCGAATTTTATAATTCTTCATCATAATTTAGCTAAAAGGAAACATTGCAACAAGAAAATTGCTATTCCAAGTGTTGTAGGTATTCTAGAATCCAGCCCATGTAGATTACAATATACAACGTATTGATCAAGAAAAGATAAAATCTGACATTATTTTTGTAAAAAATCATATAAATATTTGCTTCCGCGCCCGAATTTTATAATTCTTCATCATATTTTAGCTAAAAGAAAACATTGCAATAAGAAAATTGCTATTTCAAGTGGGGTAGGTATTCTAAAATCCAGCCCATTTTTATTTTTGTAAAAGATCATATAAATATTTGTTTCCGCGCCCGAATTTTATAATTCCTTATCATATTTTAGCTAAAAGAAAACATTGTAACAAAAAAATTGCTATTTCAAGTGTGGTAGGTATTCTAGAATCCAGCCCATGTAGCTTACAATATACAACGTATTCATCAAGAATAGGTAAAATTAGACTTTATTTTTGTAAATAATCATATAAATATTTGCTTCTCCGCCCGAATTTTATAATTCTTCATCATATTTTAGCTAAAAGAAAACATCGCAACAAGAAAATTGCTATTTCAAGTATGGTAAGTATTCTAGAAACCAGCCCATCTAGCTCACAATATACAACGTTTTCATCAAGAAAAGGTAAAATCTGCCTTTATTTTTATAAAAAATCATATAAATATTTGCCTCCGCGCCCAAATTTTATAATTTTTCATCATATTTCAGTTAAAAGAAAACAATACAACACGAAAATTGCTGTTGCAAGTGTGGTAGGTATTCTAGAATCCAGCCCATGTAGCTTACAATATACAACGTATTCATAAAAAGTAGGTAAAATCTGACTTTATTTCTGTAAAAGATCATATAAATATTTGCTTCCGCGCCCGAATTTTATAATTTTTCATCATATTTTAGCTAAAAGAAAACAATGCAACAAGAAAATTGCTATTTCAAGTGTGGTAGGTATTCTAGAATCCAGCCCATGTAGCTTACAATATACAACGTATTCATCAAAAATATGTAAATTCTGACTTTATTTTTGTAAAAAATCATATAAATATTTGCTTCCGCGCCCGAATTTTATAATTCCTTATCATATTTTAGCTAAAAGAAAACATTGCAACAAGAAAATTGCTTTTTCAAGTGTGGTAGGTATTCTAGAATCCAGCCCATGTAGCTTACAATATACAACGTATTCATCAAGAATAGGTAAAATCTGACTTTATTTTTGTAAAAAATCATATAAATATTTGCTACCTCGCCCGAATTTTATAATTCTTCATCATATTTTAGCTAAAAGAAAACATTGCAACAGGAAAATTGCTATTTCAAGTGGGGTAGGTATTCCAGAAACCAGCCCATGTAGCTCACAATATACAACGTATTGATTATGAAAAGGTAAAATCTGACTTTATTTTTGTAAAAAATCATATAAATATTTGCTTTGCGCAAGAATTTTATAATTATTCATCATATTTTAGCTAAATGAAAACATTGCAACAAGAAAATTGCTCTTTCAAGTGTGGTAGGTATTCTACAATCCAGCCCATGTAACTTACAATATACAACGTATTCATCATGAATAGGTAAATTCAGCCAGTACGGGTGTGTGGTCGTGGCGTGTCTTGTCTGATCGTGTAGATAAGCAACATAGCCCGCCCTGTCCAATTGGATGGGTTGCCGCACAACAGTTCGGTGTTTGCTGGCCTTGCAGAGACTGTAGGCTGACAACCTGCATCACTAAAAATGCAAGTAAAACATGTCACGAAACAAGTACTTCAGGTACTTGAAGCCTAATCGGCTTCACCAAAAATCTGGATCTACTTCCGGAAAAACTAAGTAAGGGCTGTGTCCCAATAGATCTTCTAGGTCGCGTTGACAAAAAGCGACAAAACGCTTAAACCCTCATATACATACAATACAATACAAAAGAATAGGTAAAATCTGACTTTATTTTTGTAAAAAATCATATAAACATTTGCTACCTCGATCGAATTTTATAATTCTTCATCATATTTTAGCTAAAAGAAAACATTGCAACAAGAAAATTGCTATTTCAAGTGTGGTAGGTATTCTAGAATCCAGCTTATGTAGCTTACAATATACAACGTATTCATCAAGAATAGTTAAAATCTGACTTTATTTTTGTAAAAAATCATATAAACATTTGCTTCCGCGCCCGAATTTTATACTTCTTCATCATATTTTAGCTAAAAGAAAACATTGCAACAAGAAAATTGCTATTTCAAGTGTGGTAGGTATTCTAGAATCCAGCCCATGTAGCTTACAATATACAACGTGTTCATCAAGGATAGGTAAAATCTGACTTTAGTTTAGTAAAAAATCATATAAATATTTGTTTCCACGCCCGAATTCTATAATTCTTTATCATATTTTAGCTAAATAAAAACATTGCAACAAGAAAATTGCTATTTCAAGTGTTGTAGGTATTCTAGAATCCAGCCCATGTAGCTTACAATATACAACGTATTCATTAAAATGACACCCGAAAATTGAATGTTTATTATCTGATTGGTACCACTTTATGGTCACTTTTGCATGTCCAATGCTATAATTATCCGTAGTCTAGATCCTAAAGCATGAATATGAATGTTTTAGCAATAGTATCCATTTCAAGAATAGGTAAAATCTGACTTTATTTTTGTAAAAAATCATATAAATATTTGCTTCCGCGCCCGAATTTTATAATTCTTCATAATATTTTAGCTTAAAGAAAACATTGCAACAGAAAAATTGCTATTTCAAGTGGGGTAGGTATTCCAGAAACCAGCCCATGTAGCTCAAAATATACAACGTATTGATCAAGAAAAGGTAATATCTGACTTTATTTTTGTAAAAAATCATATAAATATTATTTCGGCGCCAAAATTTTATAATTTTTCATCATATTTTAGCTAAAAGAAAACAATGCAACAAGAAAATTGCTATTTCAAGTGTGGTAGGTATTCTAGAATCCAGCCCATGTAGCTTACAATATACAACGTATTCATAAAAAGTAGGTTAAATCTGACTTTATTTTTGTAAAAGATCATATAAATATTTGCTTCCGCGCCCATATTTTATAATTCTTCATCATATTTTAGCTAAAAGAAAATAATGCAACAAGAAAATTGCTATTTCAAGTGTGGTAGGTATTCTAGAATCCAGCCCATGTAGTTTACAAAATACAACATATTCATCAAAAATAGGTAAATTCTGACTTTATTTTTGTAAAAAGTCATACAAATATTTGCTTCCGCGCCCAAATTTTATAATTTTTCATCATATATAAGCTAAAAGAAAACAATGCAACAAGAAAATTGCTATGTCAAGTGTGGTAGGTATTCTAGAATCCAGCCCATGTAGCTTACAATATACAACGTATTAATACAAAGTAGTTAAAATCTGACATTATTTTTGTAAAAAATCATATAAATATTTGCTCCCGCGCTCGAATTTTTTAATTCTCCATCATATTTTAGCTAAAAGAAAACAATGCAACAAGAAAATTGCTTTTTTAAGTGTGGTAAGTATTCTAGAATCCAGCCCATGTAGCTTACAATATACAACGTATTCATAAAAAGTAGGTAAAATCTGCCTTTATTTCTGTAAAAGATCATATAAATATTTGCTTCCGCGCCCAAATTTAATAATTCTTCATCATATTTTAGCTAAAAGAAAACAATGCAACAAGAAAATTGCTATTTCAAGTGTGGTATAGGTATTCTAGAGTCCAGCCCATGTAGCTTACAATATACAACGTATTCATCAAGAATAGGTAAATTCTGACTTTATTTTTGTAAAAAAATTATATAAATATTTGCTTCCGCGCCTGAATTTTATAATTATTTATCATATTTTACCTAAAAGAAAACATTGCAACAAGAAAATTGCTATTTCAAGTGTGGTAGGTATTCTAGAATCCAGCCCATGTAGCTTACAATATACAACGTATTCATCAAGAATAGGTAAAATTGACTTAATTTTTGTAAAAAATGATATAAATATTTGCTTCCCCGCACGAATTTTATAATTCTTCATCATATTTTAGCTAAAAGAAAACATTGCAACAAGAAAATTGCTATTTCAAGTGTGGGAGGTATTCTAGAATCCAGCCCATGTAGTTTACAATATACAACGTATTCATCAAGAATAGGTAAAATATGACTTTATTTTTGTAAAAAATCATATAAATATTTGCTTCCGCGCCCAAATTTTATAATTTTTCATCATATTTTAGCTAAAAGAAAACAATGCAACAAGAACATTGCTATTTCAAGTGTGGTAGGTATTCTGGAATCCAGCCCATGTAGCTTACAATATACAACGTATTTATAAAAAGTAGGTAAAATCTGACATTATTTTTGTAAAAAATCATATAAATATTTGCTTCCGCGCCCGAATTTTATAATTCTTCATCATAATTTAGCTAAAAGAAAACAATGCAACAAGAAAATTGCTATTTCAAGTGTAGTAGGTATTCTAGATTCCAGCCCATGTAGCTTACAATATACAACGTATTCATCAAGAATAGGTAAATTATGACTTTATTTTTGTAAAAAATAATATAAATATTTGCTTTTGCGCCCGAATTTTATAATTCTTTATCATATATTAGCTAAAAGAAAACATTGCTACAAGAAAATTGCTATTTCAAGTGGGGTAGCTATTCTAGAATCCAGCCCATGTAGCTAATAATATACAACGTATTGATCAAGAAAAGGTAAAATCTGACTTTATTTTTGTAAAAAATCATATAAATATTTGCTTCCGCGCACGAATTTTATAGTTTTTCATCATATTGTACCTAAAAGAAATTATTGCAACAAGAAAATTGCTATTTCAAGTGTGGTAGGTATTCTAGAATCCAGCCCATGAAGCTTACAATATACAACGTATTCATCAAGAATAGGTAAAATCAGACTTTATTTTTGTAAATAATCATATAAATATTTGCTTCCCCGCCCGAATTTTATAATTCTTCATCATATTTTAGCTAAAAGAAAACATCGCAACAAGAAAATTGCTATTTAAAGTGTAGTAGGTATTCTAGAATCCAGCCCATGTAGTTTACAATATACAACGTATTCATCAAGAATAGGTAAATTATGACTTTATTCTTGTAAAAAATAATATAAATATTTGCTTCCGCGCTCAAATTTTATAATTCTTCATCATATTTTAGCTAAAAAGAAAAACATTGCAACAAGAAAATTATTATTTCAGGTGTGGTAGGTATTGTAGAATCCAGCCCATGTAGCTTACAACATACAACGTATTCATTAAAAGGACATCTGAAAATTGAATGTTTATTATCTGATTGGTACCACGTTATGGTCACTTTTGCATGTCCAATGCTAAAATTATCCGTAGTTTAGATATTTATTTCAAGAATAGGTAAAATCTGACTTTATTTTTGTAAAAAAATTATATAAATATTTGCTTCCGCGCCCGAATTTTATAATTCTTTATCATATTTTAACTAAAATAAAACATTGCAACAAGAAAATTGCTATTTCAAGTGTGGTAGGTATTCTAGAATCCAGCCCATATAGCATACAATATACAACGTATCCATTAAGAATAGGTAAAATCTGATTTTATTTTTATAAAAAATCATATAAATATATACTTCCGCACCGGAATATTGTAATTCTTTATCATACTTTAGCTAAAAGAAAACATTACAACAAGAAAATTGCTATTTCCAGTGTGGTAGGTATTCTAGAATCCAGCCCATATAGCTTACAATATACAACGTGTTAATCAAGAATAGGTAAAATCTGACTTTATTTTTGTAAAACATCATATAAGTAATTGCTTCCGCGACCGAATTTTATAATTCTTTATCATATTTTAACGAAAAGAAAACATTACAACAAGAAAATTGCTATTTTAAATGTGGTAGGTACTCAAGAATCCAGCCCATGTAGCTCATATTATATAACGTATTGATCAAGAAAAGGTAAAATCTGACATTATTTTTGTAAAAAATCATATAAATATTTGCTTCCGCGCCCGAATTTTATAATTTTTCATCATATTTTTGCTAAAAAAAAAAACATTGTAACAAGAAAATTGCTATTTCATATGGAGTAGGTATTCTAGAATCCAGCTTATGTAGCTTACAATATACAACGTATTCATCAAGAATAGGTAAATTCTGACTTTATTTTTGTAAAAAATCATATAAATATTTGCTTTCGCGCCTGAATTTTATAATTTTTTATCATGGCAACAAGAATATTGCTATTTCAGGTGTGGTAGGTGTTCTAGAATCAAGCTAATGTAGCTTACAATGTACAACATATTGATCAAGAAATGGTAAAATCTAAATTTATTTTTGTAAAAAATCATATAAATAATTGCTTCCGCGCCCGAATTTTATAATTTTTCATCATATTTTAGCTAAAAGAAAACATTGCAACAAGAAAATTGCTATTTTAAGTGTGGTAGGTATTCTAGAATCCAGCCAATGTAGCTTACAATATACAACGTGTTCATCA
Source organism: Stenolophus ochropezus (assembly GCA_035578165.1). Lineage (NCBI taxonomy): Eukaryota > Metazoa > Arthropoda > Insecta > Coleoptera > Carabidae > Stenolophus > Stenolophus ochropezus. The sequence continues at coordinate 33,832,353 of JAQOWZ010000006.1, read as the reverse complement.
AGAATAGGTAAAATCTGACTTTATTTTTGTAAAAAATTATATAAATATTTGCTTCCACGCCCGAATTTTATAATTCTTCATCATATTTTAGCTAAAAGAAAACATTGCAACAAGAAATTTGCTATTTCAAGTGTGGTAGGTATTCTAGTATCCAACCCATGTAGCTTACAATATACCACGTATTCATCATGAAAAGGTAAAATCTGACTTTATTTTTGTAGAAAATCATATTAATATTTGCTTCCTCGCCAGAATTTTATAATTTTTTATCATATTTTAGCTAAAAGAAAACATCGCAACAAGAAAATTGTTATTTCAGGTGTAGTAGGTGTTCTAGAATCAAGCCAATAAAGCTTACAATATACAACGTATTGATCAAGAAAAGGTAAAATCTGACTTTATTTTTGAAAAAAAAACAAATAAATATTTGCTTCCGCGCCCGAATTTTATAATTTTTCATCATATTTTATCTAAAAGAAAACATTGCAACAAGAAAATTGCTATTTCAAGTGTGGTAGGTATTCTAGAATCCAGCCCATGTACTTTTAATATAGAACGTATTCATCAAGAATAGGTAAAATCTGACTTTATTTTTGTAAAAAATCATATAAATATTTGCTTCCACGCCCGAATTTTATAATTCTTTATCATATTTTAGCTAAAAGAAAACATTGCAACAAGAAAATTGCTATTTTAAGTGTGGTAGGTATTCTAAAATCCAGCCAATGTAGCTTACAATATACAACGTGTTCATTAAGAATAGGTAAAATCTGACATTATTTTTGTAAAAAATCATATAAATATTTGCTACCTCGCCCGAATTTTATAATTCTTCATCATATTTTAGCTTAAAGAAAACATTGCAACAAGAAAACTGCTATTTCAAGTGTGGTAGGAACTCTAAAATCCAGTCCATATAGCTTACAATATACAACGTATTCATCAAGAATAGGTAAAATAGGACTTTATTTTGTAAAAAATCATATAAATATTTGCTTCTGCGCCGAATTTTATAATTCTTTATCATATATTACCTAAAATAAAACATTAAAACAAGAAAATTGCTATTTCAAGTGTGGTAGGTATTTTAGAATCCAGTCCATGTAGCTTACAATATACAACGTATTCATCAAGAATAGGTAAAATCTGAATTTATTTTTGTAAAAAATCATATAAATATTTGCTTCCGTGCCCGAATTTTATAATTATTCATCATATTTTAGCTAAAAGAAAACATAGCAACAAGAAAATTGTTATTTCAAGTGTGGTAGGTATTCTAGAATCCAACCCATGTAGCTTACAATATACAACGTATTCATCAAGAATAGGTAAAATCATATAAATATTTGCTTCCACCCCCAAATTCTATAGTTTTTCTTCATAGTTTAGCTGAAAGAAAACATTGCAACAAAAAAATTGCCATTTCAAGTGTGGTAGATATTCTAGAATCCAGCCCATGTAGCTTACAATATACAACGTATTCATTAAAATGACACCCGAAAATTGAATGTTTATTATCTGATTGGTACCACATTATGGTCACTTTTGCATGTCCAATGCTAAATTTATCCGTAGTATAGATCCTAAAGCATGAATATGAATATTTTAGCAAAAATATCCATTTCAAGAATAATTAAATCTGACTTAATTTTTGTAAAAAATCATATAAATATTTGCTTCCGCGTCCGAATTTTATAATTCTTTATCATATTTTAGCTAAAAGAAAACATTGCAACAAGAAAATTGCTATTTCAAGTGTATTGTATGTATTGTATGTATATGAGGGTTTTTTAAGCGTTTTTGTCGCTTTTTGTCAACGCGACCTAGAAGATCTATTGTGACACAGCCCTTACTTAGTTTTCCGGAAGTAGATCCATATTTTTGATGAAGCCGATTAGGCCTCAAGTACCTGAAGTACTTGTTTCGTGACATGTTTTACTTGCATTTTAGTGATGCAGGGTGTCAGCCTACAGTCTCTGCAAGGCCAGCACACACCGAGACGTTGTGCGGCAACCCATCCGATTGGACAGGGCGGGCTATGTTGCTTATCTACACGATCAGACCAGACACGCCACGACCACACAACCGTACTGGCTGACTTATTTCAAGTGTGGAAGGTATTCTAGAATCCAGCCCATGTAGCTTACAATATACAACGTATTCATCAAGAATAGGTAAAATCTGACTTTATTTTTGTAAAAAATCATATTAATATTCGCTTCCGCGCCCAAATTTTATAATACCTAATCATATTATAGATAAAAGAAAACATTGCAACGAGAAAATTGCTATTTCAAGTGTGGTAGGTATTCTAGAATTCAGCCCATGTAGCTTACAATATACAACGTATTCATTAAAACGACACCCTAAAATTGAATGTTAATTTCTGCTTGGTACCACGTTATGGTCACTTTTGCATGTCTAATGCTAAAATTATCCATAGTATATATACTAAAGCATGAATATGAATGTTTTAACAAAAATATCTATTTTAAGAATATGTAAAATCTGACTTTATTTTTGAAAAAATCATGTTAACATTTACTTCCGCGCCCGAATTTTATAATTCTTCATCATATTATAGCAAAAAGAAAATATTGCAATAAGATAATTGCTATTTCAAGTGTGGTAGGTATTCTAGAAACCAGCAAATGTAGCTTACAATATACAACGTATTCATCAAGAATAGGCAAAATCTGACTTTATTTTTGTAAAAAATCATATAAATATTTCTTTTCGCGCCCGAATTTTATAATTCTTCGTCATATTTTAGCTAAAAGAAAACATTGAAACAAGAAAATTGCTATTTTAAGTGTGGTAGGCATTCTAGAATCCAGCCATGTAACTTACAATATACAACGTATTCATTAAAATGACACTTGAAAATTAAATGTTTATCATCTGATTGGTACCACGTTATGGTCATTTTTGCGTGTCCAATGCTAAATTTATCCATAGTATAGATCCTAAAGTATGAATATGAATGTTTTATCAAAAATATCCATTTTAAGAATAGGTAAAATCTAACTTTATTTTTGTAAAATATCAGATAAATAATTGCTTCCGCGCCCGAATTTTATAATTTTTCTTCATATTTTAGCTAAAAGAAAACATAGCAACAATAAAATTGCTATTTCAAGTGTGGTAGGTATTCTGAATCCAGCCCATGTAGCTTTACAATATACAACGTATTCATCAAGAGCAGGAAAAATCTGACTTTATTTTTGTAAAAAATCAAATAAATATTTGCTTCCACGCCCGAATTTTATAATTTTTCATCATATTTTAGTTAAAAGAAAACATTGCAATAAGAAAATTGCTATTTTAAGTGTGGTAGGTATTCTAGAATCCAGCCCATGTAGCTTACAATATACAACGTATTAATCAAGAATAGGTAAAATCTGACTTTATTTTTGTAAAAAATCATATAAATATTTGCTTCCGCGCCAGATTTTTATAATTTTTCATCATATATTAGCTAAAAGAAAACGTTGCTACAAGAAAATTGCTATTTCACGTGTGGTAGGTATTCTAGAATCCAGCCCATGTAGCTTACAATATACAAGGTATTCATCAAGGAAAGGTAAAATCTGACTTTATTTTTGTAAAAAATCATATAAATATTTGCTTCCGCGCCCGCATTTTATAAATCTTCATCATATTTTAGCTAAAACAAAACATTGCAACAAGAAAATTGCTATTTCAAGTGTGGTAGGGATTCTAGAATCCAGCCCATGTAGCTTACAATATACAACGTATTCATTAAAATGACACCCGAAAATTGATTGTTTATTATCTGATTGGAACCAGGTTATGGTCATTTTTTCATGTCCAATGCTAAAATTATCCATAGTATAGATCCAAAAGCATGAATATGAATGTTTTAACAAAAATATCCATTTCAAGAATAGGTAAAATCTGACTTTATTTTTGTAAAAAATCATATAAATATTTGCTTCCGCGCCTGAATTTTATAATTTTTCATCATATTTTAGCTAAAAGAAAACATTGCATCAAGAAAATTGCTATTTTAGTGTGGTAGGTATTCTAGAATCCAGCTTATGTAGCTTACAATATACAAGGTATTCATCAAGGAAAGGTAAAATCTGACTTTATTTTTGTAAAAAATCATATAAATATTTGCCTCCGCGCCCGAATTTTATTATTTTTTATCATATTTTAGCTAAAAGAAAACATTGCATCAAGAAAAATGCTATTTCAAGTGTGGTAGGTATTTTAGAATCCAGCCCATGTAGCTTACAATACACAACGTATTATTCAAAAATATGTAAAATCTGACTTTATTTTTGTAAAAAATCATATAAATATTTGCTTCCGCGCTTAAATTTTATAATTTTTCATCATATTATAGCTAAAAGAAAACATTGCCTCAAGAAAATTGCTATTTCAAGTGTGGTAGGTATTCTAGAATCCAGCCCATCTAGCTCACAATATACAACGTATTAATCAAAAATAGGTAAAATCTGACTTTATTTTTGTAAAAAATCATATAAATATTTGCTACCGCGCTTGAATTTTATAATTCTTCATCATATTTTAGCTGAAAGAAAACATTGCAACAAGAAAAGTGCTATTTTAAGTGTGGTAGGTATTCTAGAATATATCCCATGTAGCTTACAATATACAACGTATTCATGAAGAAAAGGTAAAATCAGACTTTATTTTTGTAAAAAATCATATAAATATTTGCTTCCGCGTCCGAATTTTATAATTTTGTCATCAAATTTATTTAAAAGAAAACATTACATCAAGAAAGTTGCTGTTTCAAGTGTAGTAGGTATTCTAGAATCCAGCCCATCTAGCTTACAATATACAATGTATTAATCAAGAATATATAAAATCTGACTTTATTTTTGTAAAAATTCTTATATATCTTTGCTTCCACGCTTGAATTTTATAATTCTTCATCATATTTTAGCTAAAAGAAAACATTGCATTAAGAAAAATGCTATTTTAAGTGTGGTAGGTATTCTAGAATCCAGCCCATGTAGCTTACTATATACAACGTATTCATGAAGAAAAGGTAAATTCGGACTTTATTTTTGTAAAAAATCATATAAATATTTGCATTCGCGCCCGAATTTTATAATTCTTCATCATATATTTGTAAAAAATAAAGTCAGATTTAACCTATTTTTGATTAATACGTTGTATATTGTAAGCTACATGGGCTGGTTTCTAGAGTACCTACCACACTTGAAATAGCAATTTTCTTCTTGCAATGTTTTCTTTTAGCTAAAATATGATAAAAAATTATAAAATTCGGGCTCGGAAGCAAATATTTATATGATTTTTTACAAAAATAAAGTCAGATTTTACCTATTCTTAATGAATACGTTGTATATTGTAAGCTACATGGGCTGGATTCTAGAATACCTACCACACTTAAAATAGCAATTTTCTTGTTGCAATGTTTTCTTTTAGCTAAAATATGATGAAAAATTATAATATTTCGGCGGGGAAGCAAATAGTTATATGATTTTTTACAAAAATAAAAACAGATTTTATCTATTCTTGAAATATATATTTTTGTTAAAACATTCATATTCATGCTTTAGGATCTATACTATGGATAATTTTAGCATTGGACATGCAAAAGTGACCATAACGTGGTACTAATCAGATAATAAACATTCAATTTTCGGGTGTCATTTTAATGAATACGTTGTATATTGTAAGCTACATGGGCTGTTTTCTAGAATACGTACCATACTTGAAATAGCAATTTTCTTGTTGCAATGTTTTCTTTTAGCTAAAATATGATGAAGAATTATAAAATTCGGGCGCGAATGCAAATATTTATATGATTTTTTACAAAAATAAAGTCCGAATTTACCTTTTCTTCATGAATACGTTGTATATAGTAAGCTACATGGGCTGGATTCTAGAATACCTACCACACTTGAAATAGCATTTTTCTTGTTGCAATGTTTTCTTTTAGCTAAAATAAGATTAAAAATTATAAAATTCTGGCGCGGAAGCAAATAATTATTTGATTTTCTTACAAAAATATTGTCAGATTTATCTATTCTTCATTAATACATTGTATATTGCAAGCTACATGGGCTAAATTCTAGAATACCTACCACACTTAAAATAGCATTTTTCTTAATGCAATGTTTTCTTTTAGCTAAAATATGATGAAGAATTATAAAATTCAAGCGTGGAAGCAAAGATATATAAGAATTTTTAGTCAGATTTTATATATTCTTGATTAATACGTTGTATATTGTAAGCCAGAGGTTGGTAGCACTGTATATCGCTGGTTTTTCGAAGCTGAGACTTACTTTTTCTGTTTTTCAATTTTTTCAGAAAATTATCACAAATATTATTCAGGTATTTATAGCTAATATACTATACTTTAATTTAAATGCAGTCATTCATAAATATTCAAAATTTTTTAAAATTTTCACTACACGTGCTACACACATAACCTCACTTTAAGAAAGCACATGTTGCTGTGTCAATATGACACATGATCTGACTATGGAGGAAGAGGAGCTCCTACGTAGCCCGACTCCGTCCACTTCCGAACTTGAGGAGACTATCGGAAAGCTCCAACTAAGTGAGCGGAAAGGCAAACTGAGCGGTGCCGCCAGAAAACGCTTTAAGTGGCTCATTAAAAGTGGGCTTAGTGCTGACGAAGCACGTGTCAAAGCCCTTGAACCCATGAAGGATAAGGGTTCAAAAAGGACCCGGTCCGAGGAATCAACGCCCGAAATGTCTGTGAAAAGGCAAAAAACAGATGCTAAAGGCCAACCCAGCAGTGGTGCTCCGCCACCACCTGATAAGGCCACGTCGTCTGTGAGCTTTAAGCAGGCAATCCTGGGCACACGCGTCGGCATCCTGCACTATAGCTATCCGGAGGATATTCTAGAAACAGGACAGCTGACGAAAATTCAGGATGCAATCCTGGATTTAATTATTAAAGAGGCTAAAGGCTCTGTGAAGCCTAAGTTTCTTGGGGCAACCTTCAAGTCCGGATGGCTGAGCGTCAACTGCGCCGACAAAGCCACCGCCGAGTGGCTAATAGGCAAAGTCGACAGCTTAAAGCCTTGGGAAGGAGCCCATCTAAAAGCTGTAGAGGAAAAGGATTTGCCGAAGTCCAGCATTGTAAATGCTTATTTCCCCAACAGCAAAACCAATTCAACAGATCAGATATTGAATCTGATAGAGGGTCAAAACGAGGGCCTGGATACCAAGCAGTGGAGGGTTTTAAAGAGGACAGATGAGGGCTCGGCAGTGCTTCTTACACTGTCCATAGACTCGACGTCCTTAAGCACCCTTAAAAAAGCTGATTTCAAAATCAGCTACAAATTTGGCCAGACAACGATTAGGCTAAAGGGTAAAAAACCCAACAAAAAGCCTACCGACGTCGCAGCCAAAAAAGCCACTACCAGCACTGCTACAGGTAAGCTTAACTTAAAAAAGGAGGCAGGGAGTAATGCCACCAATATTAACACTGGAAATTCCAGATTAAAGGTAGGTAAAGGTAAAGAGGCTGCTTTAAAGCCTCAACCCAATCCCACACCTACACACTCCAAGACACCACGGGCCGTCGGAATCACGCACAAAGGGAAACAAGTTCCTAGCTGCGACGTGGCTCTGAACAAAACGTGATGTCCAGCAGTAATATAAAGATGCTGCAAGTGAATCTTCAACACTGCAAAACTGCCTCTGATGTGTTGAACAAAACATTCACCACCACTAACACCGATATAGTGCTAGTTCAAGAGCCTTATGTGTATGGAGGCGTAGTAAGGAAACTTACTACACCAGTAGGTAAGTTAACCTACTGTAACGAACCAGATGTCATTCCAAGAGCAGCATTGCTCATTAAGACATCGATTAAATTCGTAACATTAAATAAATTTATATCTAGGGATTTGGTAGCTGTAGAAGCTACACTGCCTATATCAGGAGGTACGCAAGAGGTAATCATTGCATCGGCGTATTTCCCGGGAGACACGATGGAAGCCCCACCTCCGCTGGTAAGGGACCTGATCTCCTACTGCAAACATAGAAACAGAAACCTCATCCTAGGATGTGATGCAAACGCACACCATACAGTTTGGGGTAGTACGGACATAAATACAAGGGGTGAGTACCTTTTCGAATTTATTTCTAGTACTAACATAGATATAATAAATAGGGGTAAAGAACCCACATTTATAACTAAAAACAGGCGAGAGGTATTGGACATTACGTTAGCCACTCCTCAAATTAGCTCTGAAATATATAATTGGCATGTCTCAAATGAAGCCTCAATATCGGATCATAGATATTTAAGGTTTGAGATAAAGGCTAACAAAGGACCTAAAACTCAAATTCGTATTCCGAAACTAACAGACTGGGTCTTGTACGAAGGCCACTTAAAGTGTGAAGTGGAAGAACTTACGAAAATTAATATAAACACAATTGAGGAACTGGAAACAGCCTCTATTGACTTTCATAATGCGCTACTCACAGCATATGAAAACAGTTGTACATTAAAGCTTCGACAAAGTACTAGGAAAGTACTTTGGTGGACCGAGGAGCTAAGTAAACAAAGAGTCACTGTTAGAAGGTTATACAATAAAACCAAAACCAGTGGCAGCGATGAGAGCTGGGAGCAATATAGAAGTGCCCTAACCTCATATAATAAAGAAATTCGCAGATCTAAAAGGAATGCATGGCGTAGTTTTTGTGAGGGCTTATCAGAAACGCCCACGGTAGCTCGCCTTCAGAAAGTCCTATCAAAAGATCATACGAATGAAATAGGCCTACTAAAGAAACCAGACGGGGACTTTACGACAGATTCAAGGGAAACATTGGAGCTTCTTTTAAGCACACACTTCCCAGGATCGTCGTGGCCAGTTGAGGAGGAGGACAATTCCTCCGGAGTTACAACTAAGCTAAGCTTAATTAACAGTCTTAACACTGCTAATAATATTTTTACAGAAAACAGAGTGGAATGGGCGATAAATACTTTCAAACCCTACAAGACACCTGGTGGAGATGGCATTTTTCCGGCACTTTTGCAGAAATGCATAAAGGATATACTGCCAATACTCTGCGAACTATACAAGGGAAGCCTAAAGTTAGGATACATTCCCACATTGTGGAGGAAAACTAATGTAGTCTTTATACCTAAAGGCGGAGGACGTCCAAGCGTCATACAGACCCATTAGCTTATCATCATTTAAACTGAAAGGTATGGAAAAGGTCTTAGATCAATACCTTAGGAATGAAGTGATAACTGCTTCACCACTAAACGTAAATCAATTTGCTTACCAGGAAGCAAAATCGACAACTACGGCTCTCCACAGCCTTGTCAATAAAATAGAGAAAACCTTCATGGCAAAAGAAATAGCTCTGGGAATATTTATAGATATTGAGGGTGCCTGTGATAACACCTCCTATAAGTCCATTGAAAGAGCTGCTAGGTCAAAAGGTTTCGACCCAGCTGTAGTGGAATGGATAAAAGCCATGCTGCAAAGTCGAACGATTACAGCCTCGATAGGAGGAGAATCAGTAATGATAAAAACCAACAGAGGATGCCCACAAGGTGGGGTTTTATCACCTCTACTCTGGTGTATTGTCATTGATGACCTCCTGAATAGGCTCAATAAAGCTGGCTATTTTGCAAACGGATATGCAGATGACGTTGCAATTATGGTCAGAGGACGTAGTGACACCACTATCTCGTACCTTACACAAAAAGCTCTAAATCTAGTGCATGAGTGGTGCCTGGAACATGAACTTAGTGTAAACCCTACCAAAACTACAATTGTCCCCTTCACAAAGAGAAGGAAGCTAAATCTTCAAGCTCCCTACTTGAAGGGTACTAGAATTGAGTTTTCTACAGAGGTTAAGTATCTAGGAATCATTCTAGACCAAAAACTCACGTGGAACTCACATATCAACAAGATTACAAAGAAATCAGCAGTGGCATTAAACACATGCCGTCGGCTTCTAGGTAAAAACTGGGGACTACAGCCAAAAATGACCCATTGGGCATATACTAGTGTTGTAAGACCCATGATCACCTACGCATCACTTGTGTGGTGGCCAAAAGTGAAACAAATCACAGCACAGGCATCACTGCGGAAACTACAACGCATGGCCTGCCTCAGTATTACAGGTGCTATGAGTACCTGTCCGACTGCAGCAATGGAAGTGATTCTGGGGCTAACACCTCTACACATTCAGGTGAAAAAAGAGGCGATGCAACAGGCACTGACTCTCTGCAGAACGAAACACTTTATGCCCGGAGATTTCGTAGGCCACTTGGAAATTCTAAGGGAAGTACAACCAGATAAACTGGCCTTGTCTATCTGTGATAAGATGACAACAAAATACAATTTTGACCAGAAGTATAAGGTTGTTATTGGTAATCGCCTTGAATGGGCAACAGAAAGACCTCTTGTAAGGGATTCTTTGTCCTGGTTCACTGATGGTTCAAAATTGGATACAGGAGGAACTGGAGTAGGTGTGCTTGGCCCAGATTGCCGAATTAAGGAATCCGTAGGCACCTGCTCCACAATTTTTCAGGCTGAGATTTATGCAATAAATCTCTGTGCTCACATAAACCTAGATAAAGGTGTAAAAGGAGCATCAATAAATATAATGTCAGACAGCCAGGCAGCTTTAAAGGCATTGAATGCCTTCACATGTAAATCAAAGCTAGTCTGGAACTGCAGGGAGACCCTCCAATTGCTATCCGAAGCAAACCAAGTCACCCTACGGTGGGTACCAGGGCACGAGGGAATCCTAGAAAACGAGAAAGCTGATGACCTTGCAAAAAAAGGGGCTAAACTTTCATACCACGGGCCGGAACCTTCATGTGGTCTTCCACAAAGCCACTATAAGAAGGTGGTCAAAAACTGGGAGGAATCTACCATATCCTCATATTGGAAAAATATTCCAGGCCTCAATCAAGCTCGGAAATTCATTTCCCCAGCTTCGACAAACGCCAAAGAGTTACTAGCTCTCAGCAAAAAGGACCTTAATATAATGACAGGAATTCTCACTGGCCACTGTCCTTTAAAGTACCATTTGCACAAAATTGGTATAGCTGAAAATGAAACCTGTCGACTCTGTGAAGAGGACGAAGAATCGTCGGAACACATACTGTATGAATGCCCAGCCGTAACTGTGCAGAGACTCAATCAACTAGGTAAGAGGTATCTTACGGCAGAGGAGATCAAGAACTTGACTCCTGGAGCCATAATCGGCTTCATCAAAAATCTGGATCTACTTCCGGAAAACTAAGTAAGGGCTATGTCACAATAGATCTTCTAGGTCGCGCTGACAAAAAGCGACAAAACGCTTAAACCCTCAAATACATACAATACAATACAATACAATATTGTAAGCTAGATGGGCTGGATTCTAGAATACCTACTACACTTGAAATAGCAACTTTCTTGATGTAATGTTTTCTTTTAAATAAATTTGATGAAAAATTATAAAATTCGGACGCGGAAGCAAATATTTATATGATTTTTTACAAAAATAAAGTTTGATTTTACCTTATCTTCATGAATACGTTGTATATTGTAAGCTACATGGGATATATTCTAGAATACCTACCACACTTAAAATAGCACTTTTCTTGTTGCAATGTTTTCTTTCAGCTAAAATATGATAAAGAATTATAAAATTCAAGCGCGGTAGCAAATATTTATATGATTTTTTACAAAAATAAAGTCAGATTTTACCTATTTTTGATTAATACGTTGTATATTGTGAGCTAGATGGGCTGGATTCTAGAATACCTACCACACTTGAAATAGCAATTTTCTTGAGGCAATGTTTTCTTTTAGCTATAATATGATGAAAAATTATAAAATTTAAGCGCGGAAGCAAATATTTATATGATTTTTTCCAAAAATAAAGTCAGATTTTACATATTCTTGAATAATACGTTGTATATTGTAAGCTACATGGGCTGGATTCTAAAATACCTACCACACTTGAAATAGCATTTTTCTTGATGCAATGTTTTCTTTTAGCTAAAATATGATAAAAAATAATAAAATTCGGGCGCGGAGGCAAATATTTATATGATTTTTTACAAAAATAAAGTCAGATTTTACCTTTCCTTGATGAATACCTTGTATATTGTAAGCTACATAAGCTGGATTCTAGAATACCTACCACACTTGAAATAGCAATTTTCTTGTTGCAATGTTTTGTTTTAGCTAAAATATGATGAAGATTTATAAAATGCGGGCGCGGAAGCAAATATTTATATGATTTTTTACAAAAATAAAGTCAGATTTTACCTTTCCTTGATGAATACCTTGTATATTGTAAGCTACATGGGCTGGATTCTAGAATACCTACCACACGTGAAATAGCAATTTTCTTGTAGCAACGTTTTCTTTTAGCTAATATATGATGAAAAATTATAAAAATCTGGCGCGGAAGCAAATATTTATATGATTTTTTACAAAAATAAAGTCAGATTTTACCTATTCTTGATTAATACGTTGTATATTGTAAGCTACATAGGCTGGATTCTAGAATACCTACCACACTTAAAATAGCAATTTTCTTATTGCAATGTTTTCTTTTAACTAAAATATGATGAAAAATTATAAAATTCGGGCGTGGAAGCAAATACTTATATGATTTTTTACAAAAATAAAGTCAGATTTTACCTGCTCTTGATGAATACGTTGTATATTGTAAAGCTACATGGGCTGGATTCAGAATACCTACCACACTTGAAATAGCAATTTTATTGTTGCTATGTTTTCTTTTAGCTAAGATATGACGAAGAATTATAAAATTCGGGCGCGAAAAGAAATATTTATATGATTTTTTACAAAAATAAAGTCAGATTTTACCTATTCTTGATGAATACGTTGTATATTGTAAGCTACATTTGCTGGTTTCTAGAATACCTACCACACTTGAAATAGCAATTATCTTATTGCAATATTTTCTTTTTGCAATAATATGATGAAGAATTATAAAATTCGGGCGCGGAAGTAAATGTTAACATGATTTTTTCAAAAATAAAATCAGATTTTACATATTCTTAAAATAGATATTTTTGTTAAAACATTCATATTCATGCTTTAGTATATATACTATGGATAATTTTAGCATTAGACATGCAAAAGTGACCATAGAGTGGTACCAATCAGATAATAAACATTCAATTTTCGGGTGTCATTTTAATGAATACGTTGTATATTGAAAGCTACATGGGCTCGATTCTAGAATACCTACCACCCATGAAATAGCAATTTTTTGTTGCAATGTTTTCTTTTACCTAAAATATGTTGTAAAATTATAAAATTCGGACACGGCAGCAAATATTTATATGATGTTTTACAAATATAAAGTCAGATTTTAACTTTTCTTGATGAATACGTTGTATATTTTAAGCTACATGGGCTGAATTCTAGAATACCTACCACACTTGAAATAGCAATTTTCTCGTTGCAATGTTTTCTTTTATCTATAATATGATTAGGTATTATAAAATTTGGGCGCGGAAGCGAATATTAATATGATTTTTTACAAAAATAAAGTCAGATTTTACCTATTCTTGATGAATACGTTGTATATTGTAAGCTACATGGGCTGGATTCTAGAATACCTTCCACACTTGAAATAAGTCAGCCAGTACGGTTGTGTGGTCGTGGCGTGTCTGGTCTGATCGTGTAGATAAGCAACATAGCCCGCCCTGTCCAATCGGATGGGTTGCCGCACAACGTCTCGGTGTGTGCTGGCCTTGCAGAGACTGTAGGCTGACACCCTGCATCACTAAAATGCAAGTAAAACATGTCACGAAACAAGTACTTCAGGTACTTGAGGCCTAATCGGCTTCATCAAAAATCTGGATCTACTTCCGGAAAACTAAGTAAGGGCTGTGTCACAATAGATCTTCTAGGTCGCGTTGACAAAAAGCGACAAAAACGCTTAAAAAACCCTCATATACATACAATACATACAATACACTTGAAATAGCAATTTTCTTGTTGCAATGTTTTCTTTTAGCTAAAATATGATAAAGAATTATAAAATTCGGACGCGGAAGCAAATATTTATATGATTTTTTACAAAAATTAAGTCAGAATTATTCTTGAAATGGATATTCTTGCTAAAATATTCATATTCATGCTTTAGGATCTATACTACGGATAATTTTAGCATTGGACATGCAAAAGTGACCATAGAGTGGTACCAATCAGATAATAAACATTCAATTTTCGGGTGTCATTTTAATGAATACGTTGTATATTGTAAGCTACATGGGCTGGATTCTAGAATACCTACCACACTTGAAATGGCAATTTTTTTGTTGCAATGTTTTCTTTCAGCTAAACTATGAAGAAAAACTATAGAATTTGGGGGTGGAAGCAAATATTTATATGACTTTTACAAATATAAAGTCAGATTATACCTATTCTTGATGAATACGTTGTATATTGTAAGCTACATGGGTTGGATTCTTGAATACCTACCACACTTGAAATAACAATTTTCTTGTTGCTATGTTTTCTTTTAGCTAAAATATGATGAATAATTATAAAATTCGGGCACGGAAGCAAATATTTATATGATTTTTTACAAAAATAAACTCAGATTTTACCTATTCTTGATGAATACGTTGTATATTGTAAGCTACATGGACTGGATTCTAAAATACCTACCACACTTGAAATAGCAATTTTCTTGTTTTAATGTTTTATTTTAGCTAATATATGATAAAGAATTATAAAATTCGGCGCAGAAGCAAATATTTATATGATTTTTTACAAAATAAAGTCCTATTTTACCTATTCTTGATGAATACGTTGTATATTGTAAGCTATATGGACTGGATTTTAGAGTTCCTACCACACTTGAAATAGCAATTTTCTTGTTGCAATGTTTTCTTTAAGCTAAAATATGATGAAGAATTATAAAATTCGGGCGAGGTAGCAAATATTTATATGATTTTTTACAAAAATAAAGTCAGATTTTACCTATTCTTGATGAATACGTTGTTTATTGTAAGCTACATGGGCTGGATTCTAGAATACCTACCACACTTGAAATAGCAATTTTCTTCTTGCAATGTTTTCTTTTAGCTAAAATATGATAAAAAATTATAAAATTCGCGCTCGAATTTTATAATTTTTTATCATATTTTAGCTAAAAGAAAACATTGCAAGAAGAAAATTGCTATTTCAAGTGTGGTAGGTACTCTAGAAACCAGCCCATGTAGCTTACAATATACAACGTATTAATCAAAAATAGGTTAAATCTGACTTTATTTTTGTAAAAAATCATATTAATATTTGCTTCCGCGCCCGAATTTTATAATTCTTCATCATATTTTAGCTAGAAGAAAACATTGCAACAAGAAAATTGCTATTTCAAGTGTGGTGGTATTCTAGAATCCAGTCCATGTAGCTTACAATATACAACGTATACATCTAGAATAGGTAAAATCTGACATTATTTTTGTAAAAAATCATATATATATTTGCTTCCGCGCCCGAATTTTATAATTTTTCATCATATTTTAGCTAAAAGAAAACATTGCAACAAGAAAATTTCTATTTCAAATGTGGTAGGTATTCTCGAATCCAGCCCATGTAGCTTACAATATACAACGTACTTATCGAAAATAGGTAAAATCTGACTTTATTTTTGTAAAAAATCATATAAATATTTGCTTCCGCGCCCGAATTTTATAATTCTTCATCATATTTTAGATAAAAGAAAACATTGCAATAAGAAAATTGCTATTTCAAGTGTGGTAGGGATTCTAGAAGCCAGCCTATGTAGCTTACAATATACAACGTATTCATTAAAATGATACAAGGAAATTGAATGTTTATTAGCTGATTGGTACCACGTTATGGTCACATTTGCATGTCCAATTCTAAAATTATCCATAGTATAGATCCTAAAGCATGATTATGTATGTTATAACAAAAATATCCATTTCAAGAATAGGTAAATTCTGACTTTATTTTTGTAAAAAATCATATAAATATTTGCTTCCGCGCCGGAATTTTATAATTCTTCATCATATTTTAGCTAAAAAAAAACATTGCATCAAGAAAATTGCTGTTTCAAGGGTGGTAGGTATTCTAGAACCCAGCACATGTAGCTTACAATATACAACGTATTCATCAAGAATAGGTAAAATCTGACTTTATTTTTGTAAAAAATCATACAAATATTTGCTTCCGCGCTTGAATTTTATAATTCTTCATCATATTTTAGCTAAAAGAAAACATTGAAACAAGAAAAATGCTATTTTAAGTGTGGTAGGTATTCTAGAATCCAGCCCATGTAGCTTACAATATACAAGGTATTAATTAAGAATAGGTAAAATCTGACAATATTTTTGTTAAAAATCATATAATTATTTGCTTCCGCGCCAGAATTTTATACTTTTTCACCTTATTTTAGCTAAAACAAAACATTGCAACGAGAAAATTGCTATTTCAAGTGTGGTAGGTATTGTACAATCCAGCCCATGTAGTTTACAATATACAACGCATTCATCAAGAAAAGGTAAATTCTGACTTTATTTTTGTAGAAAATGATATAAATATTTGCTTCCGCGCCTGAATTTTATAATTTTTCATCATATTTTAGCTAAAAGAAAACATTGCAACAAGAAAATTGCATATTTTAGATAAAAGAAAACATAGCAACAATAAAATTGCTATTTCGAATGTGGTAGGTATTCTATAATCCAGCCCCTGTAGCTTACAATATACAACGTATTCATCAAGAATAGGTAAATTCTGACTTTATTTTTGTGAAAAATCATATAAATATTTGCCTCCGCGCCGGAATTTATAATTCTTCACCATATTTTGGCTAGAAGAAAACATTGCAACAATAAAATTGCTATTTCGGATGTGGTAGGTATTCTATAATCCAGCCCGTGTAGCTTACAATATACAACGTATTCATGAAGAAAAGGTAAAAATCAGACTTTAGTTTTGTAAAAAATCATATAAATATTTGCTTCCGCGTCCTAATTTTATAATTTTTCATCAAATTTATTTAAAAGAAAACATTGCATCAAGAAAGTTGCTATTTCAATTGTAGTAGGTATTCTAGAATCCAGCCCATCTAGCTTACAATATACAACGTATTAATCAAGAATATATAAAATCTGACTTTATTTTTGTAAAAAATCTTATAAATCTTTGCTTCCACGCTTGAATTTTATAATTCTTCATCATATTTTAGCTAAAAGAAAACATTGCATCAAGAAAAATGCTATTTTAAGTGTGGTAGGTATCCTAGAATTTAGCCCATGTAGCTTGCAATATACAACTTATTAATGAAGAATAGGTAAAATCTGACAATATTTTTGTAATAAAATCAAATAATTATTTGCATTCGCGCCCGAATTTTATAATTCTTCATCATATTTTAGCTAAAAAAAACATTGCATCAAGAAAATAGCTGTTTCAAGGGTGGTAGGTATTCTAGAACCCAGCACATGTAGTTTACAATATACAACGTATTCATTAAAATGACACCCGAAAATTAAATGTTTATTTTTTGATTGGTACCACGTTATGGTCACTTTTGCATGTCCAATTCTAAAATTATCCATACAATAGATCCTAAAGCATAAATATGAATGTTTTAACAAAAATATCCATTTCAAGAATAGATAAAATCTGACTTTATTTATGTTATTAAGAATAAATTGCAACAAGAGGATCGCTTTTACAAGTCTGGTAAGTATTCTAGAATCCAGCCCATGTAGCTTACAATATATAACGTATTCATCAAGAATAGGTAAAATCTGACTTTATTTTTGTAAAAAATCATATAAATATTTGCTTCCGCGCCCGAATATTATAATTCTTCATCATATTTTAGCTAAAAGAAAACATGGCAACAAGAAAATTGCTATTTCAAGTGTGTTAAGTATTCCAAAATCCAGCCCATGTAACTTACAATATACAACGTATTCATAAAGAATAGGTAAAATCT
Source organism: Stenolophus ochropezus (assembly GCA_035578165.1). NCBI lineage: Eukaryota > Metazoa > Arthropoda > Insecta > Coleoptera > Carabidae > Stenolophus > Stenolophus ochropezus. Next base: position 33,814,368 of record JAQOWZ010000006.1, on the reverse strand, counting down.
GACTTTATTTATGTAAAAAATCATATAAATATTTGCTTCGGCGCCCGAATTTTATAATTCTTCATAATATTTTAGCTAAAAGAAAACATTGCAACAAGAAAATTGCTATTTCAAGCGTGGTAGGTATTCTAGAATCCAGCCCATGTAGCTTACAATGTACAACGTATTCATTAAAATGACACCAGAAAATTGAATGTTTATTATCTGATTGGTACCACGTTATGGTCACTTTTGCATGTCCAATGCTAAAATTATCCATAGTATAGATCCTAAAGCATAAATATGAATGTTTTAACAAAAATATCCATTTCAAGAATAGGTAAAATCTGACTTTATTTATGTTATTAAGAATAAATTGCAACAAGAGAATCGCGTTTTCAAGTCTGGTAGGTATTCCGGAATCCAGCCCATGTAGCTTACAATATACAACGTATTCATCAAAAATAGGTAAAATCTGACTTTATTTTTGTAAAAAATCATATAAATATTTGATTCCACTCTCGAATTTTATAATTCTTCATCATATTTTAGCTAAAGAAAAACATTGCAACAAGAAAATTTCTATTTCAACTGTGGTAGGTATTCTAGAATCCAGCCCATGTAGCTTACAATATTCAACGTATTCATTAAAATGACACCAGAAAATTGAATGTTTATTATCTGATTGGTACCACGTTATGGTCACTTTTGCATGTGCAATGCTAAAATTATCCATAGTATAGATCCTAAAGCATGAATATGAATGTTTTAAGAAAAATATCCATTTCAAGAATAGATAAAATCTGACTTTATTTATGTTATTAAGAATAAATTGCAACAAGAGGATCGCTTTTACAAGTCTGGTAAGTATTCTAGAATCCAGCCCATGTAGCTTACAATATATAACGTATTCATCAAGAATAGGTAAAATCTAACTTTATTTTTGTTAAAAATAATATAAATATTTGCTTCCGCGCCCGAATTTTATAATTCTTCATCATGTGTTAGCTAAAATAAAACATTGCAACAAAAAAATTGCTAATTCAAGTGTGGTAGGTATACTAGAATCCAGCCCAAGTAGCTTACAATATACAACGTATTCATTCAAATGATACCCGAAAATTGAATGTTTATTATCTGATTCGTACCACGTTATGGTTACTTTTGCATATCTTATGCTAAAATTATCCATAGTACAGATCCTAAAGCATGAATATGAATGTTATAACAAAAATATCCATTTCAAGAATAGGTAAAATCTGACTTTATTTCTGTAAAAAATCATGTAAATATTTGCTTTCGCGCCCGAATTTAATAGTTCTTAATCATATTTTAGCTAAAAGAAAACATTGAAACAAGAAAATTGCTATTTCAAGTGTGGTAGGTATTCTAGAATCCAGCCCATGTAGCTTACAATATACAATGTTTTCGTCAAGAATAGGTAAAATCTGTCTTTAATTTTTAAATAATCATATAAATATTTGCTTCCGCGCCCGAATTTTAAAATTTTCCATCATATTTTAGCTAAAAGAAATCATTGCAACAAGTAAATTGCTATTTCAAGTGTGGTAGGTATTTTAGAATCCAGCCCATGTAGCTTACAATATACAACGTATTCATCAAGAATAGGTAAAAACTGTCTTTATTTTGTAAATAATCATATAAATATTTGCTTTCGCGCCCGAATTTTATAGTTCTTAATCATATTTTAGCTAAAAGAAAACATTGAAACAAGAAAATTGCTATTTCAAGTGTATTAGGTATTCTAGAATCCAGCACATGTACCATACAATATACAACGTATTCATGAAGAATAAGTCAAATCTGACTTTATTTTTGTAAAAAATCATGTAAATATTTGCTTCCGCGCACGGATTTTATAATTCTTCATCATATTTTAGCGAAAAGAAAACATTGCAACAGGAAAATTGCTATGTCAAGTTTGGTAGGTATTCTAGAATCCAGCCCATGTAGCTTACAATATACAACGGTTTCATCAAGAATAGGTAAAATCTGACTTTATTTTTGTAAAAAATCATATAAATATTTGCTTCCGTGCCCGAATTTTATAATTCTTCATCATATTTTCGCTAAAAGAAAACACTGCAACAAGAAATTTGCTATTTCAAGTGTAGTAGGTATTCTAGAATCCAGCCCATGTAGATTATAATATCCAACGTATTCATCAAGAAAAGGTAAAATCTTATTTTATTTTTGTAAAAAATCATTTAAATATTTGCTTCCGCGCCCGAATTTTATAATTTTTTAATCATATTCTAGCTGAAAGAAAACATTGCAACAAGAAAATTGCTATTTTAATTTTGGTAGGTATTCTAGAATTCAGCCCATATAGCTTACAATATACAACGTATTCATTAAGAATAGGTAAAAGCTAACTTTTTTTTTTTTTTTTAAATCATAAAATATTTGCTTCCGCGCCCGAATTTTATAATTCTTTATTATATTTTAGCTAAAAGAAAACATTGCAACAAGAAAATTGCTATTTCAAGTGTGATAGGTATTCTAGAATCAAGGCCATGTAGCTTACAATACACAACGTGTTCATAAAGAATAGGTAAAATGTGACTTAATTTTTGTAAAAAATCATATAAATATTTGCTGCCGTGTCCGAATTTTATAATTTTACAACATATTTTAGCTAAAAGAAAACATTGCAACAAGAAAATTGCTATTTCAAGTGTGGTTGGTATTCTAAAATCCACTCCATATAGCAGAGCTGATACTTTTATGCAAATGCATATTTCGTTTGCTAATACATATTTCAATTAGACCTTGATTTCTGGACGAATCAAACAAAATGTAACCTATATTTTCAATATGACAGTGCATAAAAATGCATAATTCATAAGATTATGCATATTTTACTATTTTGTGCATATTTTTAGATTTTTGTGTATATTTTGAGCATATTTTTTGTTTTCGAGTATATTTTTTTAGATTTTTTAGCAAATTATTATTTCTTTATAAAATTTTTTTGGAAATGGGCGCCACTTGGTTGTTGTTTATCGACACGGTATACAACCACGAAAATACCCAAAGCACTAACGGAGATCCTGAAATTCGAATAAGGCTTGATAACTAAATAAAAATAAAGTTTGAAAATAATCTACGAGTGTATTGTAAAACTGTATGGTAATACAGGAATGTTGTATTGACAAGAGTGACCCTGTATTGGGTCTTAAAGTTAATAAAATAATAACAAAGTACAATCGAAACGTAACTCATGCGAGTTCGGAATTCACGTAAATATACTGTCAATAAACTATGCAAGTGGGGATTGCGCGGAGCTCGACGGAAGGAGGACTAAAATACAAATCGTATGTAAATGAAAATCACGTAACGCACGCCGGTGGTTGGTCGATCAATCAGTGGGTAGCGATGTAAGAATAAAACATTAACGAGAAAATAAACGTTGACGTAAAGTCCTACTCCTCAGGCCCTAACAGTCCCTACCTAAGATTCCAACTAACTTCTCTACAAAACGAAATATTAAACAGAGTTCACTCGCATGAACTATTACAAAAAAAATTATAGTAAACTTAATGATGCTAAATTCTTTAAAAATTTCAAAATTCAAATAGAATCGAAACGTCACAACTACTATTAATAAATTTCAATAAATTGGTTTGAACAAAATTAGAATAAAGCGTGACTTAGCTGTTATCCGGATGTCGTATACGGAGGTGACGTCAGTCCTCAATGCGTAGTGATCGATGAGTTTGACTGGTCGGCAGCGATGACGTCACAAAATGGCGCTTTCTGACAATCCGCAACTCCAGTATCACGTTTTTTTTACGATACCCTCAGCTATCCGACTTCGAATCCCAAGTAGTGGAATATTTTTCCCAATATAGGGGGGAAATATTGTACCCAAATAAAAAAAACCTGAGATGTAATGCGGTTTTTGAGACTGGTTCAAGACCCGTGTATATGAATAAATCTGGGAGTTCCCGCTAAATTTTCAAAATTCAAGAATCAACTCTTGTAGAATAAATCCCCAAAACTGGGCAGTGTAGATTAATCCAAAAATTCACAAAATGCACGCCAAATAGCAACAATAAAATCTTTCACTTCTCTACAGAATTGCACGTACGACGGTCAATCAACGAAAAGCCACAAATTGCCAAGATCTGTCCAGTCATAACAAACAAGTTCATTCTTAAACTTATCAAAAGCAAATTATTAAGTATAGTGTACCCATCAGCCACCAAGTTTCACCAGATTGCCTACCCCAAAGGCCCAAAAACTGTAAAAATTACTAGTTCGAAATTTAAACTGTAATAACGTACCTTTTCAAATTATAAACACATTTTATCAGATAGACGTCATTCAATTACTAATAATAATATTGAAATATATTTAATTTGTTACTGTAACAAAAACTTTTTAAAGTATTGCATTATATTATTGATCTATCCGATGTTTAAAAAATAATTATAGTTTAACATTAAAATGTTTTTCTTATGTTCAGTGCAATTTTTGTTATGTATTCATGTTTATCAGTTTTTATATTTTATATGTAGTGTTGGAAATATAAAATGAGTTTTATGTGCATAAAATTATATTTTTAATGCATATATTCCTCAAATTTGTCACCATTTTATGTGCATATTTTGTCACTTTTAGCTTACAATATACAACGTATTCATTAAAATGACAACCGAAAAATGAATGTTTATTATCTGATTGGTACCACGTTTTGGTCACTTTTGCATGTCCAATGCTAAAATTGTCCATAGTATAGATCCTAAAGCATGAATATGAATGTTTTAACAAAAATATCCATTCCAAGAATATGTAAAATCTGACTTTATTTTTGTAAAAAATCATATAAATATTTTCTTCCGCGCCTGAAATTTATTATTCTTCATCATATTTTAGCTAAAAGATAACTTTGCAACAAGAAAATTGCTATTTCAAGTGTGGTAGGTATTCTAGAATCCAGCCCAAGTAGCTTACAATATTGTATTGTATTGTATGTATATAAGGGTTTAAGCGATTTGTCGCTTTTTGTCAACGCGACCTAGAAGATCTATTGTGATACAGCCCTTACTTAGTTTTCCGGAAGTAGATCCAGATTTTTGATGAAGCCGAATATGGCTCCAGGAGTCAAGTTCTTGATCTCCTCTGCCGTAAGATACCTGTTACATAGTTGATTGAGTCTCTGCGCTGTTACGACTGGACATTCACACAGTATGTGTTCCGACGATTCTTCGTCCTCTTCACAGAGTCGACAGGTTTCATTTTCAGCTATACCAATTATGTGCAAATGGTACTTTAAAGGACAGTGGCCAGTGAGAATTCCTGTCATTATATTAAGATCCTTTTTACTGAGAGCTAGTAACTCCTTGGCGTTTGTCGAAGCTGGGGAAATGAATTTCCGAGCTTGATTGAGGCCTGGAATATTTTTCCAATATGAGGATATGGCAGATTCCTCCTAGTTTTTGACCACCTTCTTATAGTGGCTTTGTGGAAGACCATATGAAGGTTCCGGCCCGTGGTATGAACGTTTAGTTCCTTTTTTTGCAAGTTCATCAGCTTTCTCGTTTTCTAGGATTCCCTCGTGCCCTGGTACCCATCGTAGGGTGACGTGGTTTGCTTCGGATAGCAATTGGAGGGTCTCTCTGCAGTTCCAGACTAGCTTTGATTCACATGTGAAGGCAGTCAATGCTTTTAAAGCTTCCTGGCTGTCTGACATTATATTTATTAATGCTCCTTTTAGACCTTTATCTAGGTTTATGTGAGCACAGAGATTCATTGCATAAATCTCAGCCTAAAAAATTGGAGAGCAGGTGCCTATGGATTCCTTAATTCGGCAATCTGGGCCAAGCACACCTACTCCAGTTCCTCCTGTGTCCAATTTTGAACCATCAGTGAACCAGGACAAAGAATCCCTTTCAACAGGTCTTTCCGTTGCCCATTCAAGGCGATTACCAATAACAACCTTATACTTCTGGTCAAAATTTTATTTTGTTGTCATCTTATCACAGACAGACAAGGCCAGTTTATCTGGTTGTACTTCCCTTAGAATTTCCAAGTGGCCTACGAAATCTCCGGGCATAAAATGTTTCGTTCTGCAGAGAGTCAGTGCCTGTTGCATCGCCTCTTTTTTCACCTGAAGGTGTAGAGGTGTTAGCCCCAGAATCAATTCCATTGCTGCAGTCGGACAGGTACTCATAGCACCTGTAATACTGAGGCAGGCCATGCGTTGTAGTTTCCGCAGTGATGCCTGTGCTGTGATTTGTTTCACTTTTGGCCACCATACAAGTGACGTGGGTCTTACAATACTAGTATATGCCCAATGGGTAATTTTTGGCTGTAGTCCCCAGTTTTTACCCAGAAGCCGACGGCATGTGTTTAACGCCACTGCTGATTTCTTTGTAATCTTGTTAATATGTGAGTTCCACGTGAGTTTTTGGTCTAGAATGATTCCTAGATACTTAACCTCTGTAGAAAACTCAATTCTAGTACCCTTCAAGTAGGGAGCTTGAAGATTTAGCTTCCTTCTATTTGTGAAGGGGACGATTGTAGTTTTGGTAGGATTTACACTAAGTTCATGTTCCAGGCACCAATCATGCACTAGATTTAGAGCTTTTGGTGCAAGGTACGAGATAGTGGTGTCACTACGTCCTCTGACCATAATTGCAACGTCGTCTGCATATCCGTTTGCAAAATAGCCAGCTTTATTGAGCCTATTCAGGAGGTCATCAATGACACTACACCAGAGTAGAGGTGATAGAACCCCACCTTGTGGGCATCCTCTATTGGTTTTTATCATTACTGATTCTCCTCCTATCGAGGCTGTAATCGTTCGACTTTGCAGCATGGCTTTTATCCACTCCACTACAGCTGGGTCGAAACCTTTTGACCTAGCAGCTCTTTCAATGGACTTATAGGAGGTGTTATCAAAGGCACCCTCAATATCTATAAATATTCCCAGAGCTATTTCTTTTGCCATAAAGGTTTTCTCTATTTTATTGACATGGCTATGGAGAGCCGTAGTTGTCGATTTTGCTTCCTGGTAAGCAAATTGATTTACGTTTAGTGGTGAAGCAGTTATCACTTCATTCCTAAGGTATTGATCTAAGATCTTTTCCATACCTTTCAGTATAAATGATGATAAACTAATGGGTCTGTATGACTTAGGCTGGACGCTTGGACCCCCTCCACCTTTAGGTATAAAGACTACATTAGTTTTCCTCCACAATTTGGGAATGTATCCTTTAGGCTTCCCTTGTATAGTTCGCAGAGTATTGGCAGTATATCCTTTATGCATTTCTGCAAAAGTGCCGGAAAAATGCCATCTCCACCAGGTGTCTTGTAGGGTTTGAAAGTATTTATCGCCCATTCAACTCTGTTTTCTGTAAAAATATTATTAGCAGTGTTAAGACTGTTAATTAAGCTTAGCTTAGTTGTAGCTCCGGAGGAATTGTCCTCCTCCTCAACTGGCCACGACGATCCTGAGAAGTGTGTGCTTAACAGAAGCTCCAATGTTTCCTTTGAATCTGTCGTAAAGTCTCCGTCTGGTTTCTTTAGTAGGCCTATTTCATTAGTATGATTTTTCGATAGGACTTTCTGAAGGCGAGCTACCGTGGGCGTTTCTGATAAACCCTCACAAAAACTACGCCATGCATTTCTTTTAGATCTGCGAATTTCTTTATTATATGAGGTTAGGGCACTTCTATATTGCTCTCAGCTCTCATCGCTGCCATTGGTTTTGGTTTTATTGTATAACCTTCTAACAGTTACTCTTTGTTTATTTAGCTCCTCGGTCCACCAAAGTACTTTCCTAGTACTTTGTCGAAGCTTTACTGTAGAGCTGTTTTTATATGCTGTGTGTAGCGCATTATGAAAGTCAATAGAGGCTGTTTCCAGTTCCTCAATTGTGTTTATATTAATTTTCATAAGTTCTACCACTTCACACTGTAAGTGGCCTTCGTACAAGACCCAGTCTGTTAGTTTCGGAATACGAATTTGAGTTTTAAGTTCTTTATTAGCCTTTATCTCGAACCTTAAATACCTATGATCCGATATTGAGGCTTCATTTGAGACATGCCAATTATATATTTCAGAGCTAATATGAGGAGTGGCTAACATAATGTCCAATACCTCACGCCTGTTTTTAGTTATAAAAGTGGGTTCTTTACCCTATTTATTATATCTATGTTAGTACTAGCAATAAATTCGAAAATGTACTCACCCCTTGTATTTAGGTCCGTACTACTCCAAACTGTATGGTGTGCGTTTGCATCACATCCCAGGATGGGGTTTCTGTTTCTATGTTTGCAGTAGGAGATCAGGTCCCTTACCAGCGGAGGTGGGGCTTCCATCGTTTCTCCCGGAAAATATGCCGATGCAATGATTACCTCTTGCATACCTCCTGATATAGGCAGTGTAGCTTCCACAGCTACCAAATCCCTAGATATAAATTTATTTAATGTAACAAATTTAATCGATGTCTTAATGAGCAATGCTGCTCTTGAAGTGACATCTTGTTCATTACAGTAGGTTAACTTACCAACTGGCGTAGTAACTTTCCTTACTACGCCTCCATACACGTAAGCCTCTTGAACTAGCACTATATCGGTGTTAGTGGTGGTGAATGTTTTGTTCAACACATCAGAGGCAGTTTTGCAGTTTTGAAGATTCACTTGCAGCATCTATATATTACTGCTGGACATCACGTTTTGTTCAGAGCCACGTCGCAGCTAGGAACTTGTTTCCCTTTGTGCGTGATTCCGACGGCCGGTGGTGTGTTGAAGTGTGTAGGTGTGGGATTGGGTAGAGGCTTTGAGGCAGCCTCTTTATCTTTACCTACTTTTAATCTGGAATTTCCAGTGTTAATGTTGGTGGCATTATTCCCTGCCTCCTTTTTAAGTTAAGCTTACCTGTAGCAGTGCTGGTAGTGACTTTTTTGGCAGTGACGTCGGTAGGCTTTTTGTTGGGTTTTTTACCCTTTTTAGCCTAATCGTTGTCTGGCAAAATTTGTAGCTGATTTTGAAATCAGCTTTTTTAAGGGTGCTTAAGGACGTCGAGTCTATGGACAGTGTAAGAAGCACTGCCGAGCCCTCATCAGTCCTTTTTAAAACCCTCCACTGCTGCGTATCCAGGATCTCGTTTTGGCCCTCTATCAGATTTAATATCTGATCTGTTGGATTGTTTTTGCTGTTAGGGAAATATGCGTTTACAATACTGGACTTCGGCAAATCCTTTTCCTCTACAGCTTTTAGATGGGCTCCTTCCCAAGGCTTTAAGCTGTCGTCTTTGCCTATTAGCCACTCGGCGGTAGCTTTGTCGGCGCAGTTGACGCTCAGCCATCCGGACTTAATGGTTGTCCCAAGAAACTTAGGCTTCACAGAGCCTTTAGCTTCTTTAATAATCAAATCCAGGATTGCATCCTGAATTTTCGTCATCTGTCCTGTTTCTAAAATATCCTCCGCATAATTATAGTGCAGGATGCCGACTCGTGTGCCCAGGATTGCCTGTTTAAAGCTCACAGACGGCGTAGCCTTATCAGGTGGTGGCGGAGCACCACTGCTGGGTTGGCCTTTAGCATCTGTTTTTTATCTTTTAACAGACATTTCGGGCGTTGATTCCTCGGACCGGGTCCGTTTTGGACCCTTATCCTTCAAGGGTTGAAGGGCTTTGACACGTGCTTCGTCAGCACTAAGCCTACTTTTAATGTGCCACTTAAAGCGTTCTCTAGCGGCACCGCTCAGTTTGCTTTTCTGCTCACTTAGTTGGAGCTTTCCGATAGTCTCCTCAAGTTTGGAAGTGGATGGAGTCGAGCTACGTAGGAGCTCCTCTTCCTCCATTGTCAGATCGTACTTGGGAATGGAATCCCTTAGGATCTCTGAAGAAACATATCTCAGACTTCCACTCATCCTAAAAACAACAAGAATTAACTAAAAGTTGTGTCATATTGACACAGCGACATGTGCTTTCTTAAAGTGAGGTTATGTGTGTAGTGCACGTGTGTGAAAATTTTAAATTTTGAAAATATTGATGAATTAATTTAAATCAAAGTAGTGTATATTAACTATAAATACCTGAATATTAAATGTTTGTAATAAATTCCTGAAAAAATTGCACAAAGAAACGAATTAAATATCAGCTGCGAAAACAAGTGATGCACGCTACTACCGACCTCCAACTCTAGCTTACAATATACAACGTATTCATCAAGAATAGGTAAAATATGACTTTATTTTTGTAAAAAATCATATAAATATTTGCTTCCGCGCCCGAATTTTATAATTCTTCATCATATTTTAGCTAAAAGAAAACATTGCAACAAGATAATTGCTATTTCAAGAGTGGTAGCCATTCTAGAATCCAGCCCATATAGCTTACAATATACAACGTATTCATTAAAATGACACCCGAAAATTGAATGTTTATTATCTGATTGGTACCAAGTTCTGGTCACTTTTGCATGTCTAATGCTAAAATTAACTATAGTATAGATCCTAAAGCATGAATATAAATGTTTTAACAAACATATCCATTTCAAGAATAGCTAAAATCTGACTTTATTTTTGTAAAAAATAATATAAATATTTGCTTTCGCGCCCGAATTTTATAATTCTTCATCATAATTTAGCTAAAAGAAAAGATTGCAACAAGAAAATTTCTATTTCAAGTGTGGTAGGTATTTTAGAATCCAGCCCATGTAACTTAAAATATACAACGTATTCATCAAGAATAGGTCAAATCTGACTTTACTTTTGTAAAAAATCATATAAATATTTGCTTCCGCGCCCGACTTTTATAATTTTTCATCATAATTTAGCTAAAAGAAAACATTGCACCAAAAAAATTGCTATTTCATGTGCGGTAGGTATTCTAGAATCAAGCCCATGTAGCTTACAATATACAACGTATTCATCAAGAATAGGTAAAATCTGACTTTATTTTTGTAAAAAATCATATAAATATTTGCTTCCGCGTCAGAATTTTACAATTTTTCATCATAGTTTAGCTAAAAAAAAACATTGCAACAAGAAAATTGCTATTTCAAGTGTGGTAGGTATTCTATAATCCAGCCCATGTAGCTAACAATATACAACGTATTCATCAAGAATAGATACAATCTGACTTTATTTATGTAAAAAATCATATAAATATTTGCTACCGCGCCCGAATTTTATAATGCTTAATCATATTTTAGCTAAAAGAAAACATTGCAACAAGAAATTTGGTATTTTAAGTGTGGAAGGTATTCTAGAATCCAGCCCATGTAGCTTACAATATACAACTTATTCATTACGAAAAAGTACAATCTGACTTTATTTTTGTAAAAAATCATGTACATATTTGTTTCCGCGCCTGAATTTTATAATTTTTAATCATATTCTAGCTAAAAGAAAACGTTGCAACAAGAAAATTGCTATTTTAAGTGTGGTAGGTATTCTAGAATCTAGTCCATATAGCATACAATATACAACGTATTCATCTAGAATAGTTCAAATATGACTTAATTTTTGTAAAAAAAATCATATAAATATTTGCTTCCGCACCCGAATTTTATAATTTTACAACATATTTTAGCTAAAATAAAACATTGCAACAAGAAAATTGCAATTTCAAGTGTGGTAGGTATTCTAAAATCCACTCCATATAGCTTTCAATATACAACGTATTCATTAAAATGACAACCGAAAAATGAATGTTTATTATCTGATTGGTACCACGTTATGATCCTAAAGCATGACTATGAATGTTTTAACAAAAATATCCATTCCAAGAATAGGTGAAATCTGACTTTATTTTTGTAAAAAATCATATAAATATTTGCTTCCGCGCCCGAATTTTATAATTCTTTGTCAAATTTTAGCTAAAAGAAAATATTGCAACAAGAAAATTGCTATTTCAAGTGTGGTAGGTATTCTAGAATCCAGCTTATGTAGCTTACAATATACAACGTATTCATTAAAATGACACCCAAAAATTGAATGTTTATTATTTGATTAGTACCACGTTATGGTCACTTTTGCATGTCCAATGCTAAAATTATCCATAGTATAGATCCTAAAGCATGAATATGAATGTTTTAACAAAAATATCCATTTCATGAATAGGTAAAATACGACTTTATTTTGTAAAAAATCATATAAATATTTGCTTCCGCGGACGAATTTTATAATTCTTTATCATATTTTAGCTAAAAGTTAACATTGCAACAAGAAAATTGCTATTTCATGTGTGGTAGGTATTCTAGAATCCAGCCCATGTAGCTTACAATATACAACGTATTCATCAAGAAAAGGTAAAATGTGACTTTATTTTTATCAAAAATCATATAAATATTTGCTTCCGCGCCCGAATTTTATAATTCCTAATCATATTTTAGCTAAAAGAAAACATTGCAACAAGAAAATTTCTATTTCAAGTGTAGTAGGTATTCTAAAATCCAGCCCATGTAGCTTACAATATACAACGTATTCATCAAGAAAAGGTAAAATCTGACTTAATTTTCGTAAAAAATCATATAAATATTTACTCCCGCACCCGAATTTTATAATTATTCATCATATTTTAGCTAAAAGAAAATATTGCAAAAAAAAATAACTATTTCAAGTGTGGTAGATATTCTATAATCCAGCCCATGTAGCTTACAAGATACAACGTATTCATCAAGAATAGGTAAAATCTGACTTTATTTCTGTAAAAATCATTTAAATATTTGCTCCCGCGCCCGAATTTTATAATTTTTAATCATATTTTAGCTAAAAGAAAAGATTGCAACAAGAAAATTGCTATTTCAAGTGTGGTAGGTATTCTAGAGTCCAGCCCATGTAGCTTACAATATACAACGTATTCATCAAGAAAAGGTAAAATCTGCCTTTATTTTTGTAAAAAATCATATAAATATTTGCTTCCGCTCCCGAATTTTATATTTCTTCATCATATTTTAGCCAAAAGAAAACATTACAACAAGTGTTAGGGTGGTATAAAATTCTCGGTGTGTAAAAATACTTTATTTCTGATACAAAAAGACAATACACAACATTACATGTGTTTACTGCATGCCTTCTCGCTGCACACACAGACACGTTGCTCTCTTCGCTCCATTCATTTTATTGAATGACGATAGATGGCAGCACGGTGTCTAAAGAAAACATTAACTTTACATTTATTGCGGGAAATACAAAGATTGGACATGCCGCCCACCTTGAAATGTTAATTTCAAAATAACATATGTAAATATCAAAATAACATAAATTTTTCTTAACAACAACGACTTTCTATTTCTTATTTCCTAACGCTTTATTTGTTTTCCTTTATGGGTAAAACACAAATTTTATTAATTGCTCTTTTTATTTCACCCACTTTACACTTCACTGACACTACCCGTACTAGATTATCTTTGCCTGGATGCAACGCGGTGGTTCTGCCAAGGTGCCATCTTGCTGGAGGGCTGGTGTCGTCCTTGATAACGACCAAGGTTCCCACCTCGAGTTGAGCTTGATTCGTCGTCCACTTGTACCTCTGCTGAAGCTCGGCTATGTACGACTTAGACCACTGGTCCCAAAATCGTTGGTTTAGTTGTTGAAGTTGTTCAAATCTGTTTAGTCTAGAACATTGAATATCTCGCACATCGGGATCGGGAATAGTAGTGAATTGTCTCCCAATTAAAAAATGTGCAGGGGTCAATGCTTCTATGTCATTAGGATCAGATGTAAGAGGTGTGAGGGGACGTGAGTTGAGGATAGACTCAATTTGAATTAGGAGGGTAGCGAAACTTTCATATGTTAGAGGTGTGTCTCCAATAACGCGTTTTATGTGATATTTAGAGCTTTTTATTCCTGCCTTCCATAGCCCACCAAAGTTTGGGGAGTAAGGAGGAATGAAATGCCACTGTATTTGTAAATTTGCGGCATTATCTTGGATGTCTGTAGTTTTGTCAGTAATAAAAGTGCCTAAAGCCTTTAATTCATTATTTGCCCCGACAAACGTCGTTCCGTTGTCACTATAAACGTGTGCTGGTTTACCTCGTCGACCAATAAATCGTCGTAATGCTGCAATGAATGATTGTGTAGTGAGATCACTGACTATTTCCAAGTGTATACATTTAGTGCTGAAGCAAATAAATAGGGCTAAGTAACCTTTACTGACCTTATTTCCTCTGCCTTGCCTGTCTTTAAGATAGAATGGACCACCATAATCGACACCTGTTACGTGAAATGGTGGCATCATAACAGTGCGATTGTATGGTAAGTTTCCCATAAGTTGAGAGACTGATTTTGCTTGGTATCTTGTACATCTAATACATTCTCTTACAGTCTTTTTCGCAGTATTTCTGCCGTTTAATGGCCAATAATGTTCCCGGATGCTATTTAGTAATAGTTTAGGGCCTGCATGTAATAATTCTTTGTGTTGATGTCTGAATATTAAAGTAGTTAAATGATATTTATTTGGTAGAATTATGGGGTGTTTTTTGTCGTACGAAAAGTCTGATTCTTCAAGTCTGCCACCCACGCTTATAATTCCACCAGTATCGAGAAATAGAGAAAGTGTTATAAGTTTACTTTTAGGATTTAATTTTTTATTGGATCTTAAATTTTGTAAGTCTTCATAGAAACATTCAGTCTGACTTTGTTTTATTAATATTGTTTCTGCGTTCGAAATTTCCTTTACCGTTAAACAACCTATTTTCCTGCCATTCGTTTTTGGTGAAGAATTATAAACAAATCTCAAACAATATGCTACAATTCGTTTGAGTTTCATGAATGATGAGAAATTTTCGATATCAAATCGATGTGCACTATTCATTAATATGAATGAATGTACTTTAGGGTTCTTTCGCTGTTCAGGTAAGTCATTGCATGTTATTTTATTTTGCTGTTCAGTAAGTTCGTCTGGAAGATCTTGTAACCATGTTGGACCTTGCCACCATAACTTTAAGTGTACCAGCTTGTCAGGTAAGACGCCTCGAGATATTAAGTCCGCTGGATTCTCTTCGGACCGTACGTGGTACCAATCTTCAGAATGAGTGAGTGACTGAATTTCTGTTATTCTGTTGGCAACATAAGTATTATATTTATTTGCGTCTGATTTTATCCAGCATAATGTAATTTGTGAGTCACTCCAATAATATTCTTTATTGATCTTTATTTTCAACATTGATTTGACTTTGCTTACCAACTGAGCTGAAATGACTGCAGCGCATAATTCTAACCGCGGTAGTGTTACCAACTTGATTGGTGATACCTTTGATTTTGCTGTAAACAAAGTAATTTGAATCTCTTGCTGAGGGTTTATTGATTTAAGATATGCACAAGCTCCATACCCTTGTTCAGAGGCATCTGCGAATGAATGTATTTCAACGTGTATGTAATTTGATATAGTAGCATGTCGTTCTATTTTAATATTATTTAGATAATTCAGTTTATCTTTAAATAATAACCATCGCGTATGTAAATCCATGGGAAGTGCTTCATCCCAACCTATGTTGAGCTTCCAAATATCTTGGAGAATGAATTTGGCAATAATTACTGTTGGTGCTAGTAACCCTAGAGGATCGAATAACTGTGCAGTTGTTGCAAGTATGGTTCTTTTTGTGATCTGACCCTGAGGCTTATTTAAGTTCACATTGTATGAAAATTGATCTGATTTTGGATTCCAGTAAACCCCTAGCGTTTTTTGAACCTTTTCTATTATTTGAATTGTCTCGGAGTCTATACTTTCCTTGTGATCACCTAACTGCTCAACATTGCTTGTCCATTTTCTTAAGTTGAAACCTCCTGTTTTTAGTATATTGATTACATTGTTTTTTATTGATGTTAGCTCTTCAATTGAATCAGATCCTGTTAGAAGATCATCCACATAAAAATCTTTTTTTATGATTTGTGATTCTTTGGGATATTCTACTTCATTTTCTTTTGCAAGTTGTATTAATGCTCTTACAGCTAAAAATGGTGCTGCTGTTGTCCCGTAAGTAACGGTATTTAATTCAAACGTGGCTAATTCTTTATCTGGTTGTGAACGCCAGAATATCCTTTGGTACTTACGATCATCAGGATGGATTAGAATTTGCCGGTACATCTTAGCGATGTCAGCTGTAATGACATACCTGTAAGTACGCAGTCTAGCTATAATAGAAACAAGATCATCTTGGATTGTTGGACCCGTGCATTGAGTTTCATTAATAGACAATCCATCATCTAGTTTGCATGAGCCATCGTAGACTACCCGCAGTTTAGTCGTTTCACTTGTTTGGTTTATAACTGCATGGTGGGGTAAGTAGAATCCATATTCACTTTCTTGTTCTATCTTTGTCATATGGTTTAGTGAACAATATTCATTCATAAATGCAGTATATTGGATTTTCAAACTTAAATCGTTGTTTAAACGTCTTTCTAATGATGCAAATCTTTTAAGGGCAACCTGTTTGGAATCTCCTAGTTCATTTAAATTATTTTTAAATGGTATTCTGACAATAAAATGTCCTGCCTCATCTCGTGTTGTGCTTGTTTGAAACAAGGTTTCACAATATTGTTCTTCGTTTGAGAGAACCCGATTGTTCGATTTTATTTCTTCTTGGTTCCAAAACCTTTCCACTGATTGATGGAGATCATTTAACGTAAGATATGAATTCACTTCTGAACTATTGGTCCAATTCGAATGTGAACATGAGCCTGATACGACCCATCCAAGTTTTGTTTTTTGCAAGGTAGGTGAATCTTTTTCTTTGATTTGACCAATACATAGCAAGTCATAGAATAAGTCTGCACCAATTAATAAGTCAATTGTGCCTGATTGATTGAATGTAGGATCAGCAAGTTTTAAGTTAGGAGGAATCTTGAATTGTTCAATTTGTACTGTTTGTAGAGGAAGGTTGTTAGATATTACTGGTATTACAAAGCACGTTAAAGATTTTTGATAATTAGTATGTCGCGACTTGATAGTAATGTGCACTCGCTCCGTAACTGGAGAATGTGCATTATTTATTCCTTTGACGTTTACATTTACCCTTTCTGCTTTTAGATTAAGACTTTTACATGTATGTTCCGAAATAAAATTAGATTGCGATGCAGAATCCAATAAGTCTCTTATTTCTTGAGCTTCGTTTCTGCTGTTCATTGCATTAACCTTTGCTGTAGAAAGAAATACTTGTGATGATTCGTATGCATTATTCATCATGCAATGTGCGTTTGCTACCCCTTTACGTTCAGATTCAATTGAAATGACGTCTGTTACAGGTGTACTTTCTTCTTTATTCGATTGTTTGTGCTCCACATGTAACAGAGAATGGTGTTTACGTTTACAAGTTTTACATGAGTGCGTAGATTTGCATTCTTGAACGAAATGTCCTTTGCGTAAGCAATGTAAACATAATTTTAATTCGCGAGCTTTGCTATTTCTTTGATTTTCATCTAATTTCAAGAACGAGTTACAGTTAAGTATTGAATGTTCATTTTTACAGTACATACATGTATTAGTTAATGTTGTAAATGCTTTAATTTCGCGCACCTTTTGATTAATATTTGTTTTTGTATTATCTGGTTTATTACGGTTATACGTTGATTCTAATGTATTTAGTTTAATGTTTAGGAATTCTAAACATTCGTTAACAGATGGTATTTTATCCGTGCTATTGCTGTCTCGATTAAGTTTTGCTTCCCATTCTTTACTTGTTTGATTGTCTAATTTTAATGTCAAAATTGGAACCAATAAAGCATCCCATTCGTCAACCGCTACATCAAACGTTTTTAGACAGTCAATGTGATTTTGAGCTTCATTTATTATTGTTCTTAGAGCTTGATATGACTCACGCGTCATAGGTTGAATATTTAACAGTGCATGAACGTGATTATTAATAATTCGCCGTTTATTGTTGTATCGTTTTTCTAATCGACTCCATGCTATCGCGTAATTTTTTTCAGTGGTTTCTAAGGAGCATAATAGATCTGCAGGTTCTCCCTTTAATGAAGATTTTAAGTAGGTTAATTTTTGAGAGTCTGTTAGTTCAACATTAGAATCTATCAGTGAAATAAACTTATCTTTGAATTCACGCCAATGAGTAAAAGTTCCGTCAAACGAAGGCAAACTAATTGTTGGCAACACTACTTTAGTTCGTCTCTGTATAGATGGGGAACTAGATTGTGCACTGTTGATGCTTGCTTCATAATGACTTTGTTGACCATCACAACGTTTATTGATAATAACTGATGCTTGAGACGTAAGATTAAAATATTTATCTTGAAATGCAGCTAATTCATTCGAATCTAAATGTGAATCCTGCAAACAGGTTAGTTCGTTTTCTGCTTCAATGAATAGATCTAGCAGTGGTTCTATTTTTGCCAAACGTTTTTTGAGATTATCTAGATCTTGTTCTTTTAATTCATCATTAATTCTGAGACCAGGCAACACTGTTTCGAATAATGTTAATTGTGTTTTATAAGTACGTTTTTTTGTGGTTAATTGTTTAATATCCATTGTAATTGAATTAATAATAGGGAATAAATGGAATTATTTGGAATTTAATATGATATAAGGAGACATAAGAAGCACTAACCTTACTTTTTGACGTTGCTGCATTCACTCACTCACTGCTTGGGATTGTTCTTGTCGTTGAGTGTACTTCTTGATTGCTTTTCAAAATGGAGGACTACCTGCTTCGTTCTCCGTAGAAGTTTCACATGTGATTTTTTCTTGTTTAAGTTCCAGTTGTGAGATTTATACTTATACTTTTCCTTTATCCGGCTCGAAGGACCATGTTAGGGTGGTATAAAATTCTCGGTGTGTAAAAATACTTTATTTCTGATACAAAAAGACACTACACAACATTACATGTGTTTACTGCATGCCTTCTCGCTGCACACACAGACACGTTGCTCTCTTCGCCCCATTCATTTTATTGAATGACGATAGATGGCAGCACGGTGTCGAAAGAAAACATTAACTTTACATTTATTGCGGGAAATACAAAGATTGGACAACAAGAAAATTGCTATTTCAAGTGTGGTAGGTATTCAAGTATCCAGCCTATATAGCTTACAATATACAACGTATTTATTAAAATGACAACCGAAAATTGAATGTTTATTATCTGATTGGTACCACGTTATGGTCACTTTGCATGAAAATGCTAAAATTATCCATAGCATAGCTCCTAAAGCATAAATATGTATGTTTTAACAAAAATATCCATTTCAAGAATAAGTAAAATCTGACTTTATTTCTTTAAATAATCATATAAATAATTGCTTCCACGCCCGAATTTTATAATTCTTCATCATATTTTAGCTAAAAGAAAACATTGCAACAAGAAAATTGCTATTTCAAGTGTGGTAGGTATTCTAGAATCCAGCCCATGTAGCTTACAATATACAACGTTTTCATCAAGAACAAGTAAAATCTGACTTTAATTTTGTAAAAAATCATATAAATATTAGCTTCCGCGCCCGAATTTTATAATTCTTTATTATATTTTAGCTAAAAGAAAACATTGCAACAATAAAATTGCTATTACAAGTGTGGTAGGTATTCTAGAATCTAGCCCATGTAGCTTAAAACATACAACGTATTTATTAAGAATAGGTAAAATCTGACTTTATTTTTATAAAAAATCATATAAATATTTGCTTCCGCGAGCGAATTTTATAATTCTTCATCATATTTTAGCTAAGAGAAAACATTGCAACAAGAAAATTGCTATTTCAATTGTGGTAGGTACTGTAGAATCCAGGCCTTGTAGCTTACAATATACAACGTATTTATTAAAATAACACCCGAAAATTGAATGTTTATTATCTGATTGGTACTACGTTATGGTCATTTTTGCATGTCCAATGCTTAAATTATCCATAGTATAAATCCTAAAGCTTGAATATGAATGTTTTTTCAAAAATAACCATTTCACGAATAGGTAAAAATCTGACTATATTTTTGTAAAAAATCATTTAAATATTTGCTTCCGCTTCAGAATTTTACAATTTTTCATCATATTTTAGCTAAAAGTAAACATTGCAACAAGAAAATTGCTATTTCAAGTTTGGTAGGTATTCTATAATCCAGCCAATGTAGCTAACAATATACAACGTATTCATTAAGAATAGGTAAAATCTGACATTATTTTTGTAAAAAATCATACAAATTTTTGCTTTCGTGCCCAAATTTTATAATGCTTAATCATATTTTAGCTAAAAGAAAACATTGCAACAAGAAATTTGTTATTTTAAGTGTGGAAGGTATTCTAGAATCCAGCCCATGTAGCTTACAATATACAACGTATTCATTAAGAAAAAGTACAATCTGACTTTATTTTTGTAAAAAATCATATACATATTTGTTTCCGCGCCTGAATTTTATAATTTTTAATCATATTCCAGCTAAAAGAAAACATTGCAACAAGAAAATTGCTATTTTAAGTGTGGTAGGTATTCTAGAATCTAGCCCATATAGCTTACAATATACAACGTATTCATCAAGAATAGTTAAAATATAAATATTTGCTTCCGCTCCCGAATTTTATAATTTCACAATATATTTTAGCTAAAATAAAACATTGCAACAAGAAAATTGCTATTTCAAGTGTGGTAGGTATTCTAAAATCCACTCCATATAGCTTACAATATACAACGTATTCATTAAAATGACAACCGAAAAATAAATGTATATTATCTGAATGGTACCACGTTATGGTCACTTTTGCATGTCCAATGCTAAAATTGTCCATAGTATAGATCCTAAAGCATAACTATGAATGTTTTAACAAAAATATCTATTCCAAGAATAGGTGAAATCTGACTTTATTTTTGTAAAAAATCATATAAATATTTTCTTTCGCGCCCGAAATTTATAATTCTTCATCATATTTTAGCTAAAAGAAAACATTGCAACAACAAAATTGCTATTTCAAGTGTAGTAGGTATTCTAGAATCCAGCCCATGTAGCTTACAATATACAACGTATTTATCAAGAATAGGTAAAATCTGACTTTATTTTTGTAAAAAATCATATAAATATTTGCTTCCGCGCCCGAATTTTATAATTCTTTATCATATTTTAGCTAAAAGGAAACATTGCAACAACAAAATTGCTATTTCAAGTGTGGTAGGCATTCTAGAATCTAGCCCATGTAGCTTACAATATACAACGTATTTTTCAAGAATAGGTAAAATCTGACTTTATATTTATAAAAAAATCATATAAATATTTGCTTCCGAGCCCAAATTTTATAAATCTTTATCATATTTTAGCTAAAGGAAAACATTGCAACAAGAAAATTGCTATTTCAATTGTGGTAGGTACTGTAGAATACAGGCCATGTAGCTTACAATATACAACGTATTTATTAAAATAACACCCGAAAATTGAATGTTTATTATCTGATTGGTACTACGTTATGGTCACTTTTGCATGTCCAATGCTTAAATTATCCATAGTTTAAATCCTAAAGCATGAATATGAATGTTTTTTCAAAAATATCCATTTCAAGAATAGGTAAAATGATATTTTATTTTTGTAGAAAATCATATAAATATTTACTTCCGCGACTAAATTTTATAATTCTTCATCATATTTTAGCTAAAAGAAAACATTGCAACAAAAAATTGCTATTTCAAGTGTGCTAGGTATTCCTGAATCTAGCCCATGTAGCTTACAATATACAACGTATTTATCAAGAATAGGTAAATACTGACTTTATTTTCGTAAAAAATCATATAAATATTTGCTTCCGCGCCCGAATTTTATAATTCTTTATCATATTTTAGCTAAAAGAAAACATTGCAACAAGAAAATTACTATTTCAAATGTGGTGGGTGTTTTAGAATCCAGCCTATGTAGCTTACAATATACAACGTATTCATCAAGAAAAGGTAAAATCTGACTTTATTTTTGTAAAAAATCATATAGATATTTGCTTCCGCGCCCGAAGTTTATAATTCTTCATCATATTTTAGCTAAAAGAAAATATTGCGACAAGAAAGTTGCTATTTCAAGTGTGGTAGGTTTTCTAGAATCCAGCCCATGTAGCTTACAATATACAACGTATTTATCAAGAATAGGTAAAATCTGACTTTATTTTTGTAAAAAATCATTTAAATATTTGCGTCCGTGCCCGAATTTTATAACTCTTCATCATATTTTTGCTAAAAGAAAATATTGCAACAAGAAAATTACTATTTCAAGAGTAGTAGGTATTCTAGAAATCAGTTCATGTAGCTTACAATATACAACGTATTCATTAAAGTGACAACCGAAAATTGAATGTTTATTATCTGATTCGTACCACGTTATAGTCACTTTTGAATGTCCAATGCTAAAATTAACCATAGTCTAGATCCTAAAACATGAATATGAATGTTTTAACAAAAATATTCATTTCAAGAATAGGTAAAATCTGAATTTATTTTTGTAAAAAATCATATACATATTTGCTTCCGTGCCCGAGTTTTATAATTCTTTATCATATTTTAGCTAAAAGAAAACATTGCGACAAGAAAATTGCTATTTCAAGTGTGGTAGGTATTCTAGAATCCAGCCCATGTAGCTTACAATATACAACGTATTCATCAAGAATAGGTAATATCTGACTTTATTTTTGTAAAAAATCATATAAATTTTTACGTCCGTGCCCGAATTTTATAATTCTTCATCATATTTTAGCTAAAAGAAAACATTGCAACAAGAAAATTGCTATTTCAAGTGTGGTAGGTATTCTAGAATCCAGCTCATGTAGCTTACAATATACAACGTATTCATTAAAATGACACCGGAAAATTGAATCTTTATTATCTGATTCGTACCACGTTATGGTCACTTTTGCATGTGCAATGCTAAAATTAACCATAGTATAGATCCTAAAGCATGATTATGAATGTTTTAACAAAAATATTCATTTCAAGAATAAGTAAAATCTGATTTAATTTTTGTAAAAAATTCATATAAATATTTGCTTCCGCGCCCGAATTTTATAATTCTTCGTCAAATTTTAGCTAAAAGAAAACATTGCAACAAGAAAATTGCTATTTCAAGTGTGGTAGGTATTCTAGAATCCAGCCCAAGTAGTTTACAATTTACAACGTATTCATTAAAATGACACCTGAAATTAGAATGTTTATTATCTGATTCGTACCACGTTATGGTCACTTTTACATGTCCAATGCTAAAATTAACCATAGTATAGATCCTAAAGCATGAATATGAATATTTTAAGAAAAATATTTATTTCAAGAAAAGGTAAAATCTGACTTTATTTTTGTAAAAAATCTTATAAATATTTACTTCCGCGCCCTAATTTTATAATTCTTCATCATATTTTAGCTAAAAGAAAACATTGCAACAAGAAAATTGCTATTTCAAGTGTGGTAGGTATTCTAGAATCCAGCCCATGTAGCTTACAAGATACAACGTATTCATCAAGAATATGTATAATCTGACTTGATTTTTGTAAAAAATCATATAAATATTTGCTTCCGCGCCCGAATTTTAAAATTCATCATCATAATTTAGCTAAAAGAAAACATTGCAACAAGAAAATTGCTATTTCAAATGTGGTAAGTATTCTAGAATCCAGCCCATGTACCTTACAAAATACAACGTATTCATCAAGAATAGGTAAAATCTGACTTTATTTTTAAAAAATCATATAAATATTTGCTTCCGCGCCCGAATTTTATAATTTTTCATCATATTTTAGCTAAAAGAAAACATTGCATCAAGAAAATTGCTATTTCCAGTGTGGTAGATAATCTATAATCCAGCAAATGTACCTTACAAGATACAACGTATTCATCAAGAATAAGTAAAATTTGACTTTATTTCCGTAAAGAATCATATAAATATTTGCTTCCGCGCCCGAATTTTATAATTCTTCATCATATTTTAGCTAAAAGAAAACATTGCAACAAGAAAATTGCTATTTTAAGTGTGGTAGATAATCTATAATCCAGCCAATGTAGCTTACAAGATACAAGGTATTCATCGAGAATAGGTAAAATCTGACATTATTTTCGTAAAAAATCATATAAAAATTTGCTTCCGCGCCCGAATTTAATAATTCTTTAACATATTTTAGCTAAATGAAAACATTGCAACAAGAAAATTGCTATTACAAGTGTGGTAGGTATTCTAGAATCCAGCCCATGTAGCTTACAATATACAACGTATTCATTAAAATGACACCCGAAAACTGAATGTTTATTATCTGACTGGTACCACGTTATGGTCACTTTTGCATGTCCAATGCTAAAATTATTCATAGTATAGATTCTAAAGCATGAATATGAATGTTTAACAAAAAAATCCATTTCAAGAATAGGTAAAATATAACTTTATTTTTGTAAAAAATCATATAAATATTTGCTTCCGCGCCCGAATTTTATAATTCTTCATCATATTTTAGCTAAAAGAAAACATTGCAACAAGAAAATTGCTATTTCAAATGTGGTAGGTATTCTAGAATCCAGCCCATGTAGCTTACAAAATACAACGTATTCATCAAGAATAGGTAAAATCTGACTTTATTTTTAAAAAATTATATAAATATTTGCTTCCGCGCCCGAATTTTATAATTCTTCATCATATTTTTGCTAAAA
Source organism: Stenolophus ochropezus (assembly GCA_035578165.1). Classification (NCBI taxonomy): domain Eukaryota; kingdom Metazoa; phylum Arthropoda; class Insecta; order Coleoptera; family Carabidae; genus Stenolophus; species Stenolophus ochropezus. The sequence goes on along the minus strand of JAQOWZ010000006.1, from coordinate 33,789,820 downwards.
GAAAACATTGCAACAAGAAAATTGCTATTTCAAGTGTGGTAGGTATTCTAGAATCCAGTCCATGTAGCTTACAATATACAACGTATTCATCAAGAAAAGGTAAAATCTGACTTTATTTCCGTAAAAAATCATATAAATATTTGCTTCCGCGCCCGAATTTTATAATTCTTTATCATATTTTAGCTAAAAGAAAACATTGCAACAAGAAAATTGCTATTTCAAGTGTGGTAGGTATTCTAGAATCCAGCACATGTAGCTTACAATATACAACGTATTCATCAAGAATATGTAAAATTTGACTTTATTTTTGTAAAAAATCATATAAATATTTGCTTCCGCGCCCGACTTTTATAATTTTTCATCATATTTTAGCTAAAAGAAAACATAGCAACAAGAAAATTGCTATTTCAAGTGTGGTAGATAATCTACAATCCAGCCCATGTAGCTTACAAGATACAACGTATTCATCAAGAATAGGTAAAATCTGACTTTATTTCCGTAAAAAATCATACAAATATTTGCTTCCGCGCACGAATTTTATAATTCTTCATCATATTTTAGCTAAAAGAAAACATTGCAACAAGAAAATTGCTATTTCATGTGTGGTAGGTATTGTAGAATCCAGCCCATGTAGCTTACAATATACAACGTATTCATCAAGAATATGTAAAATCTGACTTGATTTTTATAAAAAATCATATAAATATTTGCTTCCGCGCCCGAATTTTATAATTCTTCATCATATTTTAGCTAAAAGAAAACTTTGCAACAAGAAAATTGCTATTTCAAGTGTGGTAGATAATCTATAATCCAGCCCATGTACCTTACAAGATACAAGGTATTCATCAAGAATAGGTAAAATCTGACTTTATTTCCGTAAAAAATCATATAAATATTTGTTTCCGCGCCCGAGTTTTATAATTTTTTATCATATTTTAGCTAAAAGAAAACATTGCAACAAGAAAATTGCTATTTCTAGTGTGGTAAGTATTCTAGAATCCAGCCCATGTAGCTTACAATATACAACGTATTCATTAAAATGACACCTGAAAATTGAATGTTTATCTGATTGGTACCACGTTATGGTCACTTTTGCATGTCCAATGCTAAAATTATTCATAGTATAGATCCTAAAGCATGAATATGAATGTTTAACAAAAAAATCCATTTCAAGAATAGGTAAAATATAACTTTATTTTCGTAAAAAATCATATAAATATTTGCTTTCGCGCCCGAATTTTATAATTCTTCATCATATTTTAGCTAAAAGAAAACATTGTAACAAAAAAATTGCCATGTCAAGTGTGGTAGATAATCTATAATCCAGCCAATGTAGCTTACAAGATACAAGGTATTTATCAAGAATAGGTAAAATCTGACTTTATTTCCGTAAAAAATCATATAAATATTTGCTTCCGCGCCCGAATTTTATAATTCTTTATCATATTTTAGCTAAAAGAAAACATTGCAACAAGAAAATTCTATTTCAAGTGTGGTAGGTATTCAAGAATCCAGCCCATGTAGTTTACAATATACAACGTATTCATCAAGAATAGGTAAATTCTGACATTATTTTTGTAAAAATTTTTCAAGTGTGGTAGGTATTCTATAATCCAGCCCATGTAGCTAACAATATACAACGTATTCATTAAGAATAGGTAAAATCTGACTTTATTTTTGTAAAAAATCATACAAATATTGCTTCCGCGCCCAAATTTTATAATGCTTAATCATATTTTAGCTAAAAGAAAACATTGCAACAAGAAATTTGTTATTTTAAGTGTGGAAGGTATTCTAGAATCTAGCCCATGTAGCTTACAATATACAACGTATTCATTAAGAAAAAGTACAATCTGACTTTATTTTTGTAAAAAACATATACATATTTGTTTCCGCGCCTGAATTTTATAATTTTTAATCATATTCTAGCTAAAAGAAAACATTGCAACAAGAAAATTGCTTATTTTTGTAAAAAATCATATAAATATTTGCTTCCGCGCCCAAATTTCATAATTCTGCATCATATTTTAGCTAAAAGAAAACATTGCAACAAGAAAATAGTTATTTCAAGTGTGGTAGGTATTCTAGAATCCAGCTCATGTAGATTACAATATACAACGTATTCATCAAGAATATGTATAATCTGATTTGATTTTTGTAAAAAAATCGTATAAATATTTGCTTTCGTGCCCGAAATTTATAATTCTTCATCATATTTTAGCTAAAAGAAAACATTGCAACAAGAAAATTGCTATTTCAAGTGTAGTAGGTATTCTAGAATCCAGTCCATGTAGCTTACAATATACAACGTATTTATCAAGAATAGGTAATATCTGGCTTTATTTTTGTAAAAAATCATATAAATATTTGCTTCCGCGCCCGAATTTTATAATTCTTCATCATATTTTAGCTAAAAGGAAACATTGCAACAACAAAATTGCTATTTCAAGTGTGGTAGGTATTCTAGAATCCAGCTCATGTAGCTTACAATATACAACGTATTCATTAAAATGACACCCGAAAATTGAATGTTTATTATCTGATTCGTACCACGTTATGGTCACTTTTGCATGTCCAATGCTAAAATTAACCATAGTATAGATCCTAAAGCATGAATATGAATGTTTTAACAAAAAAATCCATTTCAAGAATAGGTAAAATATAACTTTATTTTCGTAAAAAATCATATAAATATTTGCTTCCTCGCCCGAATTTAATAATTCTTCATCATATTTTAGCTAAAAGAAAACATTATAACAAAAAAATTGCCATGTCAAGTGTGGTAGATAATCTATAATCCAGCCCATGTAGCTTACAAGATACAAGGTATTCATCAAGAATAGGTAAAATCTGACTTTATTTCCGTAAAAAATCATATAAATATTTGCTTCCGCGCCCGAATTTTATAATTCTTTATCATATTTTAGCTAAAAGAAAACATTGCAACAAGAAAATTGCTATTTCAAGTGTGGTAGGTATTCTAGAATCCAGCACATGTAGCTTACAATATACAAAGTATTCATCAAGAATATGTAAAATTTGACTGTATTTTTGTAAAAAATCATATAAATATTTGCTTCCGCGCCCGAATTTTATAATTCTTCATCATATATCAACTAAAAGAAAACATTGCAACAAGAAAATTGCTATTTCAAGTGTGGTAGATAATCTATAAACCAGCCCATGTACCTAACAAGATACAACGTATTCATCAAGAATATGTATAATCTGACTTGATTTTTGTAAAAAATCATATAAATATTTGCTTCCGCGCCCGAATTTTAAAATTCTTCATCATAATTTAGCTAAAAGAAAACATTGCAACAAGAAAATTGCTATTTCAAATGTGGTAGGTATTCTAGAATCCAGCCCATGTAGCTTACAATATACAACGTATTCATCAAGAAAAGGTAAAATCAGACTTTATTTTTGTAAAAAATTATATAAATATTTGCTTCCGCGCCCAAATTTCATAATTCTTTATCATATTTTAGCTAAAAGAAAACATTGCAACAAGAAAAATGCTATTTTAAGTGTGGTAGGTATTGTAGAATCCAGCACATGTAGCTTACAATATACAACGTATTTATCAAGAATATGTAAAATATGACTTTATTTTTGTAAAAAATCATATAAATATTTCCTTCCGCGCCCGAATTTTATAATTCTTCATCATATTTTAGCTTAAAGAAAACATTGCAACGAGAAAATTGCTATTTCAAGTATGGTAGGTATTGTAGAATCCAGACCATGTAGCTTACAATATACAACGTATTCATCAAGAATAGGTAACATCTGACTTTATTTCCGTAAAAAATCATATAAATATTTGCTATTTGCTTCCGCGCCCGAATTTTATAATTCTTCATCATATATCAACTAAAAGAAAACATTGCAACAAGAAAATTGCTATTTCAAGTGTGGTAGATAATCTATAAACCAGCCCATGTACCTAACAAGATACAACGTATTCATCAAGAATATGTATAATCTGACTTGATTTTTGTAAAAAATCATATAAATATTTGCTTCCGCGCCCGAATTTTAAAATTCTTCATCATAATTTAGCTAAAAGAAAACATTGCAACAAGAAAATTGCTATTTCAAATGTGGTAGGTATTCTAGAATCCAGCCCATGTAGCTTACAATATACAACGTATTCATCAAGAAAAGGTAAAATCAGACTTAATTTTTGTAAAAAATCATATAAATATTTGCTTCCGCGCCCAAATTTTCATATATTCTTTATCATATTTTAGCTAAAAGAAACATTGCAACAAGAAAATTGGTATTTCAAGTGAGGTAGGTATTCTAGAATCCAGCCCATGTAGCTTACAATATACAACGTATTCATCAAGAATAGGTAAAATCTGACTTTATTTCCGTAAAAAATCATATAAATATTTGCTTCCGCGCCCGAATTTTATAATTCTTCATCATATTTTAGCTAAAAGAAAACATTGCAACAAAAAAATTGGTATTTCAAGTGTGGTAGGTATTCTAGAATCGAGCCCATGTAGCTTAAAATATACAACGTATTCATCAAGGAAAAGGTAAAATATGACTATATTTCCGTAAAAAAATCATATAAATATTTGCTTCCACGCCCGAGTTTTATAATTCTTCATCATATTTTAGCTAAAAGAAAACATTGCAACAAGAAAATTGGTATTTCAAGTGTGGTAGGTATTCTAGAATCCAGCCCATGTAGCTTACAATACGCAACGTATTCATCAAGAATAGGTAAAATCTGACTTTGTTTTCCGTAAAAAATCATATAAATATTTGCTTCCGCGCCCGAATTTTATAATTCTTCATCATATTTTAGCTAAAAGAAAACATTGCAACAAGAAAATTGGTATTTCAAGTGTGGTAGGTATTCTAGAATCGAGCCCATGTAGCTTAAAATATACAACGTATTCATCAAGAAAAGGTAAAATATGACTATATTTCCGTAAAAAATCATATAAATATTTGCTTCCACGCCCGAGTTTTATAATTCTTCATCATATTTTAGCTAAAAGAAAACATTGCAACAAGAAAATTGGTATTTCAAGTGTGGTAGGTATTCTAGAATCCAGCCCATGTTGCTTACAATACGCAACGTATTCATCAAGAATATGTATAATCTGATTTGATTTTTGTAAAAATTCATACAAATATTTGCTTCCGCGCCCGAATTTTATAATTCATCATCATATTTTAGCTAAAAGAAAACATTGCAACGAGAAAATTGCCATTTCAAATGTGGTAGGTATTCTAGAATCCAGCCTATGTAGCTTACAATATACAACGTATTCATCAAGAATAGGTAAAATCTGACTTTATTTCTGTAAAAAATCATATAAATATTTGCTTCCGTGCCCGAATTTTATAATTCTTCATCATATTTTAGGTAGAAGAAAACATTGCAACAAGAAAATTGCTATTTCAAGTGTGGTAGGTATTTTAGAATCCAGCCCATGTAGCTTACAATATACAACGTATTCATCAAGAAAAGGTAAAATCTGACTTTATTTTTGTAAAAAATCATATAAATATTTGCTTCCGCTCCCAAATTTCATAATTCTTTATCATATTTTAGCTAAAAGAAACATTGCAACAAGAAAATTGGTATTTCAAGTGAGGTAGGTATTCAAGAATCCAGCCCATGTAGTTTACAATATACAACGTATTCATCAAGAAAAGGTAAAATCTGACTTTATTTTTGTAAAAAATCATATAAATATTTGCTTCCGCGCCCGAATTTTATAATTCTTTATCATATTTTATCTAAAAGAAAACATTGCAACAAGAAAATTGCTATTTCAAGTGTGGTAGGTATTCTAGAATCCAGCCTATGTAGCTTACAATATACAACGTATTCATCAAGAATTGGTAAAATCTGACATTATTTCTGTGAAAAATCATGTAAATATTTGCTTCCGCGCCCGAATTTTATAATTGTTCATCATATTTTAGGTAGAAGAAAACATTGCAACAAGATAATTGCTATTTCAAATGTGGTAGGTATTCTAGAATCCAGCACATGTAGCTTACAATACACAACGTATTCATCAAGAATATGTATAATCTGATTTGATTTTTTGTAAAAAATCATATAAATATTTGCTTCCGCGCCCGAATTTTATAATTTTTCATCATATTTTAGCTAAAAGAAAACATTGCAACAAGAAAATTGCTATTTCAAATATGGTAGGTATTCTAGAATCCAGCCCATGTAGCTTACAAGATACAACGTATTCATCAAGAAAAGGTAAAATCTGACTTTATTTTTGTAAAAAATCATATAAATATTTGCTTCCGCGCCCGAATTTTATAATTTTTCATCATATTTTAGCTAAAAGAAAACATTGCAACAAGAAAATTGCTATTTCAAATATGGTAGGTATTCTAGAATCCAGCCCATGTAGCTTACAATATACAACGTATTCATCAAGAATAGGTAAAATCTGATTTTATTTTTGTTAAAAATCATATCAATATTTGCTTCCGCGCCCGAATTTTAAAATTCTTTATCATATTTTAGCTAAAAGAAAACATTGCAACAAGAAAATTACTATTTCAAGTGTGGTTGGTATTCTAGAATCCAGCCTATGTAGCTCACAATATACAAAGTATTTATCAAGAATAGGTAAAATCTGACTATATTTCTGTAAAAAATCATATAAATATTTGCTTCCGCGCCCGAATTTTATAATTCTTTATCATATTTTAGCTAAAATAAAACATTGCAACAAGAAAATTGCTATTTCAAGTGTGGTAGGTATTCTAGAATCTAGCACATGTAGCTTACAATATACAACGTATTCATCAAGAAAAGGTAAAATCTGATTTTATTTTTGTCAAAATCATATAAATATTTGCTTCCGCGCCCGAATTTTATAATTCTTCATCATGTTTTAGCTAAAAGAAAACATTGCAACAAGAAAATTACTATTTCAAGTGTGGTAGGTATTCTAGAATCCAGCCCATGTAGCTTACAATATACAACGTATTCATCAAGAATTGGTAAAATCTGACTTTATTTCCGTAAAAAATCATAGCTTACAATATCCAACGTATCCATTAAAATGACACCCGAAAATTTAATGTTTATTATCTGATTGGTACCAAGTTATGGTCACATTTGCATGTCCAATGCTAAAATTATCCATAGTATAGATCCTAAAGCATGAATATGAATGTTTTAACAAAAATATCCATTTCAAGAATAGGTAAAATATGACTTTATTTTTGTAAAAAATCATATAAATATTTGCTTCCGCGCCCGAATTTTATAATTCTTCATCATATTTTAGATAAAACAAAACATTGCAACACGAAAATTGCTATTTCAAGTGTGGTAGGTATTCTAGAATCCAGCCCATGTAGCTTAAAATATACAACGTATTTATCAAGAATATGTAAAATCTGACTTGATTTTTGTAAAAAATTATATAAATATTTCCTTCTGCGCCCCAATTTTATAATAGGTAAAATCTGACTTTATGTCCGTAAAAAATCATATAAATATTTACTTCCCCGCCCGAATTTTATAATTCTTTATCATATTTTAGCTAAAAGAAAACATTGCAACAAGAATATTTTATTTCTAGTGTGGTAGGTATTCAAGAATCCAGCCCATGTAGCTTACAATATACAACGTATTTATCAACAATAGGTAAAATCTGACATTATTTTTGTAAAAAATCATATAAATATTTGCTTCCGCGCCCGAATTTTTTAATTTTTTATCATATTTTAGCTAAAAGAAAACATTGCAACAAGAAAATTGCTATTTCAAGTGTGGTTGGTATTCTAGAATCCGGCCTATGTAGCTTACAATATACAAAGTATTTATCAAGAATAGGTAAAATCTGACTTGATTTTTGTAAAAAATCATATAAATATTTGCTTCCGCGCCCGAATTTTATAATTCTTCATCATATTTTAGCTAAAAGAAAACATTGCAACAAGAAAATTGCTATTTCAAGTGTGGTAGGTATTCTAGAATCCAGCACATGTGGCTTACAATATACAACGTATTCATCAAGAATATGTATAAAATGACTTGATTTTTGTAAAAAATCATATAAATATTTGCTTCCGCCTCCGAATTTTATAATTCTTCATCATATTTTAGCTAAAAGAAAACATTGCAACAAGAAAATTGCTATGTCAAGTGTGGTAGATAATCTACAATCCAGCCCATGTAGCTTACAATATACAACGCATTCATCAAGAAAAGGTAAAATCTGATTTTATTTTTGTCAAAAATCATATAAATATTTTCTTCCGCGCCCGAATTTTATAATTCTTTATCATATTTTAGCTACAAGAAAATATTGCAACAAGAAAGTTCCTATTTCAAGTGTGGTAGGTATTCAAGAATCCGGCCCAAGTAGCTTACTATATACAACGTATTCATCAAGAATATGTTAAATCTGGCTTGATTTTTGTAAAAAATCATATAAATATTTGCTTCCGCGCCCGAGTGTTATAATTCTTTATCATATTTTAGCTAAAATAAAACATTGCAACAAGAAAATTGCTATTTCAAGTGTGGTAGTTATTCTAGAATCCAGCACATGTAGCTTACAATACTCGTATACAACGTATTCATCAAGAAAATGTAAAATCTGACATTATTTTTGTCAAAGATCATATAAATATTTGCTTCCGCGCCCGAATTTTATTATTCTTTATCATATTTTAGCTAAAAGAAAACATTGCAACAAGAAAATTGCTATTTCAAGTGTGGCAGGTATTCTAGAATCCAGCCAATGTAGCATACATTATACAACGTATTCATCAAGAAAAGGTAAAATCTGACATTACTTATGTAAAAAAACATATAAATATTTGCTTCCGCGCCTGACTTTTATAATTTTTCATCATATTTTAGCTAAAAGAAAACATTACAACAAGAAAATTGCTATTTCAAGTAGGTAGATAATCTATAATCCAACCCACGTAGCTTACAAGATACAACGTATTCATCAAGAAAAGGTAAAATCTGACATTATTTTTGTAAAAAATCATATAAATATTTGCTTCCGCGCCCGAATTTTATAATTCTTTATCATATTTTAGCTAAAAGAAAACATTGCAACAAGAAAATTGCTGTTTCAAGTGTGGTATGTATTCTAGAATCCAGCCCATGTAGCTTACAATATACAACGTATTCATCAAGAAAAGGTAAAATCTGACTTTATTTTTGTAAAAAATCATATAAATATTTGCTTCCGCGCCCGAATTTTATAATTTTTCATCATATTTTAGCTAAAAGAAAACATTGCAACAAGAAAATTGCTATTTCAAATATGGTAGGTATTCTAGAATCCAGCCCATGTAGCTTACAAGATACAACGTATTCATCAAGAATAGGTAAAATCTGACTTTATTTTTGTTAAAAATCATATCAATATTTGCTTCCGCACCCGAATTTTAAAATTCTTTATCATATTTTAGCTAAAAGAAAACATTGCAACAAGAAAATTACTATTTCAAGTGTGGTTGGTATTCTAGAATCCAGCCTATGTAGCTCACAATATACAAAGTATTTATCAAGAATAGGTAAAATCTGACTATAATTCTGTAAAAAATCATATAAATATTTGCTTCCGCGCCCGAATTTTATAATTCTTTATCATATTTTAGCTAAAATAAAACATTGCAACAAGAAAATTGCTATTTCAAGTGTGGTAGGTATTCTAGAATCTAGCACATGTAGCTTACAATATACAACGTATTCATCAAGAAAAGGTAAAATCTGATTTTATTTTTGTCAAAATCATATAAATATTTGCTTCCGCGCCCGAATTTTATAATTCTTTATCATATTTTAGCTAAAATAAAACATTGCAACAAGAAAATTGCTATTTCAAGTGTGGTAGGTATTCTAGAATCTAGCACATGTAGCTTACAATATACAACGTATTCATCAAGAAAAGGTAAAATCTGATTTTATTTTTGTCAAAATCATATAAATATTTGCTTCCGCGCCCGAATTTTATAATTCTTCATCATATTTTAGCTAAAAGAAAACATTGCAACAAGAAAATTACTATTTCAAGTGTGGTAGGTATTCTAGAATCCAGCCCATGTAGCTTACAATATACAACGTATTCATCAAGAATTGGTAAAATCTGACTTTCTTTCCGTAAAAAATCATAGCTTACAATATCCAACGTATCCATTAAAATGACACCCGAAAATTTAATGTTTATTATCTGATTGGTACCAAGTTATGGTCACATTTGCATGTCCAATGCTAAAATTATCCATAGTATAGATCCTAAAGCATGAATATGAATGTTTTAACAAAAATATCCATTTCAAGAATAGGTAAAATATGACTTTATTTTTGTAAAAAATCATATAAATATTTGCTTCCGCGCCCGAATTTTATAATTCTTCATCATATTTTAGATAAAACAAAACATTGCAACACGAAAATTGCTATTTCAAGTGTGGTAGGTATTCTAGAATCCAGCCCATGTAGCTTAAAATATACAACGTATTTATCAAGAATATGTAAATTCTGACTTGATTTTTGTAAAAAATTATATAAATATTTCCTTCTGCGAACCAATTTTATAATAGGTAAAATCTGACTTTATGTCCGTAAAAAATCATATAAATATTTACTTCCGCGCCCGAATTTTATAATTCTTTATCATATTTTAGCTAAAAGAAAACATTGCAACAAGAATATTTTATTTCTAGTGTGGTTGGTATTCAAGATTCCAGCCCATGTAGCTTACAATATACAACGTATTTATCAAGAATAGGTAAAATCTGACATTATTTTTGTAAAAAATCATATAAATATTTGCTTCCGCGCCCGAATTTTTTATCATATTTTAGCTAAAAGAAAACATTGCAACAAGAAAATTGCTATTTCAAGTGTGGTTGATATTCTAGAATCCGGCCTATGTAGCTTACAATATACAAAGTATTTATCAAGAATAGGTAAAATCTGACTTTATTTCTGTAAAAAATCATATAAATATTTGCTTCCGCGCCCGAATTTTATAATTCTTCATCATATTTTAGGTAAAAGAAAACATTGCAACAAGAAAATTACTATTTCAAGTGTGGTAGATAATCTAAAATCCAGCCCATGTAGCTTACAATATACAACGTATTTATCAAGAATATGTAAAATCTGACTTGATTTTTGTAAAAAATCATATAAATATTTGCTTCCGCGCCCGAATTTTATAATTCTTTATCATATTTTAGCTAAAATAAAACATTGCAACAAGAAAATTGCTATTTCAAGTGTGGTAGGTATTCTAGAATCTAGCACATGTAGCTTACAATATACAACGTATTCATCAAGAAAAGGTAAAATCTGATTTTATTTTTGTCAAAATCATATAAATATTTGCTTCCGCGCCCGAATTTTATAATTCTTCATCATATTTTAGCTAAAAGAAAACATTGCAACAAGAAAATTACTATTTCAAGTGTGGTAGGTATTCTAGAATCCAGCCCATGTAGCTTACAATATACAACGTATTCATCAAGAATTGGTAAAATCTGACTTTATTTCCGTAAAAAATCATAGCTTACAATATCCAACGTATCCATTAAAATGACACCCGAAAATTTAATGTTTATTATCTGATTGGTACCAAGTTATGGTCACATTTGCATGTCCAATGCTAAAATTATCCATAGTATAGATCCTAAAGCATGAATATGAATGTTTTAACAAAAATATCCATTTCAAGAATAGGTAAAATATGACTTTATTTTTGTAAAAAATCATATAAATATTTGCTTCCGCGCCCGAATTTTATAATTCTTCATCATATTTTAGATAAAACAAAACATTGCAACACGAAAATTGCTATTTCAAGTGTGGTAGGTATTCTAGAATCCAGCCCATGTAGCTTAAAATATACAACGTATTTATCAAGAATATGTAAAATCTGACTTGATTTTTGTAAAAAATTATATAAATATTTCCTTCTGCGAACCAATTTTATAATAGGTAAAATCTGACTTTATGTCCGTAAAAAATCATATAAATATTTACTTCCGCGCCCGAATTTTATAATTCTTTATCATATTTTAGCTAAAAGAAAACATTGCAACAAGAATATTTTATTTATAGTGTGGTAGGTATTCAAGATTCCAGCCCATGTAGCTTACAATATACAACGTATTTATCAAGAATAGGTAAAATCTGACATTATTTTTGTAAAAAATCATATAAATATTTGCTTCCGCGCCCGAATTTTTTAATTTTTTATCATATTTTAGCTAAAAGAAAACATTGCAACAAGAAAATTGCTATTTCAAGTGTGGTTGATATTCTAGAATCCGGCCTATGTAGCTTACAATATACAAAGTATTTATCAAGAATAGGTAAAATCTGACTTTATTTCTGTAAAAAATCATATAAATATTTGCTTCCGCGCCCGAATTTTATAATTCTTCATCATATTTTAGGTAAAAGAAAACATTGCAACAAGAAAATTACTATTTCAAGTGTGGTAGATAATCTAAAATCCAGCCCATGTAGCTTACAACATACAACGTATTTATCAAGAATATGTAAAATCTGACTTGATTTTTGTAAAAAATCATATAAATATTTGCTTCCGCGCCCGAATTTTATAATTCTTCATCATACTTTAGCTAAAAGAAAACATTGCAACAAGAAAATTGCTATTTCAAGTGTGGTAGGTATTCTAGAATCCAGCACATGTGGCTTACAATATACAACGTATTCATCAAGAATATGTATAAAATGACTTGATTTTTGTAAAAAATCATATAAATATTTGCTTCCGCCTCCGAATTTTATAATTCTTCATCATATTTTAGCTAAAAGAAAACATTGCAACAAGAAAATTGCTATGTCAAGTGTGGTAGATAATCTACAATCCAGCCCATGTAGCTTACAAGATACAACGTATTCATCAAGAATATGTAAAATCTGACTTGATTTTTGTGAAAAATCATATAAATATTTGCTTCCACGCCCGAATTTTATAGTTCTTCATCATATTTTAGATAAAAGAAAACATTGCAACACGAAAATTGCTATTTCAAGTGTGGTAGGTATTCTAGAATCCAGCCCATGTAGCTTACAATATACAACGTATTTATCAAGAATATGTATAAAATGACTTGATTTTTGTAAAAAATCATATAGATATTTGCTTCCGCGCCCGAATTTTATAATTCTTCATCATTTTTTAGCTTAAAGAAATCATTGCAACATGAAAATTGCTATTTCAAGTGTGGTAGGTATTTTAGAATTTAGCCAATGTAGCTTACAATATACAACGCATTCTTCAAGAAAAGGTAAAATCTGATTTTATTTTTGTCAAAAATCATATAAATATTTTCTTCCGCGCCCGAATTTTATAATTCTTTATCATATTTTAGCTACAAGAAAATATTGCAACAAGAAAGTTCCTATTTCAAGTGTGGTAGGTATTCAAGAATCCGGCCCAAGTAGCTTACTATATACAACGTATTCATCAAGAATATGTTAAATCTGGCTTGATTTTTGTAAAAAATCATATAAATATTTGCTTCTGCGCCCGAGTGTTATAATTCTTTATCATATTTTAGCTAAAATAAAACATTACAACAAGAAAATTGCTATTTCAAGTAGGTAGATAATCTATAATCCAGCCCACGTAGCTTACAAGATACAACGTATTCATCAAGAAAAGGTAAAATCTGACATTATTTTTGTAAAAAATCATATAAATATTTGCTTCCGCGCCCGAATTTTATAATTATTTATCATATTTTAGCTAAAAGAAAACATTGCAACAAGAAAATTGCTGTTTCAAGTGTGGTATGTATTCTAGAATCCAGCCCATGTAGCTTACAATATACAACGTATTTATCAAGTATTGGTAAAATCTGACATTATTTTTATAAAAAATCATATAAATATTTGCTTCCGCGCCCAAATTTTATAATTCTTCATCATATTTTCGCTAAAAGAAAACATTGCAACAAGAAAATTACTATTTCAAGTGTGGTAGGTATTCTAGAATCCAGCCCATGTAGCTTACAATATACAACGTGTTTATCAAGAATATGTAAAATCTGACTTTATTTTTGTAAAAAATCATATAAATATTTGCTTCCGCGCCCGAATTTTATAATTCTTCATCATATTTTAGCTAAAAGAAAACATTGCAACAAGAAAATTGCTATTTCAAGTGTGGTAGGTATTCCAGAATCCAGCCCATGTAGCTTACAATATACAACGTATTCATCTAGAAAAGGTAAAAGCTGACTTTATATTTGTAAAAAATCATATAGATATTTGCTTCCGCGCCCGAATTTTGTAATTTTTCATCATATTTTAGCTAAAAGAAAACATTGCAAAAAGAAAATTGCTATTTCAAGTGTGGTAGGTATTCCAGAATCCAGCCCATCTAGCTTACAATATACAACGTATTCATTAAGAAAAGGTAAAATCTGACATTATTTTTGTCAAAAATCATATAAATATTTGCTTCCGCGCCCGAATTTTATAATTCTTCTTCATATTTTAGCTAAAAGAAAACATTGCAACAAGAAAATTACTATTTCAAGTGTGGTAGGTATTCCAAAATACAGCCCATGTAGCTTACAATATACAACGTATTCATCTAGAAAAGGTAAAATCTGACTTTATTTTTGTCAAAAATCATATAAATATATGCTTCCGCCCTCGAATTTTATAATTTATTATCATATTTTAGCTAAAAGAAAACATTGTAACAAGAAATTTGCTATTTCAAGTGTGGTAGATAATCTATAATCCAGCCCATGTAGCTTACAAGATATAACGTATTCATCAAGAATAGGTAAAATCTGACTTTATTTCCGTAAAAAATCATATAAATATTTGCTTCCGCGCCCGAATTTTATAATTCTTTATCATATTTTAGCTAAAAGAAAACATTCCAACAAGAAAATTGCTATTTCAAGTGTGGTAGGTATTCTAGAATCCAGCTCATGTAGCTTACAATATACAACGTATTTATCAAGAATAGGTAAAATCTGACTTTATTTTTGTAGAAAATCATATAAATATTTGCTTCCGCGCCCGAATATTATAATTCTTTATTATATTATAGCTAAAAGAAAACATTGCAACAAGAAAATTGCTATTTCAAGTGTGGTAGGTATTGTAGAATCCAGCCCATGTAGCTTACAATATACAACGTATTCATCAAGAATATGTAAAATCTGACTTGATTTTTATAAAAAATCATATAAATATTTGCTTCCGCGCCCGAATTTTAAAATTCGTCATCATATTTTAGCTAAAAGAAAACTTTGCAACAAGAAAATTGCTATTTCAAGTGTGGTAGATAATCTATAATCCAGCCCATGTACCTTACAAGATACAAGGTATTCATCAAGAATAGTTAAAATCTGACTTTATTTCCGTAAAAAATCATATAAATATTTGTTTCCGCGCCCGAGTTTTATAATTTTTAATCATATTTTAGCTAAAAGAAAACATTGCAACAAGAAAATTGCTATTTCTAGTGT
This sequence comes from Stenolophus ochropezus, assembly GCA_035578165.1. Lineage (NCBI taxonomy): Eukaryota > Metazoa > Arthropoda > Insecta > Coleoptera > Carabidae > Stenolophus > Stenolophus ochropezus. Next base: position 33,774,307 of record JAQOWZ010000006.1, on the reverse strand, counting down.
GGTAAGTATTCTAGAATCTAGCCCATGTAGCTTACAATATACAACGTATTCATTAAAATGACACCTGAAAATTGAATGTTTATTATCTGATTGGTACCACGTTATGGTCACTTTTGCATGTTCAATGCTAAAATTATTCATAGTATAAATCCTAAAGCATGAATATGAATGTTTAACAAAAAAATCCATTTCAAGAATAGGTTAAATATAACTTTATTTTCGTAAAAAATCATATAAATATTTGTTTCCGCGCCCGAATTTTATAATTCTTCATCATATTTTAGCTAAAAGAAAACATTGTAACAAAAAAATTGCCATGTCAAGTGTGGTAGATAATCTATAATCCAGCCCATGTAGCTTACAAGATACAAGAATAGGTAAAATCTGACTTTATTTCCGTAAAAAATCATATGAATATTTGCTTTCCGCGCCCGAATTTTATAATTCTTTACCATATTTTAGCTAAAAGAAAACATTGCAACAAGAAAATTGCTATTTCAAGTGTGGTAGGTATTCTATAATCCAGCACATGTAGCTTACAATATACAACGTATTCATCAAGAATATGTAAAATTTGACTGTATTTTTGTAAAAAATCATATAAATATTTGCTTCCGCGCCCGAATTTTATAATTCTTCATCATATATCAGCTAAAAGAAAACATTGCTACAAGAAAATTGCTATTTCAAGTGTGGTAGATAATCTATAATCCAGCCCATGTACCTTACAAGATACAACGTATTCATTAAGAATATGTATAATCTGAATTGATTTTTGTAAAAAATCATATAAATATTTGCTTCCGCGCCCGAATTTTAAAATTCTTCATCATAATTTAGCTAAAAGAAAACATTGCAACAAGAAAATTGCTATTTCAAATGTGGTAGGTATTCTAGAATCCAGCCCATGTAGCTTACAATATACAACGTATTCATTAAAATGACACGTGAATAATGAATGTTTATTATCTGATTGGTACCACGTTATGGTCACTTTTGCATGTCCAATGCTAAAATTATTCATAGTATAGATCCTAAAGCATGAATATGAATGTTTAACAAAAAAATCCATTTCAAGAATAGGTTAAATATAACTTTATTTTCGTAAAAAATCATATAAATATTTGCTTCCGCGCATGACTTTTATAATTTTTCATCATATTTTAGCTAAAAGAAAACATTACAACAAGAAAATTGCTATTTCAAGTGGGTAGATAATCTATAATCCAGCCCATGAAGCTTACAAGATACAACGTATTCATCAAGAATATGTAAAATCTGACTTTATTTCCGTAAAAAATCATATAAATATTTGCTTCCGCGCCCGAATTTTATAATTCTTTATCATATTTTAGCTAAAAGAAAACATTGCAACAAGAAAATTGCTATTTCAAGTGTGGTAGGTATTCTATAATCCAGCACATGTAGCTTACAATATACAACGTATTCATCAAGAATATGTAAAATTTGACTGTATTTTTGTAAAAAATCATATAAATATTTGCTTCCGCGCCCGAATTTTATAATTCTTCATCATATATCAGCTAAAAGAAAACATTGCTACAAGAAAATTGCTATTTCAAGTGTGGTAGATAATCTATAATCCAGCCCATGTACCTTACAAGATACAACGTATTCATCAAGGATATGTATAATCTGACTTGATTTTTGTAAAAAATCATATAAATATTTGCTTCCGCGCCCGAATTTTAAAATTCTTCATCATAATTTAGCTAAAAGAAAACATTGCAACAAGAAAATTGCTATTTCAAATGTGGTAGGTATTCTAGAATCCAGCCCATGTAGCTTACAATATACAACGTATTCAGCAAGAAAAGTTAAAATCAGACTTTATTTTTGTAAAAAATCATATAAATATTTGCTTCCGCGCCCAAATTTCATAATTCTTTATCATATTTTAGCTAAAAGAAACATTGCAACAAGAAAATTGGTATTTCAAGTGAGGTAGGTATTCTAGAATCCAGCCCATGTAGCTTACAATATACAACGTATTCATCAAGAATAGGTAAAATCTGACTTTATTTCCGTAAAAAATCATATAAATATTTGCTTCCGCGCCTGAATTTTATAATTCTTCATCATATTTTAGCTAAAAGAAAACATTGCAACAAGAAAATTGGTATTTCAAGTGTGGTAGGTATTCTAGAATCGAGCCCATGTAGCTTAAAATATACAACGTATTCATCAAGAAAAGGTAAAATATGACTTTATTTCCGTAAAAAATCATATAAATATTTGCTTCCACGCCCGAGTTTTATAATTCTTCATCATATTTTAGCTAAAAGAAAACATTGCAACAAGAAAATTGGTATTTCAAGTGTGGTAGGTATTCTAGAATCCAGCCCATGTAGCTTACAATACGCAACGTATTCATCAAGAATATGTATAATCTGATTTGATTTTTGTAAAAATTCATATAAATATTTGCTTCCGCGCCCGAATTTTATAATTCATCATCATATTTTAGCTAAAAGAAAACATTGCAACGAGAAAATTGCCATTTCAAGTGTGGTAGGTATTCTAGAATCCAGCCTATGTAGCTTACAATATACAACGTATTCATCAAGAATAGGTAAAATCTGACTTTATTTCTGTGAAAAATCATATAAATATTTGCTTCCGTGCCCGAATTTTATAATTCTTCATCATATTTTAGGTAGAAGAAAACATTGCAACAAGAAAATTGCTATTTCAAGTGTGGTAGGTATTCTAGAATCCAGCCCATGTAGCTTACAATATACAACGTATTCATCAAGAAAAGGTAAAATCTAACTTTATTTTTGTAAAAAATCATATAAATATTTGCTTCCGCGCCCAAATTTCATAATTCTTTATCATATTTTAGCTAAAAGAAACATTGCAACAAGAAAATTGGTATTTCAAGTGAGGTAGGTATTCAAGAATCCATCCCATGTACTTTATAATATACAACGTATTCATCAAGAAAAGGTAAAATCTGACTTTATTTTTGTAAAAAATCATATAAATATTTGCTTCCGCGCCCGAATTTTATAATTTTTCATTATATTTTAGCTAAAAGAAAACATTGCAACAAGAAAATTGGTATTTCAAGTGTGGTAGGTATTCTAGAATCCAGCCCATGTAGATTACAATACACAACGTATTCATCACGAATATGTATAATCTGATTTGATTTTTATAAAAAATCATATAAATATTAGCTCGTGCGCCCAAATTTTATAATTCATCATCATATTTTAGCTAAAAGAAAACATTGCAACGAGAAAATTACCATTTCAAGTGTGGTAGGTATTCTAGAATCCAGCCTATGTAGCTTACAATATACAACGTATTCATCAAGAATAGGTAAAATCTGACATTATTTCTGTGAAAAATCATGTAAATATTTGCTTCCGCTCCCGAATTTTATAATTGTTCATCATATTTTAGGTAGAAGAAAACATTGCAACAAGAAAATTGCTATTTCAAATGTGGTAGGTATTCTAGAATCCAGCACATGTAGCTTACAATATACAACGTTTTCATCAAGAATATGCATAATCTGACTTAATTTTTGTAAAAAATCATATAAATATTTGCTTCCGCGCCCGAATTTTACAATTCTTCATCATATTTTATCTTAAAGAAAACATTGCAACAAGAAAATTGCTATTTCAAGTGTGGTAGATAATCTATAATCCAGCCCATGTAGCTTACAAGATACAACGTATTCATAAAGAATAGGTAAAATATGACTTTATTTCCGTAAAAAATCATATAAATATTTGCTTCCGCGCCCGAATTTTATAATTCTTTATCATATTTTATCCAAAAGAAAACATTGCAACAAGAAAATTGCTATTTCAAATGTGGTAGGTATTCTAGAATCCAGCCCATGTAGCTTGCAATACACAACGTATTCATCAAGAATATGTATATTCTGATTTGATTTTTTGTAAAAAATCATATAAATATTTGCTTCCGAGCCCGAATTTTATAATTTTTCATCATATTTTAGCTAAAAGAAAACATTGCAACAAGAAAATTGCTATTTCAAATATGGTAGGTATTCTAGAATCCAGCCCACGTAGCTTACAAGATACAACGTATTCATCAAGAAAAGGTAAAATCTGACTTTATTTTTGTAAAAAATCATATAAATATTTGCTTCCGCGCCCGAATTTTATAATTTTTCATCATATTTTAGCTAAAAGAAAACATTGCAACAAGAAAATTGCTATTTCAAATATGGTAGGTATTCTAGAATCCAGCCCATGTAGCTTACAAGATACAACGTATTCATCAAGAATAGGTAAAATCTGACTTTATTTTTGTAAAAAATCATATCAATATTTGCTTCCGCGCCCGAATTTTAAAATTCTTTATCATATTTTAGCTAAAAGAAAACATTGCAACAAGAAAATTACTATTTCAAGTGTGGTTGGTATTCTAGAATCCAGCCTATGTAGCTCACAATATACAAAGTATTTATCAAGAATAGGTAAAATCTGACTATATTTCTGTAAAAAATCATATAAATATTTGCTTCCGCGCCCGAATTTTATAATTCTTTATAATATTTTAGCTAAAATAAAACATTGCAACAAGAAAATTGCTATTTCAAGTGTGGTAGGTATTCTAGAATCTAGCACATGTAGCTTACAATATACAACGTATTCATCAAGAAAAGGTAAAATCTAATTTTATTTTTGTAAAAAATCATAAAAATATTTGCTTCCGCGCCCGAATTTTATAATTCTTCATCATATTTTAGCTAAAAGAAAACATTGCAACAAGAAAATTACTATTTCAAGTGTGGTAGGTATTCTAGAATCCAGCCCATGTAGCTTAAAAATATACAACGTATTTATCAAGAATATGTAAAATCTGACTTGATTTTTGTAAAAAATTATATAAATATTTCCTTCTGCGCCCGAATTTTATAATAGGTAAAATCTGACTTTTTGTCCGAAAAAATCATATAAATATTTACTTCCGCGCCCGAATTTTATAATTCTTTATCATATTTTAGCTAAAAGAAAACATTGCAACAAGAATATTTTATTTCTAGTGTGGTAGGTATTCAAGAATCCAGCCCATGTAGCTTACAATATACAACGTATTTATCAAGAATAGGTAAAATCTGACATTATTTTTGTAAAAAATCATATAAATATTTGCTTCCGCGCCCGAATTTTATAATTCTTCATCATATTTTAGCTAAAAGAAAACATTGCAACAAGAAAATTGCTATTTCAAGTGTGGTAGGTATTCTAGAATCCAGCACATGTGGCTTACAATATACAACGTATTCATCAAGAATATGTATAAAATGACTTGATTTTTGTAAAAAATCATATAGATATTTGCTTCCGCGCCCGAATTTTATAATTCTTCATCATTTTTTAGCTTAAAGAAATCATTGCAACATGAAAATTGCTATTTCAAGTGTGGTAGGTATTTTAGAATTTAGCCAATGTAGCTTACAATATACAACGCATTCATCAAGAAAAGGTAAAATCTGATTTTATTTTTGTCAAAAATCATATAAATATTTTCTTCCGCGCCCGAATTTTATAATTCTTTATCATATTTTAGCTACAAGAAAACATTGCAACAAGAAAGTTCCTATTTCAAGTGTGGTAGGTATTCAAGAATCCGGCCCAAGTAGCTTACTATATACAACGTATTCATCAAGAATATGTTAAATCTGGCTTGATTTTTGTAAAAAATCATATAAATATTTGCTTCCGCGACGGAGTGTTATAATTCTTTATCATATTTTAGCTAAAATAAAACATTGCAACAAGAAAATTGCTATTTCAAGTGTGGTAGTTATTCTAGAATCCAGCACATGTAGCTTACAATACTCGTATACAACGTATTCATCAAGAAAATGTAAAATCTGACATTATTTTTGTCAAAGATCATATAAATATTTGCTTCCGCGCCCGAATTTTATTATTCTTTATCATATTTTAGCTAAAAGAAAACATTGCAACAAGAAAATTGCTATTTCAAGTGTGGCAGGTATTCTAGAATCCCGCCAATGTAGCATACATTATACAACGTATTCATCAAGAAAAGGTAAAATCTGACATTACTTATGTAAAAAAACATATAAATATTTGCTTCCGCGCCTGACTTTTATAATTTTTCATCATATTTTAGCTAAAAGAAAACATTACAACAAGAAAATTGCTATTTCAAGTAGGTAGATAATCTATAATCCAGCCCACGTAGCTTACAAGATACAACGTATTCATCAAGAAAAGGTAAAATCTGACATTATTTTTGTAAAAAATCATATAAATATTTGCTTCCGCGCCCGAATTTTATAATTCTTTATCATATTTTAGCTAAAAGAAAACATTGCAACAAGAAAATTGCTGTTTCAAGTGTGGTATGTATTCTAGAATCCAGCCCATGTAGCTTACAATATACAACGTATTTATCAAGTATTGGTAAAATCTGACATTATTTTTATAAAAAATCATATAAATATTTGCTTCCGCGCCCAAATTTTATAATTCTTCATCATATTTTCGCTAAAAGAAAACATTGCAACAAGAAAATTACTATTTCAAGTGTGGTAGGTATTCTAGAATCCAGCCCATGTAGCTTACAATATACAACGTGTTTATCAAGAATATGTAAAATCTGACTTTATTTTTGTAAAAAATCATATAAATATTTGCTTCCGCGCCCGAATTTTATAATTCTTCATCATATTTTAGCTAAAAGAAAACATTGCAACAAGAAAGTTGCTATTTCAAGTGTGGTAGGTATTCCAGAATCCAGCCCATGTAGCTTACAATATACAACGTATTCATCTAGAAAAGGTAAAATCTGACTTTATATTTGTAAAAAATCATATAGATATTTGCTTCCGCGCCCGAATTTTGTAATTTTTCATCATATTTTAGCTAAAAGAAAATTGCTATTTCAAGTGTGGTAGGTATTCCAGAATCCACTCTGAGATAGCGCGTATATACAACGTATTCATTATGAAAAGGTAAAATCTGACATTATTTTTGTCAAAAATCATATAAATATTTGCTTCCGCGCCCGAATTTTATAATTCTTCATCATATTTTAGCTAAAAGAAAACATTGCAACAAGAAAATTACTATTTCAAGTGTGGTAGGTATTCCAAAATACAGCCCATGTAGCTTAAAATATACAACGTATTCATCTAGAAAAGGTAAAATCTGACTTTATTTTTGTAAAAAATCATATAAATATATGCTTCCGCCCTCGAATTTTATAATTTATCATCATATTTTAGCTAAAAGAAAACATTGTAACAAGAAAATTGCTATTTCAAGTGTGGTAGATAATCTATAATCCAGCCCATGTAGCTTACAAGATACAACGTATTCATCAAGAATAGGTAAAATCTGACTTTATTTCCGTAAAAAATCATATAAATATTTGCTTCCGCGCCCGAATTTTATAATTCTTTATCATATTTTAGCTAAAAGAAAACATTCCAACAAGAAAATTGCTATTTCAAGTGTGGTAGGTATTCTAGAATCCAGCCCATGTAGCTTACAATATACAACGTATTCATCAAGAATATGTAATATCTGATTTGATTTTTGTAAAAAATTATATAAATATTCCCTTCTGCGCCCGAGTTTTATAACTCTTCATCATATTTTAGCTAAAAGAAAACATTGCAACAAGAAAATTACTATTTCAAGTGTAGTAGGAATTCTAGAATCCAGCCCATGTAGCTTACAATATACAACGTATTTATCAAGAATAGGTAAAATCTGACTTTATTTTTGTAGAAAATCATATAAATATTTGCTTCCGCGCCCGAATATTATAATTCTTTATTATATTATAGCTAAAAGAAAACATTGCAACAAGAAAATTGCTATTTCAAGTGTGGTAGGTATTGTAGAACCCAGCCCATGTAGCTTACAATATACAACGTATTCATCAAGAATATGTAAAATCTGACTTGATTTTTATAAAAAATCATATAATTATTTGCTTCCGCGTCCGAATTTTAAAATTCGTCATCATATTTTAGCTAAAAGAAAACTTTGCAACAAGAAAATTGCTATTTCAAGTATGGTAGATAATCTATAATCCAGCCCATGTACCTTACAAGATACAAGGTATTCATCAAGAATAGTTAAAATCTGACTTTATTTCCGTAAAAAATCATATAAATATTTGTTTCCGCGCCCGAGTTTTATAATTTTTCATCATATTTTAGCTAAAAGAAAACATTGCAACAAGAAAATTGCTATTTCTAGTGTGGTAAGTATTCTAGAATCTAGCCCATGTAGCTTACAATATACAACGTATTCATTAAAATGACACCTGAAAATTGAATGTTTATTATCTGATTGGTACCACGTTATGGTCACTTTTGCATGTTTAATGCTAAAATTATTCATAGTATAAATCCTAAAGCATGAATATGAATGTTTAACAAAAAAATCCATTTCAAGAATAGGTTAAATATAACTTTATTTTCGTAAAAAATCATATAAATATTTGTTTCCGCGCCCCGAATTTTATAATTCTTCATCATATTTTAGCTAAAAGAAAACATTGTAACAAAAAAATTGCCATGTCAAGTGTGGTAGATATTCTATAATCCAGCCCATGTAGCTTACAAGATACAAGAATAGGTAAAATCTGACTTTATTTCCGTAAAAAATCATATGAATATTTGCTTCCGCGCCCGAATTTTATAATTCTTTACCATATTTTAGCTAAAAGAAAACATTGCAACAAGAAAATTGCTATTTCAAGTGTGGTAGATATTCTATAATCCAGCACATGTAGCTTACAATATACAACGTATTCATCAAGAATATGTAAAATTTGACTGTATTTTGTAAAAAATTATATAAATATTTGCTTCCGCGCCCGAATTTTATAATTCTTCATCATATATCAGCTAAAAGAAAACATTGCTACAAGAAAATTGCTATTTCAAGTGTGGTAGATAATCTATAATCCAGCCCATGTACCTTACAAGATACAACGTATTCATCAAGAATATGTATAATCTGACTTGATTTTTGTAAAAAATCATATAAATATTTGCTTCCGCGCCCGAATTTTAAAATTCTTCATCATAATTTAACTAAAAGAAAACATTGCAACAAGAAAATTGCTATTTCAAATGTGGTAGGTATTCTAGAATCCAGCCCATGTAGCTTACAATATACAACGTATTCATTAAAATGACACCTGAATAATGAATGTTTATTATCTGATTGGTACCACGTTATGGTCACTTTTGCATGTCCAATGCTAAAATTATTCATAGTATAGATCCTAAAGCATGAATATGAATGTTTAACAAAAAAATCCATTTCAAGAATAGGTTAAATATAACTTTATTTTCGTAAAAAATCATATAAATATTTGCTTCCGCGCATGACTTTTATAATTTTTCATCATATTTTAGCTAAAAGAAAACATTACAACAAGAAAATTGCTATTTCAAGTGGGTAGATAATCTATAATCCAGCCCATGAAGCTTACAAGATACAACGTATTCATCAAGAATATGTAAAATCTGACTTTATTTCCGTAAAAAATTATATAAATATTTGCTTCCGCGCCCGAATTTTATAATTCTTTATCATATTTTAGCTAAAAGAAAACATTGCAACAAGAAAATTGCTATTTCAAGTGTGGTAGGTATTCTATAATCCAGCACATGTAGCTTACAATATACAAAGTATTCATCAAGAATATGTAAAATTTGACTGTATTTTTGTAAAAAATCATATAAATATTTGCTTCCGCGCCCGAATTTTATAATTCTTCATCATATATCAGCTAAAAGAAAACATTGCTACAAGAAAATTGCTATTTCAAGTGTGGTAGATAATCTATAATCCAGCCCATGTAGCTTACAATATACAACGTATTCATCAAGAAAAGGTAAAATCAGACTTTATTTTTGTAAAAATCATATAAATATTTGCTTCCGCGCCCAAATTTCATAATTCTTTATCATATTTTAGCTAAAAGAAACATTGCAACAAGAAAATTGGTATTTCAAGTGAGGTAGGTATTCTAGAATCCAGCCCATGTAGCTTACAATATACAACGTATTCATCAAGAATAGGTAAAATCTGACTTTATTTCCGTAAAAAATCATATAAATATTTGCTTCCGCGCCTGAATTTTATAATTCTTCATCATATTTTAGCTAAAAGAAAACATTGCAACAAGAAAATTGGTATTTCAAGTGTGGTAGGTATTCTAGAATCGAGCCCATGTAGTTTAAAATATACAACGTATTCATCAAGAAAAGGTAAAATATGACTTTATTTCCGTGAAAAATCATATAAATATTTGCTTCCACGCCCGAGTTTTATAATTCTTCATCATATTTTAGCTAAAAGAAAACATTGCAACAAGAAAATTGGTATTTCAAGTGTGGTAGGTATTCTAGAATCCAGCCCATGTAGCTTACAATACGCAACGTATTCATCAAGAATATGTATAATCTGATTTGATTTTTGTAAAAATTCATATAAATATTTGCTTCCGCGCCCGAATTTTATAATTCATCATCATATTTTAGCTAAAAGAAAACATTGCAACGAGAAAATTGCCATTTCAAGTGTGGTAGGTATTCTAGAATCCAGCCTATGTAGCTTACAATATACAACGTATTCATCAAGAATAGGTAAAATCTGACTTTATTTCTGTGAAAAATCATATAAATATTTGCTTCCGTGCCCGAATTTTATAATTCTTCATCATATTTTAGGTAGAAGAAAACATTGCAACAAGAAAATTGCTATTTCAAGTGTGGTAGGTATTCTAGAATCCAGCCCATGTAGCTTACAATATACAACGTATTCATCAAGAAAAGGTAAAATCTAACTTTATTTTTGTAAAAAATCATATAAATATTTGCTTCCGCGCCCAAATTTCTTAATTCTTTATCATATTTTAGCTAAAAGAAACATTGCAAGAAGAAAATTGGTATTTCAAGTGAGGTAGGTATTCAAGAATCCATCCCATGTAGTTTACAATATACAACGTATTCATCAAGAAAAGGTAAAATCTGACTTTATTTTTGTAAAAAATCATATAAATATTTGCTTCCGCGCCCGAATTTTATAATTTTTCATTATATTTTAGCTAAAAGAAAACATTGCAACAAGAAAATTGGTATTTCAAGTGTGGTAGGTATTCTAGAATCCAGCCCATGTAGATTACAATACACAACGTATTCATCACGAATATGTATAATCTGATTTGATTTTTATAAAAAATCATATAAATATTAGCTCGTGCGCCCAAATTTTATAATTCATCATCATATTTTAGCTAAAAGAAAACATTGCAACGAGAAAATTACCATTTCAAGTGTGGTAGGTATTCTAGAATCCAGCCTATGTAGCTTACAATATACAACGTATTTATCAAGAATAGGTAAAATCTGACATTATTTTTGTAAAAAATCATATAAATATTTGCTTCCGCGCCCGAATTTTTTAATTTTTCATCATATTTTAGCTAAACGAAAACATTGCAACAAGAAAATTGCTATTTCAAGTGTGGTTGGTATTCTAGAATCCGGCCTATGTAGCTTACAATATACAAAGTATTTATCAAGAATAGGTAAAATCTGACTTTATTTCTGTAAAAAATCATATAAATATTTGCTTCCGCGCCCGAATTTTATAATTCTTCATCATATTTTAGGTAAAAGAAAACATTGCAACAAGAAAATTACTATTTCAAGTGTGGTAGATAATCTACAATCCAGCCCATGTAGCTTACAATATACAACGTATTTATCAAGAATATGTAAAATCTGACTTGATTTTTGTAAAAAATCATATAAATATTTGCTTCCGCGCCCGAATTTTATAATTCTTCATCATATTTTAGCTAAAAGAAAACATTGCAACAAGAAAATTGCAATTTCAAGTGTGGTAGGTATTCTAGAATCCAGCACATGTGGCTTACAATATACAACGTATTCATCAAGAATATGTATAAAATGACTTGATTTTTGTAAAAAATCATATAAATATTTGCTTCCGCCTCCGAATTTTATAATTCTTCATCATATTTTAGCTAAAAGAAAACATTGCAACAAGAAAATTGCTATTTCAAGTGTGGTAGATAATCTACAATCCAGCCCATGTAGCTTACAAGATACAACGTATTCATCAAGAATATGTAAAATCTGACTTGATTTTTGTAAAAAATCATATAAATATTTGCTTCCACGCCCGAATTTTATAGTTCTTCATCATATTTTAGATAAAAGAAAGCATTGCAACACGAAAATTGCTATTTCAAGTGTGGTAGGTATTCTAGAATCCAGCCCATGTAGCTTACAATATACAACGTATTTATCAAGAATATGTATAAAATGACTTGATTTTTGTAAAAAATCATATAGATATTTGCTTCCGCGCCCGAATTTTATAATTCTTCATCATATTTTAGCTTAAAGAAATCATTGCAACAAGAAAATTGCTATTTCAAGTGTGGTAGGTATTTTAGAATTTAGCCAATGTAGCTTACAATATACAACGTATTCATCAAGAAAAGGTAAAATCTGATTTTATTTTTGTCAAAAATCATATAAATATTTTCTTCCGCGCCCGAATTTTATAATTCTTTATCATATTTTAGCTACAAGAAAACGTTGCAACAAGAAAGTTCCTATTTCAAGTGTGGTAGGTATTCAAGAATCCGGCCCATGTAGCTTACTATATACAACGTATTCATCAAGAATATGTTAAATCTGGCTTGATTTTTGTAAAAAATCATATAAATATTTGCTTCCGCGCCCGAATTTTATAATTCTTCATCATATTTTAGCTAAAAAAAACATTGCAACAAGAAAATTGCTATTTCAAGTGTGGTAGGTATTCTAGAGTCCAGCCCATGTAGCTTACAATATACAACGTATTCATCAAGAAAAGGTAAAATCTGACTTTATTTTTGTAAAAAATCATATAAATATTTGCTTTCGCGTCCAAATTTTATAATTTTTCATCATATTTTAGCTAAAAGCAAACAATGCAATTAGAAAATTGATATTTTAAGTGTGGTAGGTATTCTAGAATCCAGCACATGTAGCTTACAATATACAACGTATTCATCAAGAAAAGGTAAAATCTGACTTTATTTCCGTAAAAAATCATATAAATATTTGCTTCCGCGCCCGAGTGTTATAATTCTTTATCATATTTTAGCTAAAATAAAACATTGCAACAAGAAAATTGCTATTTCAAGTGTGGTAGTTATTCTAGAATCCAGCACATGTAGCTTACAATACTCGTATACAACGTATTCATCAAGAAAATGAAAATCTGACATTATTTTTGTCAAAGATCATATAAATATTTGCTTCCGCACCCGAATTTTATTATTCTTTATCATATTTTAGCTAAAAGAAAACATTGCAACAAGAAAATTGCTATTTCAAGTGTGGTAGGTATTCTAGAATCCAGCCAATGTAGCATACATTATACAACGTATTCATCAAGAAAAGGTAAAATCTGACATTACTTATGTAAAAAAAACATATAAATATTTGCTTCCGCGCCTGACTTTTATAATTTTTTATCATATTTTAGCTAAAAGAAAACATTACAACAAGAAAATTGCTATTTCAAGTGGGTAGATAATCTATAATCCAACCCATGAAGCTTACAAGATACAACGTATTCATCAAGAATATGTAAAATCTGACTTTATTTCCTTAAAAAATCATATAAATATTTGCTTCCGCGCCCGAATTTTATAATTCTTTATCATATTTTAGCTAAAAGAAAACATTGCAACAAGAAAATTGCTATTTCAAGTGTGGTAGGTATTCTAGAATCCAGCCCATGTAGCTTACAATATACAACGTATTCATCAAGATTAGGTTAAATCTAACTTTATTTTTGTAAAAAATCATATAAATATATGCTTCCGCCCTCGAATTTTATAATTTATCATCATATTTTAGCTAAAAGACAACATTTCAAAATGAAAATTGCTATTTCAAGTGTGGTAGGTATTCCAGAATCCAGCCCATCTAGCTTACAATATACAACGTATTCATCAAGAAAAGGTAAAATCTGACTTTATTTTTGTCAAAAATCATATAAATATTTGCTTCCGCGCCCGAATTTTAAAATTCTTCATCATATTTTAGCTAAAAGAAAACATTGCAACAAGAAAATTACTATTTCAAGTGTGGTAGGTATTCCAAAATACAGCCCATGTAGCTTACAATATACAACGTATTCATCTAGAAAAGGTATAATCTGACTTTATTTTTGTAAAAAATCATATAAATATATGCTTCCGCCCTCGAATTTTATAATTTATCATCATATTTTAGCTAAAAGAAAACATTGTAACAAGAAAATTGCTATTTCATGTGTGGTAGGTACCTATTCTAGAATCCAGCCCATGTAGCTTACAATATGCAACGTATTCATCAAGAAAAGGTAAAATCTGACATTATTTTTGTAAAAAATCATATAAATATTTGCTTCCGCGCCCGAATTTTATAATTCTTTATCATATTTTATCTAAAAGAAAACATTGCAACAAGAAAATTGCTGTTTCAAGTGTGGTATGTATTCTAGAATCCAGCCCATGTAGCTTACAATATACAACGTATCTATAGCAAGTTTGGTAAAATCTGACATTATTTTTATAAAAAATCATATAAATATTTGCGTCCGCCCCCAAATTTTATAATTCTTCATCATATTTTCGCTAAAAGAAAACATTGCAACAATAAAATTGCTATTTCAAGTGAGGTAGGTATTCTAGAATCCAGCCCATGTAGCTTACAATATACAACGTGTTTATCAAGAATATGTAAAATCTGACTTTATTTTTGTAAAAAATCATATAAATATTTGCTTCCGCGCCCGAATTTTATAATTCTTCATCATATTTTAGCTAAAAGAAAACATTGCAACAAGAAAAATTGCTATTTCAAGTGTGGTAGGTATTCCAGAATCCAGCCCATGTAGCTTACAATATACAACGTATTCATCTAGAAAAGGTAAAATCTGACTTTATATTTGTAAAAAATCATATAGATATTTGCTTCCGCGCCCGAATTTTGTAATTTTTCATCATATTTTAGCTAAAAGAAAACATTGCAACAAGAAAATTGCTATTTCAAGTGTTGTAGGTATTCTAGAATCCAGCCCATGTAGCTTACAATATACAACGTATTCATCAAGAAAAGGTAAAATCTGACTTTATTTTTGTAAAAAATCATATAAATATATGCTTGCGCCCTCGAATTTTATAATTTATCATCATATTTTAGCTAAAAGAAAACATTGCAAAAAGAAAATTGCTATTTCAAGTGTGGTAGGTATTCCAGAATCCAGCCCATCTAGCTTACAATATACAACGTATTCATTAAGAAAAGGTAAAATCTGACATTATTTTTGTCAAAAATCATATAAATATTTGCTTCCCCGCCCGAATTTTATAATTCTTCATCATATTTTAGCTAAAAGAAAACATTGCAACAAGAAAATTACTATTTCAAGTGTGGTAGGTATTCCAAAATACAGCCCATGTAGCTTACAATATACAACGTATTCATCTAGAAAAGGTAAAATCTGACTTTATTTTTGTAAAAAATCATATAAATATATGCTTCCGCCCTCGAATTTTATAATTTATCATCATATTTTAGCTAAAAGAAAACATTGTAACAAGAAAATTGCTATTTCAAGTGTGGTAGATAATCTATAATCCAGCCCATGTAGCTTACAAGATACAACGTATTCATCAAGAATAGGTAAAATCTGACTTTATTTCCGTAAAAAATCATATAAATATTTGCTTCCGCGCCCGAATTTTATAATTCTTTATCATATTTTAGCTAAAAGAAAACATTCCAACAAGAAAATTGCTATTTCAAGTGTGGTAGGTATTCTAGAATCCAGCCCATGTAGCTTACAATATACAACGTATTCATCAAGAATATGTAATATCTGATTTGATTTTTGTAAAAAATTATATAAATATTTCCTTCTGCGCCCGAATTTTATAACTCTTCAACATATTTTTAGCTAAAAGAAAACATTGCAACAAGAAAATTACCATTTCAAGTGTGGTAGGAATTCTAGAATCCAGCCCATGTAGCTTACAATATACAACGTATTTATCAAGAATAGGTAAAATCTGACTTTATTTTTGTAAAAAATCATATAAATATTTGCTTCCGCGCCCGAATATTATAATTCTTTATTATATTATAGCTAAAAGAAAACATTGCAACAAGAAAATTGCTATTTTAAGTGTCGTAGGTATTCCAGAATTCAGCTCATGTAGCTTACAATATGCAACGTATTCATTAAAATGACACCCGAAAATTGAATGTTTATTATCTGATTGGTACCAGGTTATGGTCACTTTTGCATGTCCAATGCTAAAATTATCCATAGTATAGATCCTAAAGCATGAATACGAATGTTTTAACAAAAATATCCACTTCAAGAATAGTTAAAATCTGACTTTACTTTTGTAAAAAATCATATAAATATTTGCTTCCGCGCCCGAATTTTATAATTCTTCATCATATTTTAGCTAAAAGAAAACATTGCAACAAGAAAATTGCTATTTCAAGTGTGGTAGGTATTCTAGAATCCAGCCCATGTAGCTTAAAATATACAGCGAATTTATCAAGAATGGGTAAAACCTGACTTTATTTTTGTAAAAAATCATATAAATATTTGCTTCCGCGTCCGAAGTTTATAATTCTTTATCATATTTTAGCTAGAAGAAAACATTGCAACAAGAAAATTGCTATTTCAAGTGTTGTAGGTATTCTAGAATCCAGCCAATGTAGCTTACAATATACAACGTATTCATCAAGAATAGGTAAAATCTGACTTTATTTTTGTAAAATATCATATAAATATTTGTTTCCGCGCCCGAATTTTATAATTCTTCATCATATTTTAGCTAAAAAAAAACATTGCAACAAGAAAATTGCTATTTCAAGTGTGGTAGGTATTCCAGAATCCAGCCCATGTAGCTTACAATATACAACGTATTCATCTAGAAAAGGTAAAATCTGACTTTATATTTGTAAAAAATCATATAAATATTTGCTTCCGCGCCCGAATTTTGTAATTTTTCATCATATTTTAGCTAAAAGAAAACACATTGCAACAAGAAAATTGCTATTTCAAGTGTTGTAGGTATTCTAGAATCCAGCCCATGTAGCTTACAATATACAACGTATTCATCAAGAATAGGTTAAATCTGACTTTATTTTTGTAAAAAATCATATAAGTATATGCTTCCGCCCTCGAATTTTATAATTTATCATCATATTTTAGCTAAAAGAAAACATTGCAAAAAGAAAATTGCTATTTCAAGTGTGGTAGGTATTCCAGAATCCAGCCCATCTAGCTTACAATATACAACGTATTCATCAAGAAAAGGTAAAATCTGACTTTATTTTTGTCACAAATCATATAAATATTTGCTTCCGCGCCCGAATTTTATAATTCTTCATCATATTTTAGCTAAAAGAAAACATTGCAACAAGAAAATTACTATTTCAAGTGTGGTAGGTATTCCAAAATACAGCCCATGTAGCTTACAATATACAACGTATTCATCTAGAAAAGGTAAAATCTGACTTTATTTTTGTAAAAAAATATATAAATATATGCTTCCGCCCTCGAATTTTATAATTTATCATCATATTTTAGCTAAAAGAAAACATTGTAACAAGAAAATTGCTATTTCATGTGTGGTAGGTACCTATTCTAGAATCCAGCCCATGTAGCTTACAATATGCAACGTATTCATCAAGAAAAGGTAAAATCTGACATTATTTTTGTAAAAAATCATATAAATATTTGCTTCCGCGCCCGAATTTTATAATTCTTTATCATATTTTATCTAAAAGAAAACATTGCAACAAGAAAATTGCTGTTTCAAGTGTGGTATGTATTCTAGAATCCAGCCCATGTAGCTTACAATATACAACGTATTTACCAAGTATTGGTAAAATCTGACATTATTTTTATAAAAAATCATATAAATATTTGCGTTCGCCCCCAAATTTTATAATTCTTCATCATATTTTCGCTAAAAGAAAACATTGCAACAATAAAATTGCTATTTCAAGTGAGGTAGGTATTCTAGAATCCAGCCCATGTAGCTTACAATATACAACGTGTTTATCAAGAATATGTAAAATCTGACTTTATTTTTGTAAAAAATCATATAAATATTTGCTTCCGCGCCCGAATTTTATAATTCTTCATCATATTTTAGCTAAAAGAAAACATTGCAACAAGAAAATTGCTATTTCAAGTGTGGTAGGTATTCCAGAATCCAGCCCATGTAGCTTACAATATACAACGTATTCATCTAGAAAAGGTAAAATCTGACTTTATATTTGTAAAAAATCATATAGATATTTGCTTCCGCGCCCGAATTTTGTAATTTTTCATCATATTTTAGCTAAAAGAAAACATTGCAACAAGAAAATTGCTATTTCAAGTGTTGTAGGTATTCTAGAATCCAGCCCATGTAGCTTACAATATACAACGTATTCATCAAGAATAGGTTAAATCTGACTTTATTTTTGTAAAAAATCATATAAATATATGCTTGCGCCCTCGAATTTTATAATTTATCATCATATTTTAGCTAAAAGAAAACATTGCAAAAAGAAAATTGCTATTTCAAGTGTGGTAGGTATTCCAGAATCCAGCCCATCTAGCTTACAATATACAACGTATTCATTAAGAAAAGGTAAAATCTGACATTATTTTTGTCAAAAATCATATAAATATTTGCTTCCCCGCCCGAATTTTATAATTCTTCATCATATTTTAGCTAAAAGAAAACATTGCAACAAGAAAATTACTATTTCAAGTGTGGTAGGTATTCCAAAATACAGCCCATGTAGCTTACAATATACAACGTATTCATCTAGAAAAGGTAAAATCTGACTTTATTTTTGTAAAAAATCATATAAATATATGCTTCCGCCCTCGAATTTTATAATTTATCATCATATTTTAGCTAAAAGAAAACATTGTAACAAGAAAATTGCTATTTCATGTGTGGTAGGTACCTATTCTAGAATCCAGCCCATGTAGCTTACAATATACAACGTATTCATCAAGAAAAGGTAAAATCTGACATTATTTTTGTAAAAAATCATATAAATATTTGCTTCCGCGCCCGAATTTTATAATTCTTTATCATATTTTAGCTAAAAGAAAACATTGCAACAAGAAAATTGCTGTTTCAAGTGTGGTAGGTATTTTAGAATCCAGCCCATGTAGCTTACAATATACAACTTATTTATCAATTATTGGTAAAATCTGACTTTATTTTTATAAAAAATCATATAAATATTTGCTTCCGCGCCCAAATTTTATAATTCTTCATCATATTTTCGCTAAAAGAAAACATTGCAACAAGAAAGTTGCTATTTCAAGTGTGGTAGGTATTCTAGAATCCAGCCCATGTAGCTTACAATATACAACGTATTTATCAAGAATAGGTAAAACCTGACTTTATTTTTGTAAAAAATCATATAAATATTTGCTTCCGCGCCCGAATTTTGTAATTCTTTATCATATTTTAGCTAGAAGAAAACATTGCAACAAGAAAATTGCTAAGTAATTGGTAAGTATTCCAGAATCCAGCCCATGTAGCTTGCAATATACAACGTAATCATGTAGAAAAGGTAAAATCTGACTTTATTTTTGTAGAAAATCATATAGATATTTGCTTCCGCGCCCGAATTTTATAATTTTTTATCATATTTTAGCTAAAAGAAAACATTGCAACAAGAAAATTGCTATTTCAAGTGTGGTAGGTATTCTAGAATCCAGCCTATGTAGCTTACAATGTACAACGTATTCATCAAGAAAAGGTAAAATCTGACTTTATTTTTGTAAAAAATCATATAAATATTTGCTTCCGCGCCCGAAATTTATAATTCTTCATCATATTTTAGCTAAAAGAAAACATTGCAACAAGAAAATTGCTATTTCAAGTGTAATAGGTATACTAGAATCCAGCCCATGTAGCTTACAATATACAACGTATTCATCAAGAAAGGTAAAATCTGACATTATTTTTGTAAAAAATATATAAATATTTGCTTCCGCGCCCGAAATTTATAATTTTTCATCATATTTTAGCTAAAAGAAATCATTGCAACAAGAAAATTGCTCTTTCAAGTGTGGTAGGTATTCTAGAATCCAGCTCATGTAGCTTACAATATACAACGTATTCACCAATGATAGGTAAAATCTGACTTTATTTTTGTAAAAAATCATATATATATTTGCTTCCGCGCCCCAATTTTATAATTCTTCATCATATTATAGCTAAAAGAAAACATTGCAACAAGAAAATTGCTATTTTAAGTGTCGTAGGTATTCCAGAATTCAGCTCATGTAGCTTACAATATGCAACGTATTCATTAAAATGACACCCGAAAATTGAATGTTTATTATCTGATTGGTACCAGGTTATGGTCACTTTTGCATGTCCAATGCTAAAATTATCCATAGTATAGATCCTAAAGCATGAATACGAATGTTTTAACAAAAATATCCACTTCAAGAATAGTTAAAATCTGACTTTACTTTTGTAAAAAATCATATAAATATTTGCTTCCGCGCCCGAATTTTATAATTCTTCATCATATTTTAGCTAAAAGAAAACATTGCAACAAGAAAATTGCTATTTCAAGTGTGGTAGGTATTCTAGAATCCAGCCCATGTAGCTTAAAATATACAGCGAATTTATCAAGAATGGGTAAAACCTGACTTTATTTTTGTAAAAAATCATATAAATATTTGCTTCCGCGTCCGAAGTTTATAATTCTTTATCATATTTTAGCTAGAAGAAAACATTGCAACAAGAAAATTGCTATTTCAAGTGTTGTAGGTATTCTAGAATCCAGCCAATGTAGCTTACAATATACAACGTATTCATCAAGAATAGGTAAAATCTGACTTTATTTTTGTAAAATATCATATAAATATTTGTTTCCGCGCCCGAATTTTATAATTCTTCATCATATTTTAGCTAAAAAAAAACATTGCAACAAGAAAATTGCTATTTCAAGTGTGGTAGGTATTCCAGAATCCAGCCCATGTAGCTTACAATATACAACGTATTCATCTAGAAAAGGTAGAATCTGACTTTATATTTGTAAAAAATCATATAAATATTTGCTTCCGCGCCCGAATTTTGTAATTTTTCATCATATTTTAGCTAAAAGAAAACACATTGCAACAAGAAAATTGCTATTTCAAGTGTTGTAGGTATTCTAGAATCCAGCCCATGTAGCTTACAATATACAACGTATTCATCAAGAATAGGTTAAATCTGACTTTATTTTTGTAAAAAATCATATAAGTATATGCTTCCGCCCTCGAATTTTATAATTTATCATCATATTTTAGCTAAAAGAAAACATTGCAAAAAGAAAATTGCTATTTCAAGTGTGGTAGGTATTCCAGAATCCAGCCCATCTAGCTTACAATATACAACGTATTCATCAAGAAAAGGTAAAATCTGACTTTATTTTTGTCACAAATCATATAAATATTTGCTTCCGCGCCCGAATTTTATAATTCTTCATCATATTTTAGCTAAAAGAAAACATTGCAACAAGAAAATTACTATTTCAAGTGTGGTAGGTATTCCAAAATACAGCCCATGTAGCTTACAATATACAACGTATTCATCTAGAAAAGGTAAAATCTGACTTTATTTTTGTAAAAAAATATATAAATATATGCTTCCGCCCTCGAATTTTATAATTCATCATCATATTTTAGCTAAAAGAAAACATTGTAACAAGAAAATTGCTATTTCATGTGTGGTAGGTACCTATTCTAGAATCCAGCCCATGTAGCTTACAATATGCAACGTATTCATCAAGAAAAGGTAAAATCTGACATTATTTTTGTAAAAAATCATATAAATATTTGCTTCCGCGCCCGAATTTTATAATTCTTTATCATATTTTATCTAAAAGAAAACATTGCAACAAGAAAATTGCTGTTTCAAGTGTGGTATGTATTCTAGAATCCAGCCCATGTAGCTTACAATATACAACGTATTTACCAAGTATTGGTAAAATCTGACATTATTTTTATAAAAAATCATATAAATATTTGCGTTCGCCCCCAAATTTTATAATTCTTCATCATATTTTCGCTAAAAGAAAACATTGCAACAATAAAATTGCTATTTCAAGTGAGGTAGGTATTCTAGAATCCAGCCCATGTAGCTTACAATATACAACGTGTTTATCAAGAATATGTAAAATCTGACTTTATTTTTGTAAAAAATCATATAAATATTTGCTTCCGCGCCCGAATTTTATAATTCTTCATCATATTTTAGCTAAAAGAAAACATTGCAACAAGAAAATTGCTATTTCAAGTGTGGTAGGTATTCCAGAATCCAGCCCATGTAGCTTACAATATACAACGTATTCATCTAGAAAAGGTAAAATCTGACTTTATATTTGTAAAAAATCATATAGATATTTGCTTCCGCGCCCGAATTTTGTAATTTTTCATCATATTTTAGCTAAAAGAAAACATTGCAACAAGAAAATTGCTATTTCAAGTGTTGTAGGTATTCTAGAATCCAGCCCATGTAGCTTACAATATACAACGTATTCATCAAGAATAGGTTAAATCTGACTTTATTTTTGTAAAAAATCATATAAATATATGCTTGCGCCCTCGAATTTTATAATTTATCATCATATTTTAGCTAAAAGAAAACATTGCAAAAAGAAAATTGCTATTTCAAGTGTGGTAGGTATTCCAGAATCCAGCCCATCTAGCTTACAATATACAACGTATTCATTAAGAAAAGGTAAAATCTGACATTATTTTTGTCAAAAATCATATAAATATTTGCTTCCCCGCCCGAATTTTATAATTCTTCATCATATTTTAGCTAAAAGAAAACATTGCAACAAGAAAATTACTATTTCAAGTGTGGTAGGTATTCCAAAATACAGCCCATGTAGCTTACAATATACAACGTATTCATCTAGAAAAGGTAAAATCTGACTTTATTTTTGTAAAAAATCATATAAATATATGCTTCCGCCCTCGAATTTTATAATTTATCATCATATTTTAGCTAAAAGAAAACATTGTAACAAGAAAATTGCTATTTCATGTGTGGTAGGTACCTATTCTAGAATCCAGCCCATGTAGCTTACAATATACAACGTATTCATCAAGAAAAGGTAAAATCTGACATTATTTTTGTAAAAAATCATATAAATATTTGCTTCCGCGCCCGAATTTTATAATTCTTTATCATATTTTAGCTAAAAGAAAACATTGCAACAAGAAAATTGCTGTTTCAAGTGTGGTAGGTATTTTAGAATCCAGCCCATGTAGCTTACAATATACAACTTATTTATCAATTATTGGTAAAATCTGACTTTATTTTTATAAAAAATCATATAAATATTTGCTTCCGCGCCCAAATTTTATAATTCTTCATCATATTTTCGCTAAAAGAAAACATTGCAACAAGAAAGTTGCTATTTCAAGTGTGGTAGGTATTCTAGAATCCAGCCCATGTAGCTTACAATATACAACGTATTTATCAAGAATAGGTAAAACCTGACTTTATTTTTGTAAAAAATCATATAAATATTTGCTTCCGCGCCCGAATTTTGTAATTCTTTATCATATTTTAGCTAGAAGAAAACATTGCAACAAGAAAATTGCTAAGTAATTGGTAAGTATTCCAGAATCCAGCCCATGTAGCTTGCAATATACAACGTAATCATGTAGAAAAGGTAAAATCTGACTTTATTTTTGTAGAAAATCATATAGATATTTGCTTTCGCGCCCGAATTTTATAATTTTTTATCATATTTTAGCTAAAAGAAAACATTGCAACAAGAAAATTGCTATTTCAAGTGTGGTAGGTATTCTAGAATCCAGCCTATGTAGCTTACAATGTACAACGTATTCATCAAGAAAAGGTAAAATCTGACTTTATTTTTGTAAAAAATCATATAAATATTTGCTTCCGCGCCCGAAATTTATAATTCTTCATCATATTTTAGCTAAAAGAAAACATTGCAACAAGAAAATTGCTATTTCAAGTGTAATAGGTATACTAGAATCCAGCCCATGTAGCTTACAATATACAACGTATTCATCAAGAAAGGTAAAATCTGACATTATTTTTGTAAAAAATATATAAATATTTGCTTCCGCGCCCGAAATTTATAATTTTTCATCATATTTTAGCTAAAAGAAATCATTGCAACAAGAAAATTGCTCTTTCAAGTGTGGTAGGTATTCTAGAATCCAGCTCATGTAGCTTACAATATACAACGTATTCACCAATGATAGGTAAAATCTGACTTTATTTTTGTAAAAAATCATATATATATTTGCTTCCGCGCCCCAATTTTATAATTCTTCATCATATTATAGCTAAAAGAAAACATTGCAACAAGAAAATTGCTATTTCAAGTGTGTTAGGTATTCTAGAATCCAGCCCATGTAGCTTACAATATACAACGTATTCATCAAGAACTTGAAACAATGGATCCTAGTAGCCATGTCTAAATTTAGGAAGAGTCACGAGGTCATCCGTCACTTTAAACGATTATAACTTTTTTTAGAACATTGATATTAAAGAAGTAAATACAGTATCAAGTATATTAGTCTTGAGCAAAGGTGTTACAACTAATTTAAGTTTAAAACATAACGTATTTAATTAATATAAATTTTGACGTTTCCAATGTCAAAAGTCAATGTTGCCAAATGTGTGATGAAGTAACTAAATTAAAACCGAATATTCCTAAACACTTTGCTGTGTTTGATATCAAAAGAAAAAAAAACCATAAGGGCCGGTTTTGAAATGACAATAAAAAAATATGTCACGTCGATCTGCATTTGTTTTGCGCAAAAAGTTGTTACAAGTAGGTCGTCCTTGGATTTTAATGAAACGACACAATGTGGATTGGTGTGCACGAATGACAAAAATATTCTACGTCGATTAGAATTTGTTTTTTGCAAAATGTTATCAGAAATATGTTGTGTTTTGTATCGAATGAAAAGTCTCGGTGAGGGCTGGTGTACAAAAAAGAAAATTTTTCATGTTGGTCGGCTTTTGTTTTATGCAAAAAGTTAATAGACATATGTCGTGTTTGGTATCTAATGAAAGGTCTCGGCGAGGGCTCGCGTAGAAATTTGACAAAAATGATCTATGTCGATCGGCTTTTGTTTTTTGCAAAAAGGTGTATAAAGTATATCTTGTTTGGTCTCAAATAAAAGGTCTTGTTGAGGGCTCGCGTGCAGAACTGACAAAAACGGTCTATGTTGATCGGCTCTTGTTTTATGCAAAAAGTTAATCGAAGTATGTCGTGTTTGGTATCTAATGAAAGGTCTCATTGAGTGCTGATGTCGAGAATTAACAAAAATGTTTCATGTCGATCGGCTTTTTTTTGCAGAAAGTTGTCAGAAGTATATTGTGTTTGGTATAATATGAAAGGTCTTAATGAGAGCTGACATGTAAAATTGACAGAAATGGTTCATGTTGGCCTGTTTTTGTTTTTTGGAAAAAGATGTTAGAAATATGTCGTGTTTGGTATCAAATTAAATGTCTTGATGCGGGCTGATTTGCAGAAGTGACAAAATATTGCCAAGTTTTTCTGCATTTGTTATTTATTACAATTACTTGCCGGAAGTACACCGTATTTGATATTAAATGAAAGCATTCGACAAGACCTGCCTTGCAGAAATAAAATTAGCTTTCAAATGATAATATTTCACTGACGCCGGAGGCCTAGAGAACGCTCAGCGTATCTGAGCATTCGCTAGTTTTTAAACTATTTATGCCCATTTTTATATATAATGGGAGTCTATTTGAGTATTTTTTATGTAAAAGTAATACATAGGTTTCTTAATTATAACAATTTAAATTACGTTTGCGCTAGCAAATGGAAAACACACTCCCAACTCATACAAATTACACATACAAACTTGAGAAGACCACCCAAATCGCTATAATGACAGTTGTAATTATGTATGAAAAATTAAAACTAACATGTTTAAAAATATGTGTGCAACTTCTAATAGCTACAATTTAAGTTTTATGTAAAGCATTATTTACATAAAGCAAAATAAACATTGGTTATTCCGTAACTACTGGTATATTTCTCAGACTGTAGCTGTAGCTATCTCTCTCAGGCTTTATTGTTACGGACGCTGTTCGCGCGCATCTGTCCTGTCCTTCAATATAATTAGTTCGTGGTATTACTATTTATAGTGGCGTTGCCAGTTGTTAATCCTTAAGCGCGCCAAAAATTTATCGTAATTGATCACGTAGTGTTTTTCAATAAAAATACTTCACTTGTATGTAACTTGTAACACACTCTGTATCTTTTACATAAGACAAATATTAGAATTTGCACTTTTGTTTATAAAATTTCAATAATTTATATATCTACGCAATACTTCTAATTAATATTTGAATATCTATGCTCAAGTAAGCAATAATTGCTTAATTACGTCAATAAAAGTGTTATATTCTTGAAGAAAATGTAGGTAGTTTTTGTTAAATAGGTAAATGTGTTTTTATAACACAACATTAAGTTCAAACTGACGGGCGTATTTACGAAAGATGGAATGAAAGTGCGTATATTTCAGTATCGTTCTTCTTGCAGGTCATTGCTCTATTTAAAATATATTTCAAAATATCTAGAGTAGTAAACTAACAATTCCCTAAAATATGTAATGGTGTTGTTATAAAACTACATAAAATTCAAACTGAGCGGGACGTATTTATGAAAGATGGAATTAAAGTATGTACCTGTGATTGATGATGACATATTTTTACCGTAGAGGACGTGCTCTAATAGCTGGTGCCGAGAGAGTATTTTTTATTTAAAAGTATCCCATAGGTTTCTTAATTATAACAAATTAAATAACGTTCGCGCTAGCAAGTGGAAAACACACATTATTATTATATGTGCAAATACTACATATTTTTAAACTATTTATGCACATTTTTATATATAATGTGAGTCTATTTAAGTATTTTTTATGTAAAAGTATCCCATAGGTTTGTTAATTATAACAAATTAAATTACGTTTGCGCTAGCAAGTGGAAAACACACATTAATAATATATGTACAAATACTACATACTATCAAAAGGATTATGATATATTCAATTTCACGTGTTTTTACATCCATTTAGAATCTAAAAAACAAACTTCTTTAAAGGTAAATATTAACCCTATTTTTCCATAAATTTAATTGAATAATTTTTCCACGCAATAAAATTGACATTTTTACAATAAGCAACCTTTAAAATAATAGAAAAATGTATTTTTAACCAAATTAAAGATATAGTTGTATACTGTAAAAATGCCTTTATTTGTTTCACCAGTGGCGTAGCCAGGATTTTTAAATTTGGCTATATCTTTTTTTCTGAGTGAATATTTAAAAAATGTTTCAAATATTTTATGTAGAAGAAAATAAGAAGAATTCAATATAATGAGAATTTTTTTTATTCCTTTTATGGTATTTGAGTTACGACATAAACCTACATTTTTTAAATTAAGCGCGGAATGAAACGTATGTTTCTAATTTGTGCTGTTCGATGGAGTATTCTTTTAGCTTTTCAAATATGTAAAACTTACGTTGTTATTAATATAAAAAAAAACTTGTTTTTGACATTGACAATTGTATTTCACGTAAAGCCTTACATAGTTTTTAATAGAAAAATGTTTGAAAATATCACAATTTGTATGCAAGGTTATTATTAAATATCTACTATTAAAATATCCTTATATTTTTATTAGCACATTTTTTCTACGCCTAATTTATAAGGCGTAATTTATTTCAATTTGAACTATCTTGCAGTCTTAATAATATCGCATTGAAATGGAATGTCAAATGAATTAATTTGTATTGCTCTGAAAATTTCGATTAACATTTTTTGTCAAATAAATCATGACCATTTATTATAGATTTTTTAAAATAAAATTAGAATTTTCTCAAATATTTCATTTATTTATCTCATTTAATTCTTCTTATTTTCTTCTACATAAAATATTTGAAACATTTTTTTTTTATTTCTACTCAGAATAAAGTATAGCCAAAAATTAAAATCATCAAATTTTCGTTTTTTGTTCGTAACTCGAAAACAAATTAAATATCAGAAATATTTTTAGAGCATTGAACTTGTCTCAAAAAGTTGGCTCATGAAGAAGTGGATAATAAGAAAGTTTTTCATGTGCGGATTTTGAATTTGTTCCACCCTTTACATTTGTTAGGTAATGGTTTCCCTTGTTGTATCAAGATTAACTGTTGTTGTTACATTTGTACCAAATAATGAAATACTCAACTTCCCACAGTGTCCATTCTTTTTGACAACAGAAACGTCTGCAACATTTTAAAATTCTAAGAATAACTAATTTGCGGAAATGCTTTGCTAAGGGCCAAGAAATCATATCAAGTGATACATTTATTTCTCGTATAATAAACTCATTCTTTTCTAACAAAATTGTGTACCTTTTGTATCCTACATGTTAATAAAAAAAACATGCATATCTTCTTGCAAATACACGACACTGTAAATTATATACATATTTGTAGTACGCATTTGCATTAAATTTTAAATTAGTATATTAAAGTAAAATAGATTTTATCTTAAAATACACAACCAAACACAGATAACAGTGATTTAAGTTGCGTGGTAATATAGTTCATTTACCACGGCCACATTTACAACCGTTCATACTTGAGAGTATTTCAACTTTTCAACTTCTAAAATTCCGCTTGATTTTGACATCATGCTTTCAGATTCTATTACTAAAATACATGTTTATGAAACAGAATCCTATATTTTTTATTATAGCAATGGATTCTGCTTTAAAAATAGAGTTAGTCTATGTTATTTATATTAGTTTATGTTGAATGTTAATAGTTTTTTTAGTAAAAGAGGAAAATCTGTAATAATATCGTTTTACTTAGCTTTTTTGATCCAATTGGACCATAATGAACTAAAATTGTTTTTTAAATATTCATTCAGCACGGCTTTGAAAATATTTTATTTAAATTAAGCATAACGACCAATCCTATATACTAAGTTTGGTAAAATTCTGTTAAGCTGTATTGGAAATCAAGATGGGATTATCCGAGGGATTATCTCATTCTGGGACACGCTGTTTAATTAAATGACGACCAATCACATTAGCTGGTACCACAAACCCTGTTTTGAAAACACTTTTAAAAATGCCAAATTTCAATAATTAATTTTTTCATTATATTGAAAGACTAAATTAGTTTCAAATATTATATTAAAGCAGAAAATAATTTGTAATCAAATAAATATTTTAGAAAAAATCGTTCTTCAAACACAGTGTAGAAATATATTTTTAAAATTTTACATTTTTAAAATAGTCTTTACAAAACAGGGCTTGTGGTACTAACCATTATATTCGTAATATGGGCTAAGTTCATTTTAATAATTTTCATCTTTACTTACTGGTTTACTGGTTTCATGTTACATATATAGATTTTAATTAGTTATAATTTGTAAAATGTATATTTAGCTATTTTTATGAAAAATGTGTCAAATGTAATGTTTTCAGCTGCCCCGATTACGACACAAGTGTGTGCCGGAACATTGAAATATATGCAAATATAAAACAAAATTTTTGACAATTTTTCTGAATATTTATTTTTTTAATAAACTAAAATAATAATAATAAAAGAGTACTTCTATTTGCTTTTAAAAATAAAACATATATGATTATATATAAACATATATAATAATAATAATACAAACAGCTAGTATGTTATAATTTTAAACAAGCAAAAATTTATTTATTTTTTGCTTATACAGGGTGAATTCTAACGTACGGACGAAACTGATAGGGCAACTAGAGGGAACTAAAATATAGTTTTTTTTTACAATAAACTTTTGATCAAAATCGAATAACAAGACGTATTGAGTACCGCTGAGCTTACTGTATTCGCGTTTACATTAGAAACAATTCTCACACAATCTGATACATTTCTGCGCGCGTTCAGCGTTTCCTTCAGCAGCTCCATACACCATAATCATGTCTACGTATTCTTCGTTAATGAAATGAATCATTTCAGTCGAATTAATGACATAACAAATAACCTATTTAATTTTTGACGTTTAAGTAATTTTGACTTACCTACATTACATGATTAGATTAAATAAATCAGCGGTTCTCAATAAACGAACACCCATGACCGAATATTTTAAAGAACAATTTAAATAGCCATACCTTTCATCTTATAAAAATTTTAATAAAATTTTAACTGAACTTTGTTTAATTCTTCTCAAATATTCTAAATTTGAATTCAAACGTAAGTTATTACCGTATTTTATAAAAAATGCTTAAGTTTATAAGTACTTTAAACCGTTGTATCTTTCTTGTTATTCGATTATGATCAAAAGTTTATCGTAAAAAAAAACTATATTTTGGTCCCCTCTAGTTGCCCTATCAGTTTCGTCCATACGTTAGAAATTACCCTGTATATGTAAATACCTGGTGTAGTATTAAAATAAGGGAAATAGAGAATACAATGTTATGGTTTTAATTTGGCGATTGTTGCTTTCTTATTTATATTATACTTAAAATATAAAGACAAAAAATGTTTAAAATCGAAAACTGCACCAAACAAGTACTGATCATTATTCAACTGTTTTTCTTTCACGAGTAAGAAGTAAATGAAAAATGATTTATACAGATACTCAAAACAATAAAAATTTCAGTTATTAAAATATTAATGACAAAAGTTAGTAATGTCATTTAGGAAATAAAATTTTATCGTCAATTGCATTAATTTTCACGTTTCAAACAATTTATAACAAATATTTTGTTAAACAAATATCTGTTTCATTTCTAATATTTGACGTTAATATTTCATAAGAGTCAGAAGTTACAATAAAAATTATATTGTTTCATTGTTTGCGTGTCACTCTCAATCTGAAATTTTCTTCATAAAAATAAGTTTTCATTTGCTTCGTGTGAAAAAAAAACAGTTTAGTAACGAATTAGAAATCGTTGGATGCATTTTACAATTCTAAACAATTTTTGTATTTAATCTAATTTAATTACCGAAGCAACCATTACCAAATTGAAAAAAAAATCTCATTGTATTCCCTACAATCCGTAGTTCAATTCTACACGCAGTATATAAAAACAATGTCTCACAGAATGTATAATAAACTAACGTTCTTTTCAGACAGCCTAAATCCTTACTTGAATTGGATTGCTTTTTTTGATTTTTAAATAATTGTAACTAATTATTTAAATAAAAATTTATCAATAGAGATAATTAGAATAAAATATATAAAAATTCTATATTGTCTTAATTTATGTGACCCTCGCTACACTGCTGTAAAGAATAAATAATAAAATTTTATTGATTTGAAAAATAATTATATATCTTGATTAAAATGTAATATAACACGCTTAGATTTGCAGTTAATCAAATCAGTTTGTTTACTAATATTAAATTTTAGGTTATAATTTTTTCTCTTTTTACGATTCTGGAGGAAAATTGAGCGAAGATTCTGCTTCAAATGTCTGCGTCTAAAAAATAAAATACTTTTGCAAATAACATGTCTACATGTAGTTTATTAAAGCGAACTACAATTTTAAGAGTCACTTATGCTGTATACAGGATGTTGATCGTCAGAATATAGGGATTTAAAAACAATATTTTATTCAGCTTTTAATTCTGCAAAAATAGCAAAAACCTAAAATTAAAACTAACACTGGGTGTAGACATTTCTTGTTCGGATAAGGATTTACTTGATCCTCTACTTCTTGTGCGTGCGTTTTACCGGATTATCACTTTCCAGCCTAACAGCAGGTTTCTTCCTTTTTGGATCCAGAACTCCATATGCTGCTTTTGGTGATATGAAGAACAGAATTCGCTCTTCGAAATCTGTAAAGAGCTTTGGATTTGCCGGTCCATCACCTATTGTTGCACGACTGTTTCTAATTTCCGCACTCTTCCTTTTCATCCTCCTCTTCGTATCTGACCAGTAAAAACAAATAAATTACCTATGTATGTAAATATTGCATAAATATAATACGTATAATTTAAAAAAAACTTACGAATTTCCGCTTAGCTATTTCTCTTGTAGGGCTTTCTGCAGAATTAAGTGATTCTTCTAGCACTTCCCAAAGAGAATTATATTTTTTTTCTTCCACATTATCATCCCCAATCATGCTTAGTACATATGTTTTTTACAAAAATTAGTAATTTACAAACAAATATCTAAAATAGGTTTCAAATAGTAGTGAAATAAGAATCGGTTCGCGGCTATAAATTAGTGCAACTTTTATATGATATTTTACAATGAATAATTCACTTTCGTTATTTTTATTATCCAATCATGCTTAGTACATACGTTTTTTTTTTACAAAAATTTGTAATTTATAAACAATATATATAAAATAGTGAAATAGGCATCCGTTTGCGGCTATAAATTAGTGCGATTTATATGCTATTTCGCAATAAATAATTCACTTCCGGTTATTTGTATTATCCAATCATCAAAAAACAGTGAAATAAATTAATCAAGAATAGTAAAATTTTTCTCCAATATCATACTTTTATAGTACCACCAATCGAAAATTCTCTTCAATCCGTCCCTGAATGAACTACGCAACTACAATTCTCACGTATTGCAGGAGATGCGTCCACAGCCCAGTAAGCGTTACTATATTATCGGAATCAAATTCAAAGGCCCGTATTACGAGCTCACTTTTACAATAAAATCGCGATTTTAACGCTCACTTTTACATCAAAATCTTTTGTAAAAACAAACATTAAAATCGCGATTTTATTATAAAAGCGAACTAGCTCACTTTTATAATAATATCGTGATTTTAACTTTCAATTTTACATAAGATTATGATGTAAAAGTGGGCGTTAAAATCGCGATTTTATTATAAAAGTGAGCTCGTAATACGAGCCAAAGACTCTAAATACAGGGGTGCACTGACTCATTAGTTTTTTTTTTTTTAATATTTGTCTCGCTTGTCGACAGAATCTATAATTAATATAACAGGTTAATCAGCCGAATTCTCTAACGAAAATTTGTTAAAATTAACAACTGTCTTGAGTGCTTTATTTCAAGGCAGTTGATAATGACAAAATTCTTATTCACTAAAACTTAAAATTGTTAGGATTTAACAACTAGTGGATAACTTGAATTGTTAATCTAACAACTGGGTTTTAAGCTATTCTTAAGCAATTTTTAACAAATTGTTATGACTTTTCTTGACATCCTTTTGATCGGATATCAATTTTTGAATGAATTTAATCATTTATGTCAATTAATTTAGGCGTAACCTAAAAATAATGCATAGAAATATAAGAGATGTGAGCGATCCCTTTACAATACCTGAAAATCGATTTCGGAAAGTATTTCGGCTAGGTAGGGAATTAGCTTTTAATTTATACATAGAACTAAACGACGTTATGCCTGCGTCAATAAGAGCTACATACATTCCAAATTATTTGAAAGTAAGTTGTAATTTTTCGAAAGATATAAAAAGAATATATTCCAATGAAACCATGTTTTTTCTACTCCTTTTTTGTCATTTAAAAGACATGTTAACTCTTTCCAATATGTTTCCACTTCTGTACTTTCCGCGGGACTTAACTTTTCTTTATTCATTAGTCGATGATTTCCTACGAAGTCCACCTTTAAATGAAATTGCTCATTTGTGCATCTTGTACTTCGTATTTTTTTCTTTTCGATCTTTTCACTTATTTTTTTTCAATGAAGCAATAGGTAAACGAATTTTGACACTTTGGTGTTAATCACACATAACCTCACAATTGTCTGCAACTTAGTCCGAAGTACGTAACGACATACGTCTATCTCTGCAAAATGTATAATTACCACTAACTTCATGAATAATTTTAACGACGATTGCTAACAAAAAAATTGTTTACAATATTGGTAAAATTTTTTTTAAAGAATAACATTTTATGATGAGTTGTTATCAGAATTGTTAAAATGAGTTGTTAAATTCAAATTGCTTCGTAGCTACTTACTTAACAACTACCTTAGAGAATTGGGCCGAATGACTGGTTTCCCAGACCTTTAAATAATATACTGAATAACAAGAAGTACATAATGTATGTAAAAAAATAAATCCAATGTCAAAAAGAGACAATGTTGTCTATATTGTAAATGTATACACCGAAATGGCATGCTTATAATTACAATATTAAGATACTAAGTACTATTAACTTACCACTAACAAAAATATATATTTATTAAAACACTCACATTATTTAATTTTATTAAATTTCATGGAAAGTTATGCTGTTGGAGTTTATTTTGAATGGAAATGGTTTTATATCCAGTGAGTATTAAATTATATAATTTTCTTTGTAAATGTATGTAGTACAGTTATCTCTACTGGTGACTTTCACTCTTTATTATGCCAATATACCAAGAATGTCAAAATGTTATGATTAAAACAAAGTGTTTTAATGCTACAATTTTTTTTAGAGAATAGCTGACGCCGCGGCTCGAACCCGGGAACTCCAAAACTCCGGTCTGGAGCTCTACCACCTGAGCTACGCTTGCCCTAGCGTCAACTGAAATATTTTCTTTCTTGTATATGTCAAATGTGGCAAAAAATATGTAATGTAATGAATGAATTAAATGATTTATTTGTAAATTAATAGTGGCTGATTTAACTGTCATACCCACTTTCTGATGCTGAATTTGAAAACAGAATTATTTATTTATATAGGTCATTAATTAAAAAGAAACAGGCCCGGTTGCATAAAGCGTTATTAACTTTTAACTCGCTGTTAACTGTTAACCGCACGTTGTAACCATAGAAACGTATTGAAAATTTATAAGCAAAATAGCCTTGTTTACGACAAGTTAAACGTTAACAACGCTTCATGCAACCGGGCCACAGTAGGTATATAAACGTTATAAAAACATAATATTGAATTTTCGTTTAAAAACTTTAGTTTTAATTAATGATTTGCAGGGAAACAAAACTGTCAGGTTTTGCGGCGCGCATCTGGCAACATTGCTGTCATTCATGTCATTCTGCCGCGAAAAATTTAAATAAAAGTGTCAGGCACTTACAAAATGAACGAGAATTTGAGACAGAAAGGACGGTTTGTTACCAAATGGCAAATTTTAAGAAAATAATATATTATTAAAAGCAATAAAATGGAACAATAGACTCAAAAATACTACGCCGGAAATTTTAGACGGACGACATATAAAACGTTGCCAGTTATACATTTCATATTCTCATTTGAGCGAATATTTTGTAATACATTCACTCTTAAACAGGGGTGATTAGGCTATGACTAAAATAACAAATTCATTTGTTTTTTAATCACTCTATTGTATTTTTAAATTGTAGCTATGGTTGTGAGATATATGGTATTTGAGTACATACTACCGGTCAATATGTTTTTCCCATCTTACTAGACGGTCAATGTCTTCTATACTTCACGAACGGATACATAATATTCGTACAATCAATTAAATAGTTTTTTAATCAAAACTTATGGATTTGAATTGTAATGGGGTCTATTCTGTAACACAGTGGTTAATTTTTAACACATGGTTAAAATTTTTGTCCAATAAAAATTGATTTGACAACTAAAAATCCAATTTTTTGTTATATTTAAACATACACTAGATTGGATCAAATTTTTAACCATGTGTTAAAAATTAACCACTCTGTTACGGAATAGACCCCAATATGCCACAAAATTTATCATTTTTCTAATACATGTAATATTAAATTTGTCAATTTTAAATGAGAATAACATTTCTCAGGACCGGTTAAATCGATTCAAATTTGAAATGTACATGTAAGAATATTTTAA
This sequence comes from Stenolophus ochropezus, assembly GCA_035578165.1. Lineage (NCBI taxonomy): Eukaryota > Metazoa > Arthropoda > Insecta > Coleoptera > Carabidae > Stenolophus > Stenolophus ochropezus. The sequence continues at coordinate 33,738,387 of JAQOWZ010000006.1, read as the reverse complement.
CAATCGATTTATAACAAGCTGAGTCTATTAATATGGATACTGGACGAATAATTTATAATTATAAATACGGGTAGCCTTCAAAGTACGAATTTATATAAAAATTGTTCATATTTAATTAGGTATTTTTCAAAATATAGAATAATAATTATAACTACTAAGTTGAAAAATTCCACAATATAATTTAAAGTATTGTATTATAAATAAAAAAAACCTTATCGTTACCTAACATAAAAGAACTATTAATTTTTATACTCCGAATTGTATTTTTTAAATTTATCAAGAAAAAACCGATATCTAACATGAGTGGAATAACCACCATGAAGCTATAGAAAAATATATAAAAATACACGCGCCGTCTTGTGGTGCTGTAAGAAAACCTAAATGCGTTTACTGTAAATTTGCACATTTATGCAGTTATTCGCACAGTATATGTATATACTTCCAAAGTAGAACATGATAATGACACAAAATTACATATTTATTGCAATAAAAATGAAGTAAAACTCCATTGTCGTATAGTGTTACCGCATGTAACTACAAACTTGGTACAAATTTTTAATAAGAAGTGTCGTATCTTTTAACGATAGTTCCTATGGTTTAGCACCATCTATACCTGGAATTTGACATTTAAGAAGTACACTACACTCCGCATTACAAACTTTTACACGAAGTAATATGGCGGTGATGGACAAGCACGAAGTAGTCATATTAGTGTTATGTGTAAATTAGATTTTTTTGTATGCGTTTATTTTACTTGTTTTTGATTTTTAAATTAATATTTCAACTTTATATTGTTCAGTAAGTATTAGAATGTACATTTATTAAGTTTTTAATGGAAAATATTTAAGTAAGTAGTTTTGCAATTTCGGTTTTTAGCTGGTGCGAGAAAGATAGCTATATAAACTTTAAAAAATCATATCGCTTAATATAAGAAATTTTTACATCGGATTTTAATTAATCGTCGTATCTTGGTACAAAGTTTCATAAAAAAAAAATTGTTTATGAACCCATTCTAAACAAATATACTATCCCATTTAATCTTATTTCCTATGGTAAATTTATTTCTTATCAAAATAATAGTATGCATTTGATAATAAAATATAAATTTTCCTTAGGAAATAAAATTAAATGGGATAGTAAATTTGTTTAGAATGGTCCCATTAATGAAAATTCGATGTAAAAATTTCTTATATTAAGCAAGATATAATTTTTTAAATTTTATATAGCTATCTTTCTAGCTTTATAGCTATGCAAATTGAGCGAAACACAAAATGACTGTTCAACCCCGAGTGACATATACTATTTTTTCTTCAAGCATGTGTTATATAAAATTGTGGTTATCTGCAACTGTCACTTTGCATATTTATAGGTGCTGATTATTCATTTTTATACGCCGTACAAAAATAGATTTCTATTTTTGTATGGCGTACAATAATAGATTTTTATTTTTGTACGCAGTACAAAAATATTATCAGTAAAAAAATGGCTAACTTCTATATTGCGTATATAGTAACAAAATATGACTATTTTAATACGCTTGATGAGAATTTTTTTTAAGAAAAATATCGGTATACCCCCTAATTTACATATAACAATCATATGTGTAACAGTGGGGGTTGACGACGATGAAGGCGATGAATGTTGTCATTTTTACTTACTTCGAGGAGGACATGATGATACTAACTGGTGATGACGGTTGAACCAGGATAACGACAACATGGCACACACATATTTGCTTTAACTAACTTTAAATTTATTTACATTATTTACAATAAGAACACTAAAATAAAACCAAACAAATACTACAGAGCTAGTCACTCTGGACTAAAGTCAGTCTGAACCATGTCAGATGACTGCTACTGAATCGTTGACTACATTGCGACATCAACTTACCAGTTAAGACTCTACTCTGCTTAACCGACTCTACTGACTCTGACTGTCTTAACTCTACTAAATTAAATCCTCTTTATATCCTAAAAAGTGCTAGGGTTGGCAATGTAACTATTACGCACATCGCACGTGGATAAGTTACAAAACGTTAATAGGTTATTAAACTTTACGAAATATAACTTGTCCACGGTGCATTTTTGTTAACTCGCAATTTATATTATGAAATCTATCAAACAATAATAATTTGGAATAATTCGTCAATTATTGTTACATTACCACCCCTTGAAGATTTAATTATATCTTCGCAGAAGATATAATTAAATCCATTGTTCTGAATCTATGACTCGTGTTCTGGCCGGTATTATCATAGTCTGCTTAATCAGCAAAGACGGCCGTCGCTATTTGCTGAAGTCAGCATTTTGCTGACCTACCAACACCAGAGTCATAGACCTCAGAACTATGACAAGCCGTAACAAGATGAAAAGCCTTGTCATTTTTCATCTTGTTACACTATCCTCCCCTTAAAACATAAATATATCGTTTGACAACGATATATTTATTTCTAAGTGGAATACTGTCCTAAACGTAAACCCTACCTAAGACAAACAATTACAACTATTAAACAATGACCAAAAATTTGAACAAATACATAAAACAAAATCACAAAATCGAATTAACAAACATAAACAATACAATCATAAACAGATGATTGGAATCAAATCTTTAAGTTATTATGCATTACTAAACCAATCACAATATCGAACATAAACAATCATAAACAGATGACTGAATATTAAGCAATGACAACTTACAAATTCAAAAACAAAATCACAATGTCAAACAAACATAAATATATGATTGAAACCAAATCCTTAACTATCAAGCATTTCTAAACTAATACTTATCTAATCCGTAAATCCATAGCCTAAACATAAACAAATAATCGGGGCATATCAATGTCAACTGGAAACACTTAAGGGTGGGTCATTGAACACAGGGGCGGGGGTTCTTCGTTCCACAGCGGTCTCTGTCCGGATACAATAAAATGTTTGGTTGCAAATTGTTTCTTTATCACTATAATATCAAATACGACAGGGTCGGGCTCACTACACTCTGCAAAAAGCACTACACTGGCTTCTTTGTTGTCCATGAAGATTCTGGAATGATCGTAATCCTTTACCTCGTAATTATCCATTTTCGTTGCCTTGTTGTTTCCACAGTGCTGCCCGTGATCCTGATGAACTATTTCTTTGATGGTCGGAACTTCTGTCAAGAGCTTCACCATCTGATCTTCTGTCGGAGTTACCTGTTTGGTCGACTCATCCGACAGGTGATCTTCTTCTACTTCCGGTTCCTGTATGCCTCCATCTACATACTTTGTGGCTACTGTTGCCACATCTTCCTCTGTACGTGGTATACCAACCACCTCAGGACGCACCTCTGCTGCCAGTAAAGCTTCAAACTCAGCCGCGCTTATGTTTGCAACTGACAGCTCCCGGGTTTCGAACCTATCTGCTCGAACTGAACTAAGCCCGTAAGGAATCCTCTCGGTCGTTTCCTCCGACCGATAATCTTTCCTTCTTACCTCCGGTAACTGTATGTCTCCACCCACAAACTTGGTAGAGATAGTAGCCAACTCTTCCTCTTCTCGTGGACGTGGTATCCCAACCACCTCAGGACGCACCTCTGCTGCCAGCAATGCTTCAAACTCAGCCGCGCTTATGTTTGCTACTGGCAGCTCCTGGGTTCCGTAACTATCTACTCGTACTGGACCGAGCTCGTAGGAAACCCTTTGCACTCCACACCCATTATCTGCCGACTGGCAATGGCCGTATGGAGGCAACCCAAATTGCGCCTGTGGTTGATGAACCACCTGATGTCCGTAAACAGTCGGAAGAAACTGAGGCATACATACCGGGAAAAACCATGGTGGAAGCTGCTGCGTCGCCCTCATCGCAGGTGTCGTGGTCGTAAACATCCTCCCTCAATGTCACAAAACTTATGTACTAAATTTGAACATAGGAACTTTTCGGATTAAATCAGGGTAAATGTTAAATTTACCCTAAAAATCCTATCGACGACTGCGCCAATGTAACCGTGGGGGTTGACGACGATGAAGGCGATGAATGTTGTCATTTTTACTTACTTCGAGGAGGACATGATGATACTAACTGGTGATGACGGTTGAACCAGGATAACGACAACATGGCACACACATATTTGCTTTAACTAACTTTAAATTTATTTACATTATTTACAATAAGAACACTAAAATAAAACCAAACAAATACTCCAGAGCTAGTCACTCTGGACTAAAGTCAGTCTGAACCATGTCAGATGACTGCTACTGAATCGTTGACTACATTGCGACATCAACTTACCAGTTAAGACTCTACTCTGCTTAACCGACTCTACTGCCTCTGACTGTCTTAACTCTACTACATTAAATCCTCTTTATATCCTAAAAAGTGCTAGGGTTGGCAATGTAACTATTACGCACATCGCACGTGGATAAGTTACAAAACGTTAATAGGTTATTAAACTTTACGAAATATAACTTGTCCACGGTGCATTTTTGTTAACTCGCAATTTATATTATGAAATCTATCAAACAATAATAATTTGGAATAATTCGTCAATTATTGTTACATTACCACCCCTTGAAGATTTAATTATATCTTCGCAGAAGATATAATTAAATCCATTGTTCTGAATCTATGACTCGTGTTCTGGCCGGTATTATCATAGTCTGCTTAATCAGCAAAGACGGCCGTCGCTATTTGCTGAAGTCAGCATTTTGCTGACCTACCAACACCAGAGTCATAGACCTCAGAACTATGACAAGCCGTAACAAGATGAAAAGCCTTGTCATTTTTCATCTTGTTTCATATGACAACTTCGTGTTTGCTCATCACCGCCATATTGGACCTTTAAATAGTCACGTGTTCTGGATTGCCTACTATTTATTAACATGCGGAAGTAAAAAAAGTATAGTATTACACTCGGCTTATCGTTATTATTCACTCAGATGATTTACATCACTCGCCTACGGCTCGGGACGCAAAAATTATCTTCGAGAATTATAAATATCAAAATCCCTCACATAATAATATACTATTTTATATATTTTATGTAGGAATTATAAAATTTACTATAATTTAAATCTCGGAGCCTACGCTTTAAACAGAAACAAATTACACAAATATTATTATTTTTTAAAGTAAATCTAATTTATTAACAAAATAAGTAAATAAATAAAGGTGTTCGATTAAGAAATATAAAGTAACATGTAGCTGCGCTCGAATGGAGCACCCTGTATACAAATGTTTATACTACGTAGATAGACAATAATATATCAAATAAATTTTATTTGAGGAATTTTTCAATGTGACTTAAAAGAGTTAATGAAAAAAGACAGACTTACGAATCACCCTGTATAATTATTGGTTTAAATTAATTCCGCTTTGTTTAAAATCTTTCTTTTCCATATAAAATAAGAGAACATAAAACGACTACATTTTTCTTTAAATGAGGTATAAGCAAGTTGAAATTTTTAGAACTCAGATTTTAGAACTAAAATGGTTTCCCAAAATCCCATATGTAGTGCCGTCCCTATAGATGACATTTTATAACATTGTATCTTTGAGGCCGGTACCGAAAGTTACTATTTGGTACTCATAGATAGCATTATATAAACTTAAGGTCCCCAAAGATAGCGTTAGACAAATATATAAGTATTTATTTGTTACAAATATTTTAAATTTTATAGGAAATAGCGATGTATCATTATTTAAACGTAAAAATGGATACAACTGATCTTCATAAAGAGTCTCTGGTTTATTCAAGAAATACAAAAAACTACGAAAAGTTATTTACTTTTGAAGTTTTGAACATAAATATAATTAAGTGGAAATATTGCAATCAACAAAGTAGGTATGAGTTTACATCAATGTTTTTCCATTTATTTATATTTATTAATTATTATAGTTATGTATTTGAGAGATAACTTAATTTGGAGCCTAAACAAGTTCTGAATATTTTACAATACTACATAAAAAACATGAAGGATTTATTGTTTATTGTAAGATCTTGTCGTTGCATGCGAGTATGTATTGAATTTATTTATTTTTATCATGTTAATTATGTACTATTAATATCTATTATAATTATTGTCAGCCCGTACGGTTGTGCGAACAAGAGTAGTCTTAATAAGATGATGGGTTATAGTAAAATGCAGTATAAAATCTAATGTGGACACCACATGACTTTCTTGTACGCTAAATTATACACATTTTGTGCTGCACTACATTGAAACTTATTTCACTTCATTCTACGGCTAATCATTCTTTAACTTCAATTCGTTTCATATCTTCGAACTTCCATTCGAAATGGATTGTGCTTTGAAAATATTATTAAAATGTTTATCACAATTCCTCTTGCATTACACTAAACTATTTTAATCGCTGTAAAACTTGCAAAGGAAGAAATATTGTTTTCATTTATTTCGTATAAGTAGTAATGGGGGCGCTAGAGCGAGACTTTTCAATGTATAAGACAAAGACGTGTAATCCTGGCTAAATGGACATTCTGGGTGTCCGAGAGAGCTGCAAGAGTAGAATGAAAATCGACAGAGATGGGTTGCCAGAGTATGAACGAATCGCGTTTGTAATTTTGGCATGAGCTGATTGAATTTAGCGAATTAGAGTATAGTGTTAATTGAGCATGCGCGACTTAGTAATCATTTGATATAGGCGGCGCAGCGTGGATGTGTTTGTTGTTGCCGGGTTTAGGATGTATTTACGTATAGATATGTGTGTTTTGATATTATGGTAATGTGCAACGTGCATGTTGGTGTCAGGGATGTTCACGTAATCTACGACACGTAGATTATCTGATTTTTTACGCGTAAACAATCGCGTAATCTACGCACACATTTTTCATGTAAACAATGTAGACTATGTCGACTTTAAACTGTCATGGCACCGATTTTTAAAACGCAATATAGAATAGTTATTATCTATGAATTTTGATTCAAATTATATATTTAGATGATATAAGTAAGCATTTATTTTAATTTGAAAATAATAATGAAAATATGCATATAGGTCTGCAATGGCAACGCCAAGTAACAAACTAACAAGTGAACTATATACTATATCGCATTAACTCCGCCTACTGAAAAATATAACGAATAGGGTAAATTTATTTTTACCGCGGAATTTAAATGCACAGAAAGATAAAATCATTGTGACTGTGTATGTTCATCTAATTTATAAATTCATAAATTGATCATAGATGAGTTGTTCTGCATACCTTTTGAACGCATTCCATAATGGGTTACTTCACGTTTCATGTTAAAATAATAATGAATAGAAAAATACTTTTTTCTAAATTAATATTATTTTTAATAATCTCTGTCGTTTATATAGTTTGTAGGACTTATATACAGGAACAAAATAACATTTTTATACATCAATATACAAAATATTATAAAAATAAATTATGAATATTATTAATTAAGTATAAGATCAGTTGAAAAGAATTTTAATACAGTAATTATAAATCCCATGTTTCAAAATATTCTTCCATCTGATCTTCTGACTCAGAAACTTTAAGAGTATAATAAATATGCATTAGTTTTTTGGATCGGTCAAATGTTAGTCGATTTCGCACTGGCGAGTGTATATACGACCAGTTTGAAAATACGCACTCTATTTGAGCTGAACTAGCTGGTATTCTCAGTAATTTATTTGCTAATGAAGATAGTTGAGGATACTTTAAAGCAACCATACTCCAAAATACTTGAGGTTTTTTAATATTCTTCTCATATAAAGTTAAGAAAATACCAGATTTATTTTTAAAGCAGTCCCATTCTTCAATTCCATCACCATCTAAATTTTTAAATAAGAAATTATGGATTTTTTCTTTGTTCTCCTGACTTAACATACTGCTATCGTAGAAAGGATGCAAATAATGTGCCGTTAAAGCATAAACATTAAATACCATATTTTTACGAACTTGTAAATTTTCTTTGAATTTTTCGTGATATTTATCGGGTAATTTAAGATGCAACCATTGTTCTACTGAGTCTGCTACAGAACATTCGGCATTTTGACATATATTTATCAATTTACAAATTGGATTTAATAAATTTATATTTTCTTGGACTGTATCGATAAATTCATCGTCAAATATTAGTTTCGAAACATTTTGCTTTATTTTCTTTGATTTACTATCAAATGACGCAACAATTATTTTCATGTATGGTAAATTTTTTATTAGATTTTCGTAGGAATCTCGGTATGAACACCATCGTGTTTCGCAGGGTAATTTTATTCGGTTTCCACATTTTTCTAATAAAAGTTTTTCCAAATCTGTTTGTTTAAATTCTTTTAAAATAGCAACAACTTTGTCAGTAAGCGATTTGTTTAAAACATCTTTCGCCAGTAAATTTGCTGTGTGGCTATTACAAGTGCTATGCCAACTTACATGATTAATAAGCTTCCCCATTTTGATCATAGAACTTGCATTATCTGAGACAACCGCGTAAATAGAAGTGCCAAAAATCTCTTTTGCAATGTTCGTGGATTCGTATATAATTTCAGCTAGTTTTTCTCCCGTCTCAGATTCCAGCGACAAATCCCAAGCATTTAAAAACGCTTGTGTCCCATTTATACAGTGAATCATACTCACTACTGTTTTTGTGTTGCTTGATGTATTTTTCCAACCATCAATCAGTCACACAGAGTCTTCTTTTACCGTTTTTCGTGATCTTATTATAATTTTATCATATGTTTTATCCAACAAGGTAGTTGACATTGCCTGCCTTCCTGGTAATTTTGGCGAATAAGCAGGACGCAATTTATTGATAAAATTTTTAAAATGTGGTGATTCGACAACACTTAGCGGTATATTGCATCCAAAGAAAAATAAAGCCAGAGCTTCATTAATATCGTTTTCTTCATCGTTGTGTAATAAATCTAAATAATCCGTAATTTTTTTATTCCTCTTTTTGGACTTTAAGTTAGATTCAGAATTATATTCTGGAGTACACGCGCTCTTTTCTAATGAATTTGTTTGTAAATTAATTTCAGAGGATTGAGTACTGTTAATTATATTTACTGGTGTTATTCTTCAATCTGGTAATACTTCCATAGACTCCCAACTCTAAAATAAAATATGAATTATGTAAGAATAAAGAAAAATTAACTGACATTATGATGATAAAATGTATGATAAAATTATTTTTAACTTAATACTTGAATTTAAATAAATAATAAACTACTAACCCTAAGTGTTTCATCAACCACATTTGTATTTTCTCCGTTGTTAAGGATAACAATATTATCAATACTATCCTCTAAAATATTTTCATTTCCAGCATTTTGTTGTTCCGGAACTGGGGATGTGAATACCGATGAGGATTCAGAAATTATCTTACAAATGTTCCTACAAAATAAAAAAAGAAATTAATCAATATCAAGCAATTCTTCTTAATCTCTTTCTATTGAAGTAATTAACATAAGAAAATAAAATTAATAACTAACCTGTGAGCTTTCAGACGTGATGCTGCCGTATTTGTCAATGTTTTCTTGCAGTTTATGCATAAGGCATAATATTTATTATTGTTTTTGATGAGCTCAAAGTGTAGCTCATCAAAACATTTATTTTTGTGTCGCCCTGGCATTATTTGTTTAAATTTATCCCCGCACGAACTAACGTTAACCAAAACAAATGATATTATGTATAAGTTACAATATTTTGACATTTGTATTATCTACATACTCTACACATAGTTTACATTGTCTACATTATTACATAGTTTACACAAAGTTTACACGTAGACGTAGACAATCATACTATACGCGTAGATGAACATCCCTGGTTGGTGTGCAGCATACTAGTATATTAGTAATAGAAAGACATATAGTTGTAAGAAAATATCATGTTATTTAATTAAATTAAAAAAAAAATATAGGTTTGTCGTCTCTGGGATTTGAACCCCAGTGGTGGAACTCTGCTATATTGCGATACGATAGTATGACGTCAAGCGAAGAGCTACTCTAGAGAGCAGAGTTCCACCACAGATCTCAGACTTTGCTTAACGAATCGGAGCGCGCTCGCGCGCTAACGAACTAAACCACTACTGCCCACATTCATTGTTCCTAGATAAAATATAAATAATCATACTTATTCTTTGTCATGGGCGCCGCGCCTGTAGGAGAATTTGTTGCTGTGATTTTGAATGTATTTTACGTAAATATGAGTATTCTGATATTATGTTAACGTGCATCGTGCATGTTGGTGTACCCCATACTAGCATATTAGTTAATATATAATCTTATAGTTTAAAGAAAAAATAATTTTATTCATTGTCCATATAGAAAATATAAAGATACTCTCTTGCTACCGATGAATGTCTTAAGAAAATAAATACAAACGCTGAGATCAACTCATGGGTTGAGTGTAGGAATTATTAAATAAACAAATTGCAACTTTAAGGAGCTAGGAATAAAACAACCATAATTACATATTTTATAACATTTATTTAGAATTTTTATTACAGTACATTACATATTATATATATATATATATATATATATATATATATATATATATATATATATATATATTATACAATAATTACACTAAACTATCTTTTGAAATCCATGAATTATATTTACTGTCGAATCCTAACCACTTAACAAAATATTTATTTCCTCTTCTTTGTAAAATTTTGTCAACTAAATAAGTATCAGGATATTTTGTCTTCTGTAATTCTTCTTGATAAAATCCACCTTTAATGCGATTCCCTTCCAAGTCTTCTAATATAAATGTGACAGGTATTGTATGTTTTACTTCAGCTATTCTATACACTTCTGTCGTCCAATTTGGAGTATATCCTTTTTCAAACACATGTTTATGCCTACTAATTCTGACATGATCACCCACTTGAAATAACGATGGTTTCAACAAAAGATGTCTTTTATTACGATAGGCTTGAATGTATGTATCTTGTAACTTCTGCCGGTTTCATTTGTATTGTACGATGTTTAGAGTTATTATATTCTTCAACCAAATTATTGAGAATATCTATCCACTTATAGGAGCCCCTATAATTGAGTTCTACCCACATTTTGGTTTTAAAGGTCCGGTTCCAGCGTTCAACTATGCTAGCTTTTAAATGCGAAAACGTAGAATAGTAATTTATGTGATAATCTTCCATTAGTTTCTTAAAATCTTTGTTAAAAAACTCTTTGCCGTCATCTGTTTGTAGGTTTCTTGGTACTCGTCCACTTGAAAGAATTATTTTCATAGCTGCCGTTACATTTTTTGCCGATTTTGTGGCGACTGGAATTGCCCATGCAAACTTTGAGTATGTGTCAATAACAGTAAGCATAAACTTGACATTATTATTGTCACTGGCATACGTTGACATATCTACTAAATCTGCTTGCCATAAGTCATCGAAACCTTACAATATAACTTTACGTCTAATAAAATTCCGACGAGCTGGTTTATGCAGTTCATATGTTAGTAAACGCTTAATATTACTCATTACTATTTTTCCTCGGGTTGAATAAAATAACTTATTTGTTGCTTGAGAATTGCTACGTCTGTAGCCACACTCTTTACACTTTGTAAATCTTTGTTTAAATCATTAACTGAGTCATGAATACGTGATATTTCTTCTTTAAGTGTAATATTTTGAGTCTGTTCAATGAGACTAATATTATGTTGTATATTTTGTGTACCTTGATTTAGTTTATTAACAAGCAATACAACACTGTCTCGTACAATTTGTAAATCGTTTTGTATACTCTTTGTAAAAGAAGTGACACTCTCGTCTACATATTTTTTTGATGCAGCGTCGTGAAGATTGCGTGGAAGTCCGATATTAGTTCATTGTTTATTGTTGAAATTTATATCACCCTCGCTAGTTAATGGAAATTGAAGTTGAGTTTTATATGACGAAGGAGAGGAATGTTTACCACCCGAAGTAATATAAAATGGATCCAAATATCGTCCGAATTTGTCGATTGGCATGATGAAATTGACTTTATAAAATGATGTCCTCTTCTCTTAACTCTTCTTCTATCGATGCTATTTCCGAATCAAGTCCACTATGGCCGATCGCACGTGACGAATGTAGTAAATAAAGTCGTTGAACTAATTCATTAGGATCGTTCCAATATTTGAAATCAATTGGTTTTTTAGAAACTTGTATTAAATTTGTACCACCCTTTCCAGTCACTGGCTGAGATTCAATATATTTTATAATATTTTTGTATTTATACGAATTATTCTTTTTAGTCGGTTCCAATGGTAAGTAATTTATCTTATGGGCGTTTGTATCGAGAAGAATAGCTTTATAGTTTTGTAAATCTTCCTCTGTATACTCTGTTTTATTAGGAGAATTAAGAAAGAGTAACTGAGCCAGACCTCGTGTTACTTTATACTGTTTATTGTTTATAATAATGTTGTCATCACTTGTCATAAACAAGTGTGAATCTCCAATTTTAAAGTCATTCCCTATGCGTCTTACACCATACTATTTATCTATAATCTTATTTTGTCCAACACGAAATAATAATTGTTTAATATATTTTCGTATTATTGGCCCTGTATGTATTTTAAGATACTCTTCAATTACACTTCTTCCATTTTCCGTTTTAAGTAATGTATCAAAATCTATTTGATCTACAATTAATTCTTTAGATTCCTGTTTGATAGTTTCGTCTTGTTTCTTATGTATATCTGTTATTAACGGAATAGAAAGTTTATCAAGTGTGTTTGTGAGTGGTTTTACAATAGGATCATATTGTTTTGCATAAAAATCTTTTGTACTACTCTCTCGGTTTACAATACTTCTATATTTACGTCGTATATTATCAGCTGTTTTTTCAATGTCAATAATAATATTATTACTTGACAGTGCTTTCTTCTTCGGCTTATATTTTTTATTCATTATCTGTGAACATAACAATGACATACTTGTTCAACAGTTCAATATGTACTACTTGAAAAATTTACGTACCGACCTTTATGTATGAATCAAAACCTGAACGATACCGTCCATTATTTAATTCTTTATCTATATCAATTACCAAGAAACCATATTTGCTTTCATTCCAGCATAGTGAACATAAATCCTTAAATTGTGCGAAATTCATATCTGTGTTAACGTGATCTTTATAAATATGATTTAAATTCGTGTCATCTTGTTTAAAGAGTACTAGTAAGTTAGCATTGTCTCGAATTAAATGTTTCGGTATGTGAGTATAGGTCTGACACAAATAAAAACAGTCAACTAGATTGTGGCGACCCATACTAAAATATTCACTCATAGTATTTTGTTTGTCACATATAACGTCATCGAATATGAAAAGAGAATTCGCTTTGGCATTGTGTGGTTCTAGAATATTTTCAGTACTATTGAACAGAAAATATCGCACATCTGGAACGCGTTTTAATATATTTTGAAGTAACTGATATTTAGGTTGATTCGGAGTTTTTGTATACAAGTAAATATTTTCAAATTTTAAACCATTTGGATCCAAAATTAAACTTAACATTAAGATAGTTTTGCCACAGTTGCTGGGACCACTTATAATACCTCTGATTGTATTTGGTAACAAAGAACTATGTCTAGGTGATTGTGTTTTATTAAATTCGGATGTAATATTATCCAAATTTTGAATCGTTATTGACATGGGCTGCTTAATCAACTTCATTTTTTATACTGACGAATTTCACATGCATTTAAGTTTATATATTATTTACAGTTGATATAAATATGCAATGATATTATTTAAAATATTAGTACATAAAAAGTCGTTGCCATGTTCAGATCTCGTTATATACATACAGGCAGTGGTTTAGTGAACTCATTAATCAATCGTCTTCCATTCGAACTGCACGTGCCTGGTTACCAGTATTTTGGTCCCGGTACTAAACTTCAGAAACGAAATATTAAAATTGAACAAGCATATAATAATAATGAACGCAGTATATTTGGTTTTAAAGTGGACGGTTACGCAGAAATAGAAAATAAAAAAATAATATTTCAATATCCTGGCTGTTGGTATCATGGTTGTCCGCTATGTTTTCCACATAATCGTAATAATTTATTATTTAAAACTGCAAATGATACCATGAATTTTAGATATGAATCAACAATTAGAAAAACAGAAATATTAAAAAGTACAGGATATGAATTAGTAGAAATGTGGAGTTGTCAATTTGAAAAAATTCGTAAAAATAATATTAATTTGCAACAATTTTTAAAGACTGATAAAATAATAACAATAAAACAACTTATTATAAAATAAATGAAAGTAAAAACGAAAAAATCTATTATTCTGATATCTGTAGTTTATATCCATTTATTAATAAATATGGAAAATATCCCGTTGGTCTCCCCAAAATATATGTAGGCGACGACTGTCCAGATATTTATTCATTTGAGGGTTTAATTAAATGTACAATTTTGCCGCCACAAAATCTCTATCATCCGGTATTACCATTAAAAATAAACAAAAAATTTATGTTTGTTTTATGTCGAACTTGCGCTGAGACATTGAATATTTATGATTGTAAACACATTGATAGCGAAAGACAGCTGACTTCCACATGGGTTGTTGACGAAGTTCGCTTAGCTGTTTCTAAAGGCTATAAAATTATTCAGATATATGAAGTTTGGAAATTTGATACTGTACAATATGATTCAAATTCAAAATCTGGTGGATTATTTGCAGAGTATGTAAATAATTTTTTAAAAATTAAACAAGAAGCTAGCGACTGGCCTGCTGAATGTTTGAATAAGGAAATATTAAAAGAAAAATATATTCAAGATTTTTATAAAAGGGAGGGAGTCCTTTTAGACAAAAATAATATACAAAATAATCCTGGTTTAAGATCACCTGCAAAATTAGAATTAAATAGTTTATGGGGCCGTTTTGGCATGAGGAATGACTTAACTCACACTAAAATTATTTGTACTTATGAAGAATTATTAACATATTTCTGCAATCCAAATTATGAAGTACAATCTTCCATACCTATCAATGACGAAATTATGTACATTACTTGGAAAGACAATCAAAAACAAATGTCTCCTACTACAAATGTTTTCATAGCGACATATACAACTGCTCTAGCAAGAATTCACTTATATAAATACTTAGATAAACTTGGAACACGGGCACTATATTGCGATACTGACAGTATTGTTTATACTCAAAAACCTGATGAATATATGCCTGAACACGGAAATTTTCTGGGTGATATGACTAACGAACTAGATAAATATGGAAAAGGGTCATATATAAATATTTTTGCATCTGGGGGTCCAAAACATTACGCTTTTCAAGTTTGTGTATGTGGCGATAAAAACAATATTAAAACAGAATACAAAGTTAAAGGTATAACTATTAATGTAAGCAACTAAAATAAAGTTAACTTTGATAATTTAGTAAAAATGATTACAGAATATACTGAACCTATAGTACTACAATACAGAAATATTATTTGAACTAAGCATTTTAAAGTACTCTCTGTGGATCAGACCAACACATATCAACCTGTTTATCTTAAAAGAAAATTTAACGACAGTATTTCTGAACCCTTTGGATGTTTTAAGAGGCAAAAATTATCATAGTATTGTTTAAAATATATTATATATTTAAATATGTTTTAAATGTATTTATCACATATATTAGAGTTTTATTATTCATAAATATGTAAACTTATTTAAAATACGAAATATTTATTCCTATTATTGTATTACCTATATTGTTAAAAACACTTGTAAATATATTTGCGATGGTAATTATCATATGTATTAGAGTATAACAATAGTAAAATAAGCTTATTCATTTACAAAATAAAATATTTATTCATTGTCGTATATTATTAAGATTTAATTATTGTATACTGTGTTCAATAAAACAAGGTTACTATTTTTAGACCCTTAGTTTATTTTTTCCTTTCACATATTTTATAGGTAATATGAAGATAAACAAATCAAATATTAAAGCAATTATATTTTACGTAAGTATTAATTCTAATTAAATTTATTAATCATACCTTTATACAGATAAAACTCCTCTCGTATTCCTTTTGGCTTTAATTCCACACACAGGCCCAAACACACAAAAACATTACACATCACTAAGTTAGAAACATTAAATTGTTCAATAATAAAATAGAAAAATGAACATAGAGTTATAAAAGTATATGTTACAGATAACACAAAACAGTGAAATGTGAACAGTTCGTCTCTGCTTGCGACAATCAAAACTTTGTTTATTTAATAATTCCTACACTCAACCCATGAGTTGATCTCAGCGTTTGTATTTATTTTCTTAAGACATTCATCGGTAGCAAGAGCGTATCTTTATATTTTCTATATGGACAATGAATAAAATTATTTTTTCTTTAAACTATAAGATTATATATTAACTAATATGCTAGTATGGGGTACACCAACATGCACGATGCACGTTAACATAATATCAGAATACTCATATTTACGTAAAATACATTCTAAATCACAGCAACAAATTCTCTTACAGGCGCGGCGCCCATGACAAAGAATAAGTATGATTATTTATATTTTATCTAGGAACAATGAATGTGGGCAGTAGTGGCTTATTTGGTTAGTGCGCTCCGACTCGCTAAGCAAAGTCTGAGATCTGGGGTTCAAATTCCAGTGACGACAAACCTATATATTTTTTTTTAATTTAATTAAATAACATGATATTTTCTTACAACTATATGTCTTTCTATTACTAATATACTAGTATGCTGCACACCAACATGCACGTTGCACATTACCATAATATCAAAACACACATATCTATACGTAAATACATCCTAAACCCGGCAACAACAAACACATCCACGCTGCGCCGCCTATGTCAAATGATTACTAAGTCGCGCATGCTTAATTAACACTATACTCTAATTCGCTAAATTCAATCAGCTCATGCCAAAATTACAAACGCGATTCGTTCAAACTCTGGCAACCCATCTCTGCCGATTTTCATTCTACTCTTGCAGCTCTCTCGGACACCCAGAATGTCCATTTAGCCAGGATTACACGTCTTTGTCTTATACATT
Organism: Stenolophus ochropezus; assembly: GCA_035578165.1. Taxonomy (NCBI): domain Eukaryota; kingdom Metazoa; phylum Arthropoda; class Insecta; order Coleoptera; family Carabidae; genus Stenolophus; species Stenolophus ochropezus. The sequence goes on along the minus strand of JAQOWZ010000006.1, from coordinate 33,721,374 downwards.
GAAAAGTCTCGCTCTAGCGCCCCCATTACTACTCGTATATATGTATTTCTTACGAAATATTTTCTGTCACTTGTCAATGTCAATTTATTAACAAGACATCAAATGTTTCATACAAAAATTAAATGCCAATTAAATCATAATTTTTATTAAGTTTTTGCCAAAAAAACTGACCTTTTGAGAAGTCCGATTAGAACAAAAATGGAGATGTACAACTATATGTTATAGCAATTCCATAAACAAAATTTTAACATTCTACGGCTAATCGTTTTTGAGTTATACGAAAAATTTATGTATTTTGTTGAATGTAAACTGTTATAATAACAAAGTATGGAAGTTTAGTAAATATTCCAAACTCTTCTCCAAATTATTGAAATTTGTTCATTAAAATTATTCATTAAAAATAATTTTTCGATAGATGCAATAGTTTAAAACAAAGTTTAAATTTTGATTGCATTAATTTTATAAATATATACTTTGATTACTACAATCATGAGGCATGTTTTAATTAAGTTAATTTTTAACAACAATGATAAACGGAGATATAAATGTTTACAAAATAGAAAATTTGAATATAACAACCAAAAAACATGTAGTTACATCCTCAGATGTAGTCATAATAACTTTTATATCAAGCAATTTATGTATTTTGTTGAATATAATCTGTTATAAAAACAAAGTATGGAAGTTTTACAAATGCTTTACCAAATTAATACAATTCGTTCTTCAAATTGATCTATTTGAAATGTTTTTTCGTTGAATGCAATAGTCTAAAACAAAGATCGAATTTAGATTACAATAATAAAAATATGATGTAGTCAACATTACCAAGATTCAACTTTTAATTACAACAGCTAAAAAACATGGAATCAAATTTGGTTGGCATTGAAATATCTGTACTCATCGGTCAACATTGTCAATGTCGTATGATTTTCAAATTCTGTTTAGTGTTTACATATGTACATCATTCTGAAAATGGAACCTTGGTAATCTGCCAAATGTACATTATTCTATGATACATGATTTTTATCGAATGAATTCAAATCCTCTAAGTCTCCAACGTGAGGTCACATATCCCCTCTCCAAAACTTTATTATTGTTTTTCTCCGAAATTATCAACAATGAAGCGATTTAAAAAATACAGGTATTTTTATTTTTGTACAGAACCATAAAATGGAAGAAAAAAATTAGGTCATATATCCTATTAAGGTTTACAAACAACACCTTTGATTATATCAACCAAAAAAACTTGTAGTAACTTCCGCAAATATAACCAAATAGACTTTCAAGTGAAGAGAGTAATGTGTTTTGTTGAATAAAAACTGCTTTATTAACAAGGTATGTCAGTAAATACTACAAAAGTCTTCTTCAAATTATTATAAATTGTTCCCCAAAATTATTCATTCAAAATGTTTGTTCGTTAAATGGAATAGTCTAAAACGAAGTTAAAATTTCGATTAAGATAGTAGAAAAAAATTTAATCAAATTTTATAAAGTTTTAAATTTAATTATATCAACCAAAAGGCATATTTTATTTGCTCCGTTTTTTGGGAACACAAATGAACGGACTTATAATTAAGATTTACAGACTAAAAATTTGATTATAGCAATATAAAAATTGCCTGAGGTATACCGTGTTTGGTATTAATTGAAAGCAATTGACAAGGGTTTAGCTTGCAAAAATGATAAAATTGTTGAAAAATGTAACAAAACGTCAGGTCCAGGTAAACAAATACTCGTTTTGTTATTTATCTTGCTGTTGACTAGTTTCAAAATTCGTTCTGGTAATAAATAGTTCAAAGATTTGTAAAGAGATTCGAAATTTCGTTTGGCATTTAAGTTTATTGTTATATAGCTTTTAAAGGTTTTCTTCGGACGGTCATAAACCATCACCCTGAGCGGAACCGTTTTCTGATTCTTGGAAGACGCCAAGTTTCTAATTTTTTGTGGATCTCAGGGTGTTGAGAATGCACCCGGTTAGAGGCTAAGGAGTGCAACTTATTTACACGCCCATGTAGTAGACGACCAGTGAAATTGCGAGAATCAGAAAACGGGGATGAATTCTGTATCTTCAAGTGGGTGGACCATCTGAGGTAAACTTTTGAAATTAGCAATTTGGGAGTCACAGAGAGAGAGTCAGCGAGTAAAGAAGAGTCAAGCATGACTCGCTGTGTAAATAATATTTGTAAGTAACTTTAAGTTTTTCTCACATGTAACATAATTATTTATTAGTAGTTTTTAACTTTGTAACTTGTAGCATCTTATTTGTAAATTCTCTTTCATTTTAATATATTTTATTGTTAAGTTTTCTTATTATCGCTTTGTTTATCCCTTTTAATAAATTCTTTTCCTAAAAATAGTTTGATTGTTCTAATTAAAAATAATCTGGTGGCAGCATTTTAAATTCTATCAATTCGACATTTTTATTCCAAATTAAATAAATAACTTTTTATTAAATTAAAACGCAAAATTAAATAATCCAAATTCTCGTTTTCCCATTGTTACAAAAATATACTGAATGTTAAATGTGGTGTACTTAAAATATTTATTTTTTGACATCTGACGTTTATCATAAGTTAGAGCCGTCTAAAATTCGTGGTACAAGTATTATATTTTGTAAAAGAAAGGAAAAGTATTAATAAAGTAAAATACATTTTAAATTAAAGATACAGTGCATTCTGGAATGTAAATATGTCTTTTATTATGTTTTTGCTGTATTTATACATATTTAAATTTTCGCTAAAATCATAAAATTGGTTAAGTAATTCTAAGATGAAATTTGGAAATACAGAGATCTTTAAACAAAAACATTAACGAAAAATGCGCAACTCTTTATAATATACAAGAAGAAATGGACGATAATAAATCAGTACAGAAGAAATACAAGTAGCAATGAAAGTAATTTCTAAAGAACAGTGGAGTACGAACAGATATGTCAGCAAAAGCACAAATAGTTACATAATTATATACAGTTTGTAAGATTTATAATAAAAAAATATATAATAACTGACAAAAATTAAAAAATAACGAGAAGAAATTTAAATCTGTAATAAAAACAGAGTAACATGCTATTTACAGCAATTTTGTTAATTAAATGTTTTTATTTAAATGAATAAATAGTAGGCCTTTAGGTTCCTGATGTTTATTAGACATGTGTCTTATTTAATTACTTAAAATTTGGACGTTTGGAACTAAATTCGCCCATCATCAGCTACAAATATTATATAATTGTTACATGGTTTGTGTGGCGACGCGGTCAGATTTAATAAGTATTTAAGATCCGTGCGACCGATTGCGTCTATATGCGTTGCGTGGATCCGAAAGGACTGTAAGTAGTGACGGAATGTGAAATACCTTTAAACAAAATGTAACGACGCGAACTATAAAGAATACCAATCAGAAATAATAGATACAAAGTTGATAATGGTGGTTAGGTATGACACTCTTCACCTGCAGGAGCGATCTACAGGACTTACAATTGATTGGAAGCTCGTGGGAAGATAGGAAAAAGAGGGTTGGCTCACAACTGTTAAATAGGAACGAAGCTGTACAAACTTGAACCACCAACAGCAAAGTAGACGCAATAGCTGGAGTTAGAATCAATGTGCAAGTGTACAAAGCGTGCTGCTAACCAGCGCCAATAAATTCATGCGATATGAATGTTTAAATTAAGTATAACAGTGCAATAAATGCGAGTAAATGTTACAAATTAAAGATACAAAATAAAGCATAGAGCGTGCAGCAAATGTGCAATGTGCACATGGCAAATATTATAGAATCAGTCTGAAAGACAGGTTCGATAGTAGAATAAAGTAAAGCGTACTTACTGCGTGCCAGATGTATAAAGTAAAGCGATTTTAGGTCTACCTTGAGCAGCATGCAGCAGATAGAACAGTGATACAAACTTCTGGAGATGCACTTCTAAGCGATCGTTAGTACATGCAGTCTTCCAATTGGAATGCAATATAGCCAGTGCTGATAATTTTGTTCTATTGCTAAAAATGCTGAAAAAGCAACAAATAAATAAAGAAAATAAAGTATATGCACGGTGAATGCACCAATGCGGTGGGTATGTATTTTAGGTTAGCAATCCAAAAAACAATAGAAAAAGCGGTGCTAAGCACAAACAACTTGGATCACAAAACACTGCGAATGATATTTAAATTATCACTAAACTAGAACACCAAATGCTCTTAGTTCACGAGATTTTTAAGGCAAAAAGCCGTAATAAAAATTTACATGTGCGTTAACTTGAAAAACAAGACAGAGAAGAGTTTGTCAAAAAAACGCGCAAAATATAGTAAAACTGCGGGAACGACAGTGGTCGGTCCGTCCGCCGTTAGATGGCACATGCGCGCCGAACAGTTTGATTATAAAATATTTTACAACTCACCAAAATTGATGTTAAAATGTTACAAATTGTTTCATGTGTTACAGTGATATATAATTAATTTGTGGAAAACAATTCTTTCCCAAATTTAAATAATAATTGTATCATTATAGTTGAAAGAGAAAGTATACATGATGTTAACATCATGGCAGCAGAAGAAACTCTGAATAATACGCATTAGTGGCAAAACAAGTGAACTTTACAGTTGCGCACGCAGAGACAGAGGGGTAAAGAAAATAATACATGAGTATGAAGCAAAATGGGAAAATATTTTTATTGTTGTTAATTTATTATATTTTTTATAAATTGAACATTGTTATTGTAGTCGGTTTTGTAATTTAAAGTATTATGATTGTTGATGGTTATATGGCAAGTTTCAAATAAAAGTCTGGGATTTTTAAATTTTACTTTTTCTACAATTTTTACATTTTGAAAATCAATTATGTGACCAGTATTACATATATGTTTGGATAAAGCACTGTGCTCCGGATTATTTTTATTGCAATGGTATTTATGTTGATAAACTCTTTTTTTCACGACATGCATAGAAAGCTTTACTTTCTTCTTGCAAAACAGGGAGGAAAATTACTTTTCCCTCTCTAGAGAGGAAAATGTACAGTGTTACCAACAGTACAACATGGATATTATTTTACAATGAAATATTGGAAAAAATCATTGTTTTATTAAAAATTATTATTTAATAACGATATTCTTTTTAAAAAATTATAGCAATTATGTTTTGTTCTATCTTTTCTTACTATATTTTACAATTTGACAAGTTGATCTTGAATTGGCATATTGGCAACACTGTAACAATTGCACTGCTAAACGTCAATGTTTACATAACTTAATTTTCTAGCTTATCGTGTTGCTGCAACTTTTCGTCCGAATAAATAGATTTTTGAAATATGTCGTGAAAAAAATGTTGTGTCTAACACGAAAGGAAAGCACTTTTTCCACTCTCACTCAAATGCCTCACTCGCTGCGCTCGTGAGTCACACACGAGCTCGAGTGGTAAAAAGATACGCTTTCATCTCTAGTTTGACAAATATCTATTTCCTAATGCTTGCGAAGTTTCGCCTATATAAACTTTGTTACATGTGTTACAAGTGATTTGATAAACGACATCTTGTTGTGTGTTCACTTGTAACACATGTAACAAAGTTTATATAGGCGAAACTTCGCAACCATTAGGTAAAATAGTTTATCAACATAAATACCATTGCAATAAAAATAATCCGGAGCACAGTGCTTTATCCAAACATATATGCAATACTGGTCACATAATTGATTTTCAAAATGTAAAAATTTTAGAAAAAGTAAAATTTAAAAATCCCAGACTTTTATTTGAAACTTGCCATATAACCATCAACAATCATAATACTTTAAATTACAAAACCGACTACAATAACAATGTTCAATTTATAAAAAATATAATAAATTAACAACAATAAAAATATTTTTCCATTTTGCTTCATACTCATGTATTATTTTCTTTACCCCTCTATCTCTGCGTGCGCAACTGTAAAGTTCACTTGTTTTGCCACTAATGCGTATTATTCAGAGTTTCTTCTGCTGCCATGATGTTAACATTATGTATACTTTCTCTTTCAACTACAATGATACAATTATTATTTAAATTTGGAAAAGAATTGTTTTCCACAAATTAATTTTATATCACTGTAACACATGAAACAATTTGTAACATTTTAACATCAATTTTGGTGAGTTGTGAAATATTTTATAATCAAACCATGTAACAATTATATAATATTTGTAGCTGATGATGGGCGAATTTAGCCCGAAACGTCCAAATTTTAAGTAAATAAATAAGACACATGTCTAATAAACATCAGGAACCTAAAAGCCTACAATTTATTCATTTAACCAAGTTTTCGAGTTCCCAAAATTTCATCGATAAACGTTTTTATAGCATACTCGCAAGCTATATCCACTTACTTAGCTTACTAGCACACTGCAACATTCCCCCTCAACAAACTTGAACATATACTTTTTTTATAATCTAAATTATTTATAGAAAGGTTTTATCTGGCTAATATGATATTTAGTTAATTTATTCAAATTAGTGTTTTGAATTCCAGAAACATAATCTGAAAATTGCTTTGCAATTAAAAAAGGCCTCTTCTATTTCGGTTCAAATCCCGCGTGAAAATTCCGTTCAGCGTCAGAAATGGGATAATTTCTTATCCTCACTGCATCCCCCTCCACAAAAATTTTAACGCTGGGTTGGAAATATCTTGTTTTGTACTTTTTCATATTTGTCGTTTGATACTTATTTTAAATTTTTCTGTTTGTAATGAGTGAAATTGAGATAGTGGTTTTATATCTTCTGTTTCACAAGAAATTAGCCAATCCGTAGAACGTTTTAACTTTTGTCCGATCATTATTTCCGCTGGAGATAATTTTGTAGCTGTTCATTTCGATTTCTTAATATAAATAATATTTCCGACATATTTCAATCCCATACTTTGTGGTTTTCGTTTACTTTAATTCTAATTTGTTTCTTTATTTCCTGATTAATATGTTCTGTAGGGTTCGCTCGAAGATGATATACTGTCCATCGTTCACAGCCCCAATTTTTACACGCTCGTGTCCATGTACTAGACGAAAATTACACTGCATTTTCGTTTAATATTGCCCTAGGAAAGCCCCATCGCACAAATAATTCCTCACATATATTAATAATTTTATTCGTCTTCGCGGAACACAAAGTATATGCTTCGGTCCATTTTTAAAATAAATCTGTAATTTCTAAAATAAACCTTTTTCCTTTCCCTGAACGAGTATATGGTCCCATAAAATCCATAGAAATAATCTCCCATTTATTATTCACCCTATTACTCGTCATACTCTTTTGAGTTTTAGTTGCTTTACACGATGCACAGATAATACATCGTCGAACATATTCTTTAACATCCTGCTCCAATCCTGGCCATATAAAATGATCTTTAATGTTCCGAATTGTCCCATTTCTACCAGGATGTCCAGCTAATACATCATCATGATGCAAAAATAAAATATGTTCTCTTAAATCTGGTGGAATTACTGCCAAAATTTTGTCATCACAGCATTCGTACAATATTTCATTATTAATTTTGTATGTACTGTTTATGTCTGGATCATTACTTTTTGATTTATTTTTGATTGTTTGGCAATAACTATTTCGTTTTTGTGAGTTTAAAATTAACTTATCTAGCCTACTTGTAGCGGTGCTACACATTAAATTAGAATATATTTTAATTGTTATCATTTGTTGGGTTTAAAATTTTCTCTATATTGTTATCTTCTAGTTTCAAATTTACTTTTCCGATTGGGTATCTAGACAAGCCATTTGCTGCAAAATTTTCAATTCCCGGTTTGTGTACTACCGTAAAATCTAATTTTCGATTGCCCATCTAGTTAACATTGCCGAATTATCTTTTATTTTGTCCAACCACAATAATGCTCGATTATCTACAATTAGTTTAAAATGTTTCAACTCTAAATAAAACCGAAACTTCCTAATTGCTTATAAAACGGCTAAACATTTTCGAGCTGTTGCATGATATTGTTTTTGTGACTTACTAAATTTACAACTCGCGTACATAATTAAGTTTGTCTTTCCTTTACTTTCTTGATACAGAATGGCCCCAAAACCGATTCCGCTTGCATCTGTTTGTAACATGAATTCATCCGAAAAATTAGGATGAGCTAGTTTATCTACGCATAACACCGCTTGTTTTACTGCCTTAAATGAGTCTCTTTCTCTGCACCCCCATCCCCAGATTTGCTTACTACCTAGTAAATCCGATAAAGGTACTGATAAATTAGCTAAGTCTTTTACAAAACCTCGAAACTAATTTACCGTACACAAAAATTGTCTCAACTCTTTTTTATTAGTAGGCCCTTTAAAATTTTCAACGACAGCCAATTTTTCAATTTGTTGAGATATACCATCGCCTGTTATTACATGACCCAAATAATTTACTTCGGATTGTGCAAATCTATATTTTTTATATTGATAATTAAGCCGTGCTGTTTTAAACGAGTCAAAATTTTTGTACATGTAGAATATGAGATTCTAAATCAATAATATAAATAATTACATGATCCAGATAGACATTACAAAATTCTCCCATGTAGCCTCTTAAAATTTCACTCATTAAAAGCTGGAATGTTCTTGGTGCGTTTTTTAAGCCAAATGGCATTGCTTTAAATTGGTACAACCCTATTGGAGTTCGAAAAGCAGTATATACTCTAGATTCTTCTGACATTTCAACTTGCCAATAACCACTTTTGAGATCTAGCACAGAAAATATATTACAATGAGCAAAATCCGATAAAGTTTTCATTAAATTTGGCATTGACTATCAGTAATTGTTACTTTATTAAGAGGTCTATAGTCTATGCAAAAACAAAATTCATTATTTTTCTTTTAATCATAACTATTCGAGAAGTCCATGGAGACTATATGACTATAACATAAATCGGCAACAAAACATACTTATAGTTACTTGAAATGGCTATTGTAGTTGGCACTTGGTGGAACATATTTGAGTATAGATACAAAAAATCACCTGGTTATTACACAATAATTGTTATAATATTGTTTATATGTTATTTAATTCTTAGTACAAAAAAAAAAACATTTTCACTCATGTAATTAATACCTAATATATATTTTTTCCTGGTTGCACTTATTCAATATTAATATAGATTCTAAATTTTTAGGTCTTAGTACGATATCTATATTCGTTGAAAAATTATCAAAAAACTTAAAATGAATATAATAGAAAGTTGAGACATTTTGCTAAATAATCATTTCAACTTTTGGTGCCTATATCTCGAGAACGAGAAAACATATTGAAATTCTGTTTGTGAATTTTGAATTAGCACAACAGGAAGTACCGACTTATATTTTAACAGCTAGAGTCGAGTTTATTATTTATCTACTGTGTGTGTTTATAACAACATCCTTATACGAGTATACATATATTTTCGTTTGTCAATTAAATGTTTTTACTGTGTATGTGTTGTTTTATTGTTGGTGTATTTACTGATATATCATTCTTGTAATAAATAACTCTGATTAAAGAAAAAGAATTTATTAACTTATTTATTATACACAAGCATTACTACAATAAATTATTTAAAATATATTTAATCTTTTTTTGAGTTTATTTTTATTCATTTCGATCAAGTGCATAAAGTATTATACTTAATAGCGAAAAAAAAATCGCATTAAATAGGACTGAAATAGTAAAGAAAGAATGAGTAGAAAGTAAAAGTCAAAAAAATAAATTAGTAATAAAAACTTCATACGATACACAAATTCACAATAATGCTACATATTCTGTAATGAACTCTTTTATTTTAGATGTACATATGTACCAATAGAATTAGAGTGGTTCACAGAAAATATGACAATGATTATTATAATGAAAATGTTGTTGATAAGAATCAATGGCTATAATTTTTATTGTAATCAAGCCATGCGTTATGGCTTGGAAACCGAAAGTGAAGTGAGATGAGTATTAAATTATACATGATATTGAACTTGTGGTGTTGTAATATTGTCTAACCAACCATACTTAGCATGTAGTGCTGATGGTTTTATGAAAACAGAAAACGGATTTGAACTTCTGGAAGTAAAATGTCCTTATTATTTTCAGTGAACATAATTCATATTACCGTTTGCCATGTCATTATTCGAAGAAAGAGATGAGAAATTTCAATCTACATTATTTCCAAAAATTCAAGACTTTTATTTTAAATATTTCATCCAGTTTGTTCTAAATAAGTTTTATTTGTATATTTATGTTATCAACGCTAGAAATAATAGGTACAGTAATAAATTTTTGTGAATATTCCTACGCTTTTAGCGCTAAAATCAGTAGGTAAAAAGAACACAGAAGTTTGAAAAAAATAACATTGAAATCGCTATGCGTCACTTTTTATTTCTACAATCGGTATACAGCTGTGCAATAAAACACGGAATATAGGACTTTAACATGGGATTTCGAATAATTGCGAATACTTTCTCTTTTGATACATTTACAACAAAGTTGTTTAAATTTCAATTCTACATCAGATAAAATCATAACTGATGGTACCGCGCGTCTCTAATATGAGATATATTAAATATAAAATGTAACTTTTTCGCTAAATATCAGACAGTTACGAAAAATTAAAAAAATATCTATCTGAGAATTTATTATTGTTATTATGCCATTATAATTAATGTTTTCTGGCGACAAATATGTTCTATGTCGATCGACTTTTCTTTTATGCAAAAAGTTGTCAGAAATATGTCATGTTTGGTATCAAGTGAAGGGTTTCGATGAGGGCTGATGTGTAGAATTAACAAAAATGGCCAATGTCGATTGGCTTTTGTTTTTTGCAAAAAGTTGTCAAATGTATGTAGTGTTTAGTATCAAATGAGAGGACTCGGTGTGGGCTAGCGTGCAGATATGACTTTTATTTTATGCGAAAAGTTGTCAGAAGTATGTCATGTTTGGTATGAAATGAAAGGTCTCGGTGAGTGAGCTATATGAATAGCTTTAGTACATAACTTATTATGTTTATGTTGTTAGAGTTATTTATAATACAAATGCGGAAACATGTATTGAGTATTATAGTATATATAATGAGTATTTCATTTAGACGAATGCACGGAAGGTATTTCCGCTTAAGTATTGTCCAAGAATTATTGTAATGAACGAATTAATTATAAAACGTAATAAATAAAAATGTAAAACTGTCATTTAATCGTCAATAAAGAGAATAAACATTCGTTGCTATGGACTGTATGCTATGGTTCACCGTTATTATTGTTAGTTTATGTTGCTAATAGATAACGTTTGTAGTATTAAAATGTCAAAATTAACAATGAAATTTCTAATGTAGATAATTTTAATTCTTCTAACTAATTGTACTCAATTATTTTGTTCTTATATTAAATTTGTTGTAACGTGCAAAAACAAATAAAAATATAATAACACTTTTAAGCTACTCGATCAAAAGAGTTTCCGTTGAGACACTAGGGCGTGAAAGTAAAACAATAGCGGGAATATGGCCTTTTTGATTGTGAGTTAGCTGCGGGAAACATTAATTTCTAGGTAGTGAGTACGAAAAAAGTTATTTGACCTGAAATGAAAACTGGAAAAGACATGGTTTTTAATCTATGTGATACCTAACTAGGTATTCCGGTTATCTACAATACTTTATTGGTACATCCAAGCATATTTAGACAATGACATATATTTCTTGGAGGTATGTGTACCGTATAAAAAATCATGAAATCTGCGCCCATGCTCTAAATAATAGTGGAATGTATACACTATTTTCGTTTTGTGACAAATGTTTTCTGACTTGACCTGTATCCCTTTACCTTGTCCCTTATGTCTTGTAGATACCTGCTATATGAAAGCAAATCCAAGGCGTCTTTTACCATCCACCAGTTTAAAAATGAAAACAGATGTTCGTAAAATAAATCATTCACAAAAATATTTTATCATAATGATGATTATTATTAACAGTAAAATATTGTAATCTTGTAAGAAAGTCGTATGCAGTTTTGACGCAGATTCTGTTCCACATATTAATATTGTGTTATATATCGACAAAAAAGAACAGAAAAATAGTCAAATCTTGTAAAGCAAATATTTATTTACAAAACATCAGGACATTGTCTTATTATTCTTGTATACATTTAGCCTGTAGTTTGTTTAGTATTAAGTACAATAATCTCTTTAAATACTCGGTCTGTAGACACTATTATTATACATCCTGGACTGTTCCTCCTTTCTCACACCGCCCTTTAGTTGCAACTGTATCTCCCAGAGCGTTTTCCGACTAGTCTCTGGCACGCAGCACACAGTAAAGAGCAATCCTAAAGCGCAGTTTCCCGCACAAGTCCAGTATAGGGAGGGAGGAGTCACAGTCCCCTCTATCGCCCAGATGCTGGCGCCGTGCAGCCCCGCGGACAGTAGCGCCGCCAGCGACGTAGCCACATTCTTCACGTTCACGGGGAACAGTTCGCCAGACAGCAATAGAGGGACTAGACCCACACCCATGCGGTACATCATGCTGTGACAGAGCAGACACGCTATCGGCAGCAGGGAAAAGTATGGCAGGGGGGCGGAGGATGAGAAGTAAATTACTAAGCCTAGGGTTAGTAGGGACAAACCACAAGCTGCAAAGAAAAATACAGTTTAGTTTTTTTTAATATGTATTTAAAAATCAAAATGAATGTTTCCCTCGAATAATTTTAACCAATCAGGTTTTAGTATTTTTGAATTTCGACCAATGAAAATGAAATATCAGTGAATATATAGCGCAAATGTGGATAACCTGGATATTTTTGACTTTTTATCGAGTATTTTAATGTAATAAATGACGTTCAGGGCTGGATTGGCTCGGCGAGATGCCGGAAATGATAAAAAATAATTATAAAAATTTAAAATTGAAAAATATAAATCGATAAAAAAGTCACAGACAAATACTTAATTTTGAAATAATTCTCTACCAGAGATATTATAAAAATAAAAAAAAAATACAAAAAAAATCCTACTTTAAATATAATGGTAAATGCAGATTTAAATCCAAATTTAAGAGGAGTATACTATGCGTATCATTTTCTGACAGGCCTGCACAAAGTGCAATAAGAATTTTATGAATCCATAATAAACTTAAAGGAAGTGATAGAATAGTAGAATCTTTTTACTGGAGATTTTTATAATCAAAAGTTTATACAGGGAAATATTCAAAATTTCAATGAATTATTGAAATATCGACTTTGGTTGAGCAGTTTTATAGTAGATTGGATCATTGGTTAGTGGTTAATTTAGAGATTTTTGAAAATTTATTGTAATTATTGTTTAATTGTTCGTTATTATGTTTACTTGTTTTATCGTTGATTTATTTGTTCGTTATTTTGTAATTTGTTTCAATATTAAAATTTAATAATTCTATAAAATAAATTTTCCACGGTTTATTTTAAATGATAGAAGCAAATAGATTACTGTCAATCAAAAACTAAATCGTAACCATAAGTGTAATAAATCCCATGATTCAAGAAGGTCTTTTTTGGAGTTGCAGTCATTTAGTAAAATGCAGTTGGTTGATAACTGTTAAGTAACATGTACGTGTTTTTTGTTTTATCTGTTTGATGAAAGATTTCTATAAAATAATTTACATGATTTACTTCATAATGTTTTAATACCGTTTGTCAACTTTTTGAAGAAGATTTTATTAAATGACTGCAACTCCAAAAAACACCTTCTTTTATTAACATCTAGTTGACAAAACCAATCCTACAAAGATTCTAATTAAAAATACTCACGGTATCTTAAAAAATGAAAAAATAATATTTTGTAGTATATTGTAGTACAACAGTAATAAATAATACATGTTCCTAATTCAGCCCTGACGACGTTTACATGACAGTTTAAAATAAATATGAAATATATATATATATATATATATATATATATATATATATATATATATATATATATATATATATTAATGTGAATTTTTTCTCTAGATACATTCTACTAATTTATCACTCTTTGGTGACAAATACAACACTTGCGATGTAACTATTGATAATTCTTTTTAATTAATAACAATTTTTCTTGTATTTCTTCTAAAAACCCTTTAAAAAATGTAAAGGTTAGTCCAGACAGACCGCAAACTGAACAGGAATAGAACGTTCTAATTGTTCGTTACATTATTCTATCCTAACAAGAATAAGGTAGATGAAGACGATGGTAATTATGTTTGAATTACTTTCAATTAATCTATTGTAATCCTTTCGGTAACTATTAATTAAATTAATTATCTGCAATTACGTAAATTTTTCTTTGCGTTTGTCTCTCAAATCTTATTATTCGCAATAATTTTGAATTACTATTTTTCCTCTGTTGGTTGATCTGACGCTGGTATCCTTTGTCGCATTCGTAAAGGCTAACATGATTTTAGCATTGTTGAAAATTTTTAGGAACTCGGTGGTTAAGGTTGTAGAAGTTATTTAGGCCTTAAGATTCCTGATGTAGGTTTTATTACATTGGTCGAGATCATAAATTAATACAGGACGTTTCGGGCAATGTTAGCCCATCATCAGCTATAATATAAATTTTACAAAAATTACAATATGACAATTACAATTTTATTAACAACTCACCAGATGAAAGAGATTAAGTAGAATTACATTTTTTTAAAAAATTTTTTGATTGAATACATTCCAAAAAACTTGTGAAGATTGTAAATTCTATTTAATAAAGGCGAAGTTGTTGTAACGATTATGAGGTACATTTGTTAAACTTTTAAGAGACTATTATTCGTAGACAATTGTACCCCCGATAGTACACACACGTGTCGACAGCATGATGTCTGGTGGAACTCTGTTTAAAAAATAGTGATGGGAGGAAGAACAACTGATGTTGCGTGCGCAGAGAAAGAAATAAATGAGGCGCTATGTCAAACTTAAGAATTAATTATGTTTTTAATGTGCTGCACATAATTGTTGTAATCTGTGATGTAATTTAGAACATTATGGTTATTGATTGTAATGTGAAATGTTTCAAATAAAAGTCTATGATTTTTAAATTGTACTTTCTCTAATATTTTGGGGTTATCAAAATCTATTTCGTGACCAGTTTGGCACTTGTGTTTGGATATTGCGCTATGATCGGGGTTGTTTTTATTGCAGTGATATTTATGTTGGTAAATACGTTTTGCCAAGGGTTGAGATGTTTCACCGATATAAATTTTATTACATGTGTTACATGTGACTTGGTACACGACATCTTTTTGTAAATGTGGGTCAATTTTGTCTTTCAAAGGTGTATATAAAAATTTTGTAGTTATCATGTTATTATTGGCTATTGTAATGTTGGTTTGGTCTAGTATTTTACGCATGGATTGATTTATGAAGCTGTCGTAAGGGATTTTGTCAGTCGGCTGGATGGCTGAGCGAGCTGCGCACATCTCTAGCTCCGCTGTGACGTCATACGAACCTGAGATCCTCAGTTCAAGTCCCAGCGACCGACAACGTGTGATTTGTCGTAAAATAAAAAACACAGCTACTTGTGTATCACACTCGGATGCTATAGACTTGCCATCTATACATCTTAAATAGAAGTAGCACTGGCAAATGAAACAACCGACAGTACGGCAGTTAGAACTGCGGCTCGGTGTGTTCGGTTGCCCTATGCTCCGCTTAGTTAAGGGCTAAATAACTTCTACAATGATTTTAGCATGTTACGTTCAATATAAAACTCAAGAAATGACTTGCTATAATTTATTGAAGTTGAATCAAAGACTTAAAGACGAAAAAATAGCATCACTAATATGCGGGTAAAAATTAACAAGATATTATTCCCTTAAAAATTTTGTTTCATCGAGAAATATCCTACCATGAAATAATTTATTCTAACTTGGAGTATTTTTATTGAATCATGTATAAACTGGGTGTTGTAACAATGATTTTAATTGACATTTCGATATTTTGGCGGTTGTCTTCTTGTTGAGTTTTCTTAATAATTTTCGTATATAATATAAAATGAAATAATCTTATATCGTACGCCAGCGTTTGTTAAACGTCAACCCGTGTGAACTCTAGTTGGCAAGAGGCATTTTATATGGAAAATAGTAGCTAATAATTGTTTGTCAAACTAGAGAGGAAAGTCTACCTTTTTACAAATCGAGCTCGAGTTATAGGCATTAGAATGAGAGTGAAAAAAGTGTTTTCCTTTCGTGTTAGATACAACATTTTTTTGACGAAACGTTTCAAAAATCACTTTTTTAGGCGGCTGGTACATAAATTGTTGTTTTTCGTATCTGCTGACAACCTTAAAGTATCAATTTTTATTTGACATCTATCAAAGTCAACATTTTTGGCCGCTTGTTTGTTCATTATAGATTTACATAGTTCATATTAATGTAATTATTTATTTTAGAATATAATAACAAATGTAAGTAAAATTTTAACTATTACTTTGCAAATATTAATGAAAAAGTAATGAATTTGCAAGTAAAAATAGCGGCCGTAAAGTAAATGCGGCCGTAAGGTAAATGCGGCCGTAAAGTAAATGCGGCCGTAAAGTAAATTTTGACAGATGTCAAAAATTGATTTTGAATGAAAATTCATAATTTCTTGTTGTAATCGCCTAAAAAATGTTGTGTGCACCTCGGCTAAAAGTTCTTTTTGGGCCTCATCTGATATGTAGCCTCGGCTTTGCCTCGGCTGCAAAATTCGGTTTCGGCCCAAAAACATTACTTTTAGAACCTTGATACACAAATAACTATTTTAGGCGGCTGGTACATAAATTGTTGTTTTTCGTATCTGTTTGCAACCTTAAAGTATCAATTTTTATTTGACATCTGTCAAAGTCAAAATTTTTGGCCACTTGTATGTTCATTATTGATTTTCATAGTTCATATTAATGTAATTAATTATTTTAGAATATAAAAACAAATCTAAGTAAAATTTTAACTATTACTTTACAAATATTAATGAAAAAGTAATGAATTTGCGAGTAAAAATAGCGGTCGTAAAGTAAATGCGGCCGTAAGGTAAATGCGGCCGTAAAGTAAATGCGGCCGTAAAGTAAATTTTGACAGATGTCAAAAATTGATTTTGAATGAAAATTCATAATTTCTTATTGTAATCGCCTAAAAATTGTTGTGTGCACCTCGGCGAAAAGTTCTTTTTGGGCCTCATCTGATTTGTAGCCTCGACTTTGCCTCGGCTGCAAACTTCGGTTTCCGCCCAAAAAAATTACTTTTAGAACCTTGATACACAAATAACTATATTCGATCAAAAAGGCGCAGCAACATGATAAGAAAGAAAATTAGGTTATGACTGTATTGTAAACTTTGACGTTTAGCAGTGCAATTGTTTATTGCTGATATACCAATCCAATATGTCGAATTGTAAAATAATGTGAAAAAAAAGACATAATTGCTATAGTTTTTATAAAGAATATCAATACTAAATAAGATTTTTTTTATTTTAATATTGATTTGCTACAATTTTTTCCTAATATTTCATTCCAAAATTATATCCATGTTACACTGTTGGTCACACTGTACATTTTCCTCTGTATAGAGGGAAAAAGCAATTTTTCTCTCAATTTCGCGAGAAGAAAGTAGAGCTTTCTTTGCTTGCAGTGAAAAAAAGTTTTTAATTTTGGTTTGTACTGAATTGTCTCCAAATTGATAATATGATAGATTATAATCGAATTTTTAATAACTTTTAGCTGGTAGTACCATTGGTGATGAGATACTGATTATTTTTTCTTTAACACTTCATACAAATAACAGCCTTATAATAACCAGATAGTTACTACCGAGCAAAGTGTTCGTAGTGATTGAATACGTACCAGAAAAAGAAATAATTAGTATTGTTTTTCTTCCAACGTAGTCTATAAAAAACGCTGTTAGAGTGCAGGACGCTACAGAAATCAGTGACGTAACTACGGCCAATTTGTACGATTCTATATCCCCTCCAGAAAGCTTCAAGATTTGTCTTATTGGTATATTAATCCCCACCATTCCTTGGAGTGCTGTGAGTATAGTGATTGTAAAAAGAGCTTTCCTGTTACTTGCTACAGTAAAAATACTCAGTATACTCGAATTTTCTTCATCTTGTTTATTCACTGTTTCCAAGATATGATCCAGTTCTACCTCAACATTCCACAAGTTTCTTAAAGAGCGCAGTACTGTCTTAGCTTGTCGTTTTTTTCCTCTTAACAGAAGCGTATATGGAGATTCTGGTACCCATTTAACAACAATCAGCTCAGATAATGATATAATAGCACATATCAAAGACGTATAAAATATGTCTAAATATGGTCCAAAACAGTATATAAGCAAACACCCTAAATTGGTCATTACTAGAACCAAACTTCCTAGAAAACCTCTTATTTCAGGGCTAGCTATCTCACAGATATAATTCACACTAACTTGATACACCAGCCCTCTACCGGCGCCGGCGAAGAACCTCGCTATCATGAACAAAGCGGCGGACTGACTCACAGCTACCATGATCCAAGATATAGTCATGATAAGAACTGAAGAGATGACACCAACTTTCTGGTTCATTCGAGGGTAATCGGCGAAGGATAAGATGTTATAAGTGAGAGATCCATACGTAAACATGTGTGTGATGTAAGTTGCTTCTTCTTCGGTTATGTTCAAAGGGGAGTCCAATAGTTTGGGGATAGCTGAAGAAGACCAACCGTAATGGAGCCCTTCCACCAATAGGCCTACGCTCACTAGAAAAAAAATATGTTTTTAGCAAAATAAGATTCACATTTATTTTCAGGAATATTTCATGCATAGCCTTTTCTAGTCGTCTCAATAAGATCAGCGATAATATATTCTATAACTGGTATAAGAATTGTCAATCAAGTTACTTGTGAAGCAAATTTTTAAAAAGAGAATATCTTAATACTTTATAAATGACTTATATACTGCGAGCCCTGTCCTATATAATTTCACACAGGTTCCTTTTATTTTTTATTTATTTATACTATTCTTTTCAATTAAAGAAATATTTCTATCATCATAAATGTAAAATTAGTAAATATTCCTTGCGCAAAAATTTTAAAAATCTGTAATAGTTTTGCTCCAAAACAGTAACAAAATCCCGTAAATTTGTGAAAAAATATAAAAACCGTTATAGAAAGACAGGGTGACGTAAGAAGTTACAGCAAAGAAATAATATGTGACGAAAGTAGAGCAAATTGTCCTCATTACTGTAAACCAATTATATCTTATAATAGTAATTATTGGCACATTAATTAAGTAAAAGCAAATATGTATCTTTTTCTAGTTCTATGACTAATTTCATTAGTTATAGAATTAAATTGAGTGTGTGAACTTATGTGGGACAGGGCTCATATATCGTTATATCGTTAGTATAACGAAAATCGTTAAAGTGATATTTTGTAAACAATAATTTAATTATTTATAATGAAAAAATACCCGAAATCGATAGCCACTTAAATAAAATTTAAAAAATCTGGTGTGTCCAACACAATACCTCCCACCACTGTAGTAATATATTTTATATAAGTTTTTCAATACATTTAATTTGTAGTTTTAAAATTAGTTTGTTATTGCAGTTCAGAATATTTTTTATTCATTTCATACCTAAAATTTCCTTCATAAATTTTGTATGACCAATATGACAGCTATTTTTGACGTTACTAAAACCGGAACTGAACTTACTTTGATTCACGCATGCAAATACATTCCTAATATATTTCTTCCATCTTTTTTAAATTTTACAATAAAATTACTTCATTTTTTACTTATTTTATCTTTTACACTTACATCAAATTAGACATCATATGTCAAATTTTGTGAACATATGAATAACTCATCTGTTTTATCGAAATTCCTGAGCCTAAACGATATGTAAAATTATTATAATTTATATATTTTTTTTTCTATCTAGCTATAAGTCATATATAAACGTAATTATGCAGATCGGTAGAAAATTAAAAAATCTTTGCATTTATAATAACGAAATTTTGCGAAAATATGGTATTTAGAGGTATTTTTTAGGAAAAACGGTTTAAAGCTTCAAGTAAAGTACTACTTCCAGTTAACCAATTGTAGTCAAAATCTAATCAGTTCATCATATTAGAATAGAACTATTAAATACCAAATATTATATTTTTTACATGTATCCAATTGGAGTTATGGTAGACGAAAAATCGTCACACACACACACACACACACACCCACACACACCCACACACACCCACACACACCCACACACACCCACACACACCCGCACACACCCACACACACCCACACACACCCACACACACCCACACACACCCACACACACCCACACACACACCCACACCCACACACACACCCACACACACTGTCAAGATGTCAGATGATGTTGACGTACGTCTTGAAAATGCTTTTCAAAGTTTGGTCGGTGTAACCGAAAAAAGCGGTAATTTAAAAAATGAGTTTAAACAAGATATTTTAAAAGCTGTTTCGTCCCTAAGAAAAGTATATAACACGTTAAAAAAATCTTTAGAAGAAAAAGACTCCCAAATTGTAAGGTTAATTAAAGAAAATGAAGATAAAAACAATAAAGAAATTTTAAACATGAGTATGAATACAACATATGCCTCTGTAGCTGCGAAATCTGCAAATAATTCAAATAAAATTAGAAATTTTGAAAATGACAGGAAACATAGAATATATGTCAAGTCTAAGTCAAATTATTCAATGGATTTTATGAAGGCTGAAATTAAAAAGAATATGAATCCTACCGATATGAAAGTGGACATTAATACATTTAAGGCATTAAGGAATGGGTTATTGTTAATAGAAACAGGAAGTGAAAAAGAAGTTGAAATTATAAGTAAAAATATTAATGACAAATGTGGAAATGAATTAGAAGCTACCGTTAAAAAATTAAATAATCCTAGACTAATAATATATAATGTTCCGGAAGAAATAAATAAAGAAAATGCTTTAGAAATCATTAATGTACAAAACCCAGAGTTATGTTTAGAAGATTCATCTGTTGTGCCTAAATTTATGTTTAAAAGTAAGAATAAATCAAATAATTTAATAATTGAAGTAGATTCAAATTTAAGGAAGAAATTATTACTAAAAAGGTTAAAATGGAATATTTGTAAAATAGATGATTTTATTTCAATAAACCGTTGCTATAATTGTAGTAAATATAATCATTCAGCCAAAGACTGTAGAGGTAAATTAACTTGCCCTGTTTGTACAGGCAATCATAAATTAAAAGAATGTAATGCATCCAAAGATGATTTAAAATGTATAAATTGTTTAAATTGGAATAATTACAATGAAAAAAAGTTTAATATTAATCACTCTTCATTAGATAAAATTTGTCCATGTTATCAAAATTGTATTGCGAAATATAAGCAGAACATTAATTATTAGTAATGAATAATACAAAAATTAAATGCATTCAAGTCAATTTACAACATTCTAGAATAGCAACTCAAAATTTAAATCAAATTATAGATCAGGAAAATATTGATTTGGCTTTTATTCAAGAACCTTATGTATTACAAAATAAAGTTGCAGGTATTTCAGGAAAATTTCGTATATATACAATGGGTAACAGAAAAATAAGATCAACTATAATAGTAGCAAATAAATTAATTAACATTATACTTTTAAGTTAATTATCGAATGAAGACATGGTGGTTATAGAAATTCAACATCAAAATTTGCAGTGTTTAGTAGTTAATGGTTATTTTGATATAGAAGAAGATATTCAACAAAATTTACAGAAAATAGAAAAAATTTTGGAAGATTTTGGAAACCATAAAGCGATTTTATTAACAATTGATGGAAACGGAAGATCTGTTATGTGGCACGATGTATTGACGAATGATAGAGGAAGAAAAATTGAAGATTTTGTTGTAGGAAATAATTTGTTCATAATGAATGAAGAAAGCAATATGACTACATTTGAAACTAAACGGGGTAAAAGTAATATTGACTTAACAATAACAAATAATAAAATGGTTAAATTTATTAAAGAATGGAAGATACAAGAAATGGAGAGCTGTTCGGATCATAATTTTATATGTTTCGAAATACCTTTAACAACAAAATTAACAAATATATCATTTATTAGGAAAAAATATATAATTAAAGAAAATTGGTGGGGTAAATTTGACAAAAATATTATTCAAGAATTTAAAACAGTTTTTAATATAAATTATGAAATATATAGCAATGAAGATTTAGATATAAAATTAATGAAGACAGTACAAGAAGAAATTGAATTTGAAAAATTTATAGATAGATATAATTTTGGATTAAAAAGAACCTGTACAAAATCATTTAAGTTAAATTCTACAAAGGCAAAAACTTGGAAAGGTCGAACAGTTCCTTGGTGGTCAGATGAATTAACAATAGAAAGGAAAAAAGTCAATGCTATCAGAAGAAGATATCAAAGAACGAAAAATAATGAAGAGCTAAGAGAAGAAAGGAAGTTACTGTATTTTGAAATGAGAAAAAGATATATACAAAGAATTAAAATTGAGAAGAAAGAATCTTGGAAAAATTATTGTAATTTAACTGAAGGAGTTAATCCGTGGAACATGGTGTACAAATTAGCTGCAGGTAAGACAAGAAGTAATTTTTCATTAACGACAATTCAAAAGCATAATGGACAGTACACACTTGACACTAAAAGTACTCTTGATTGTATGATGGAAGAGTTTATTTTAGACGACAAAACAGACAATGATAATGAAATTCATAGTAACATAAGAAAACAAATACAGTTACCCTTAGATACTGAAGATGATGAAGATTTTAAACAAGAAGAACTAGAAAAAGTTTTAAAACAAATTAATCCAAATAAAGCTCCAGGAAAAGACGGTATTACAAGTAAAATTATTCTTAGAGTCTACAACCACTTTCCTTTCTTTATTACTGAAGTTTATAAACAATGTTTAATTAGCGCACATTTTCCTAAAGAATGGAAAATTTCAGTCATTGTACCTACTGTGAAACCTGGTAAAGAAAATTCACATATGGCTTCAAAATTTCGACCAATTAGTTTAATTAATGTCAGTGGAAAAATTTTAGAAAAATTATTAATTGAAAGAATTATGAACTTTTTATATTGTAAAAAATTATTAAGTGAAAATCAATTTGGTTTTACCCCTAGGAAAGGAACAACTGAAGCAATTTTGGAAATGAAAAATTTTGTTGATCATTGTTTAAGAATTAAAAATGTAGTTGTTCTGGGGAGTTTAGATGTGAGAGGAGCTTTCAATGCAGCATGGTGGCCAGCTATTTTGAATGCATTAAGAAATTTTAAATGTCCACGGAACTTATATAATCTGTCACTAAATTATTTCAGTAATAGGAAAGCTATTTTAGAAGTAAATGAAATTTTAGTAGAAAAAATTGTAAATAGGGGATGCCCACAAGGATCTTGCTGTGGACCAGGGTACTGGAATATACAATATGATTCAGTTTTAAAATTATCTTACACAGCAAAAACTAAGGTGTTGGCATTTGCTGATGATTTGATTATCTTAACAACAGGCAAAAATTTATGGGAAGCAGAAAATACTATTAATTTAGAATTACAAAAAGTACAAAAATGGGCACATAACAATAAAATGGAGTTTAATGAAGATAAATCAAACTTTATGGTTGTAAGTAGAAAAAGATCAACAAAAGGGGAGAAAATTAATGTTTTCTTAAATTACAAACAATTGGAACAGGTTGATAATATTAAATATTTAGGGGTACAAGTTGATGAAAAGTTTAGTTTTGATAATCATATAATATTTATAAGTGAAAAATGTACAAAATAAATTAATTTATTGTCAAGATCTGCGAAAATATCATGGGGTTTAAATCAAGATTCTATTTTAACTATTTATAAAGGAGCAATTCTGCCTATTTTAACGTATGGTGTACCTGTTTGGTGTGGAGCTTTGAAAAAAGAAAAGAATAAAATATTACTAAGAAGAATTCAAAGATTAATAAACATTAAAATATTAAAAGCATTTAAAACAATTTCTTATGAAGCTTCTGGTATATAACTGGAATTACCCCAATTATAATTAAGATAGAGGAGATAGCGGAAATTTATAAAAGATTAAAAGAACCAACTGATAGAACAGGAGCTAATAATTCAAATTTTTGGATGGAGAGAAGAATAATTAAAAAAGGATTGTCATCAGAGGTTGAAGAAATAAGTATTTTAAATTGGCAGGATGAGTGGTCTAAATCAAATAAAGGTGTACTGACAAAATCATTTTTCCCAACAGTTCAGGCAAGATTATGTGCTAAAATTCCCCTCTGTCCCAACATTACAGTTTTTCTAAGTTAACATGGCAAAATTAAAAGTTATTTTGAAAGATTTAATATACTACAAGACTCAACATGTATTTGCAATTTGGGGGAACAAACAATTGATCATCTACTTTATGACTGTCCGGTGCTACGGAAGCAATAGAATTAATTATTGGAATTTCACAAAGGAAAGGGCAATGGCCAGTAGGGAAAGAAGATCTAATTAATAAATATTTAGATTGTTTTGTTAAATTTATAAAAAGTAATAATTTTAAGTATTAATTATTAATTTTAGTAGTTTAATTTAATATTTGTTACAACAATCAATTTTTAATTTTTAAGTTTATTTTAGGTCACAAATATTAAGTTTCTGCTTTTTACCATATATTGTTATACATAATTGTTTATGTTAATGTTATAATATGCATGTAATATTATTGTACTTTAATGGGGCATGCAGAATAAAAGGATTTAATAAAAAAACACCCACACACACACACACACACACACACACACACACACACACACACACACACACACACACACACACACACACACACACACATCCACACACACACACACACACACACACACACACACAGACACACACACACACACACACACACACACACACACACACACACACACACACACACACACACACACACACACATACACACATACACACATACACACACATACACACATACACACATACACACATACACACATACACACATACACACATACACACATACACACATACACACATACACACATACACACATACACACATACACACATACACACATACACACATACACACATACACACATACACACATACACACATACACACATACACACATACACACATACACACATACACACATACACACATACACACATACACACATACACACATACACATACACACATACACACATACACACATACACACATACACACATACACACATACACACATACACACATACACACATACACACATACACACATACACACATACACACATACACACATACACACATACACACATACACACATACACACATACACACATACACACATACACACATACACACATACACACATACACATACACACATACACACATACACACATACACACATACACATATACACACATACACACATACACACATACACACATACACACATACACACATACACACATACACACATACACACATACACACATACACACACACATACACACACACACGTACATACGGACATACAGACATCACGGTAAAAATTGCAAAATCGTATTCCAGGGACCCTAATTCGTGCTCATATGTTGAAAACTCACACTCGAGAAATCTGACCAAAAACAATACCTCCCTTATCTATATATTGATAGACGGGAGGTAAAAATAATAACGATTTTCATTAAAACGTTATTTTAGAAAGATAATGAAATGTCGTTACGCTGATTTTTGACACTATTTTAAACGCAAACTAAAGAAAAGATAAACTTTATAGTAACAATATGAATAATAATTTTGCGATATTAATATTTTATTAGTTTCTGAAAGAAAATAATGTAAAATATTGTTTAATTTATTATATGTAACAAATAATATTTTTGATATAAATTAAATTCAACAGAAAAAATCTTAGAATTATACAAAAAAAGTTATAAGTGATATACATTTCCTATTCCAAAAGAAAATATTACTATATTGTTTCGATTATTTCTTGATGTAGTAGATATTTTAACATTGGATTTTTTTAAACAATTGTATATTATACTCGATGCTATTTTAATGATAACAAGTCCAAATGTATCAAACAATTTATTTTTTATGTCACTAAAACTTTCTGAACGGAGAACTTCCCTCTGAGTACTAATTTTACTGTGGTAATAAATCAACTAATTATAAGAATGAAAAAATGCGAAACTTCAAATCAGACGGATTAAAAGAATTTTGAATTTTTCATTTTAAAATCACACGTTGATTACAACAGTGAATTATTCGTTAAATCTATTTTAAAGCTTCCTCCACTTGATTTGGATTAAATTGAGTGTGTGAATGCTTTTTATTACTTCTTAAAGCACATTTTGAAAAAATCAACTTCATATTAGCATCGTTTTTCGTAGTACTCAAAATTCTTATTTTTTTCCATTTGTTAAAGAAATAAAGTAAAATAATATGATATTAAAACAAATAACTTTCAACACCTACTGCAAAATGCAATGTAGTCAATAGAGATTTCTACCATTTTCGTTTAGAAGTATAAGAGAAATTAAGACTATTGGTGAAAATCCGATGGAAATATTTATATTAATAAATGAGTTACAGACACCAAAGTTTAAAATAGTCAATTTGACGTCACGAATATTGTTTTTCTGGTCAAACTGTTTTGTTCGTGGACCAAACTGTTCTTGAAGTATAGCTAATTCTAAATTAATTTTTTTTAAAAATAAATGTTACAATAAAATTAATATTACAATACACTGTGTCGCACGTGTATAAAAATTATATGAGTTTAAAAATTATATTTACATTCAAATTAAAACTGTTTGAGAATAGCATTGGCGTTAGTGATGCAAACATTTAACACACTACAAATGAACAACTAATTTATGCACTAATCTCGTAAATAATATTATCACATGTGTAAAAGAAAATGAATATATAAGACAAAAATTCAAGTGATAGTTTGGGGAGTTTTTACTTTCCAATCAAAACACTCGCGGTCTTTTCTAGTCGCCAATCAAAATATTGATGTAAATCATACAGATGACGTCATATTGTAACAAAATAACCCTTATTTCGGAAGTATATTAATTATATTATTTTATTTCTGTATTATTATTTATTATTAGGGCTGATCTAAGCAGGGGTGTTAGGGGTCCTCAAAACCCTGGCGGCAGACTTTGAGGTGCAGCAAATGATATAAAATAATTTTGCTATTTTCATTTTATTGTTATGGTAACATTTTATACAATTATTCAATTTTATTGGATGGGGTACTTCTTGTAAAACAATTTCTGCAGCAAAGTGTATTTTTCAATGTTGTTGATTTCAAATTCCTACTTTCTTTTCGTTCCCTTTTATGTTTATTAGATAAACAGTTTTTATTGCGCCGCAATTTAGTGTCGGTCCGTTTTATTATTGGTCAGTATTTATACGTGAAACGCTTCGTTGTTGGTACCTCCGCAACTCATAATTTAGTTTTCTATAATATCAGTCAGTGGGATAGTTATGTAACACGCTCGCTCTGCGGCTCCTCGTTTTAGAGGAAATTGTTTAAATAAATTAAGTAATATGCCAGCTGTACTTGCAGCTGGCGTAATAAAAGGACAATGGTAGAAAAAACATAGTATTGTAAATGTAGATTTTTGTAAGGTTTTAAGATTGCTTTTCGTTGGAACATTTGAGAGCAATAAAGTAAATGGTACTGCATGGGGTTAAGGAAGCAATAAATTTTAAAAGCTAAATAGAAAAGGGCAGTTTTTGAGAATACAATGGGAAAGCAATCTTAAGATCACATTTCATGATTGACAGCGTCCGGCGACAAATACTTGGAGGTCTCAAAAGTCCGTTAGAGATTTTTTTGCGTCTTCCAGCGTTGCCGCTCGGACGGGAGTCAGTTAATGAAACTAACGCTGTAAAATATTTGAAATGACCAATGAGGGTGTAAGAAACACCCCCTTATTGGGAAAAGTAGGGGTAAAATTATGCGGAGTTCCTTCCACATAATTTTATCTAAGAGAATTCTCTCCGCTGACTCCAAACTGAACAGATCTAAGTGATCTTCTTGTGACAGTCTTGCGAATCTTTCTAAATTTTGATAACTAAATTGTCTTAGTGACTTTAGATATTTTTGTGTTGTGTGTTGAAGCCGTCGTCGTCCGAGTCCAGATCGAACTTAATTAATTTTACTTATTTTAATTCATTTACTATTTTTAACTGTAGAGTCGTATAATATAAACTAATAAAGTGCTTCATCCGAGGCTGACCAGTGATGAATAGTAAGTAGAATTAACATTATTACTTTGGTAGTAGTAGTGTGAGGTGTTGAACCTAGGCTGATAGCATAGCAACTCTGAGGTCGCCCTATTTTTATTATTTTAATTGTTGAGAGTCCAAATTGTTAGTATCGTTCTCCCATGTCACAAGAGTAGTTAAGTAATATTAAATTGTTGTTAATAATTGTGTGTGAATAAATTGTTATGTTGAGCAGTTCTGTTTGAATTTAGAAACCCCTAATTATTCCTGTTGCGAATTAAGGTATTTTAGCAAATACCGTCACATATAAATTTTGTCGGAAGACAGCCGTGTCTGTCATCATTTTCTTTTGTCTGCTTCTATCGCGGCAGACTAATAAATTCGTGATAGTGGTGGCAGCGACCTTCGTTACCCTTGATCATTAATAAGTCTTGCATTGATATAATTAGTGGATTACTTTGGGTCAAGTAAATTTTCTAAGCACCCCTTGTATGTCAGGTATTAGATTTCGTCCTAGGCGACCGTACCTGTTACAGTTATTTGAAATATTTTGTATCTTATTTCTTGTTCGTATATATCGCAGCTTTATTTTTTATTTATTTTTGTTCACATATTATATTATAGTAAGTTAGTATTTAGTACAAACATTATTTTTCATTTTTTTCTTTTTTCATTAAAACCAAGCAACGATTGATTGCTGATTTAATTTATAATTAATTTTATATCTTAGACAAACAATGAAAAAAATCATTTGCAATTAAACCACACTGATATAAAATAGTATATTGTGTTTTTGAAAAAAACATATATATTTTTTACATGAGTCATGCTGTTTACACGATCTAAACTTTATGTGTGCTCAAAACATGATTTTTTTGCATTAGTTCATTAAAAACAATAATTAAAAAGTCTGGAATAAATGAACTTTGTTTTCATTAGCCAGATTGGGCTAAATGAATACAATTGTGTACTCTGTACTGATTGACGAAAAATCGACTATTAAAGGCAAGAAACTCTCACAAAATGAATAAAAATGAGTATGTGAAACCAATCAGACAATCTGCCAAAAGTCACAGTGTATATAATGACTGAGTTTTTTACATTATCTGGATATTTCAATGTAGTAGAAACACGAGGCATAAAAGTTCAGAAGTAAGTACAATAAAAAACATTAAATATGATACACAAATGTATTTATTATTTATATATAAGTGTTACCATCAAATTAGGTCGTTTGAACATAAAAATATTAAACATAGAAAGATTTGTGGCGATATTTGACAACCTAGAAGGAAAATATTTTGATTACATGCAAACATGAAGCATGCATTGCAGTATAATTGTAATCATTTTTTTTCAATATTTTTTATTAAATTCGTTTTGCATTGAACATAAACGTTAAAGTTCATCTTTTTTATTTTATAATGTAGTAATTAATTTTATTTTTCTGATTTTTAACGACATATATTAAATTACTACATTATAAAATAAAGAAGATTAACAATATCCCACTTTATTATAATCTGAAACATATAATTTAAATTGTTGAATAAATCTCAAAGAGACAATTACGGTGATACAGCCATTGCATAGGTTGAACTCAAACACACGGATCGTAGTTTATAGTTTATGTTAATTCCACACCTTGTATCAATATCACTAATAGTAATCACAATTTTATTGCATCAATAATTGCAATTGATTATTACAAAGTCAATAATATATTAATTTATTATTATTGTGGAAAAAACTCCCTAAAAATCATCAAATCATTTCTTTGATTACAACAAATTGTCATATTTTTTTTTGATTATCTCAACTATTTTGAATGTAATTTTTTCCCCATGTCAAATTTTCTAGTATTCACTCTGTATATATACTTACATTAAAATTACCTTGGCAAAAATACGTCGTTGATTGTATTGAAATGCTTTTTGGTTCCCGTCGAACTTGGGCTAACCATTTTCTACGAATTTTACCTTTTGGTATGATTATAAATATGTATTCAGGATTATTTAGTTCTGTAGTACAGCATCCCGGCACAAAACAATATTTCAAACATACGTTTTTTTTTTTTCAAAATGCGCGTTTTTACTTCGCCTTTCCATGTTCTCGCACATAATAACAGATGCGGGATCTGGCTTGTGACGTCACGAGTAAATGGCGCGTATTCAGC
Organism: Stenolophus ochropezus; assembly: GCA_035578165.1. Classification (NCBI taxonomy): domain Eukaryota; kingdom Metazoa; phylum Arthropoda; class Insecta; order Coleoptera; family Carabidae; genus Stenolophus; species Stenolophus ochropezus. The sequence continues at coordinate 33,690,962 of JAQOWZ010000006.1, read as the reverse complement.
GCCGTTTGGAATTCATGCTTCGTTCATATTGATAATATGATATAAAAACAAGTTTCAAAAATTAAATTTTTATTACTATTATTTTTTATTTGTTTCATACATTTGTTTTATATGCATTTTCAGAATTCGGAAAAAGGGTCTATTGCATGCGAGGTACACATAGACATCATATTCTAACTGACAAATAATGTTTTTTCTTCAAACATATATATTTAAAAAAATTAATTACTACTTCACGTTCAATTTGTAGGTTATCTATTTAAATGTCAATTGTAGATTGTTTTTAATAACTTTATTCTTAGATTATCTAGTTTTATATAGTACAGGTTTCTATTGTACATGTACAAGTTATTTTTTATTTGCTGATTGTATGGATAGATATTTATTTTGCTTTCATTTCGACGGCGCATAAATAAAAAAATACTCTGGCGGCGTAGAAATTAAACTTCAAACCTTTTCAATCACGTCACAGAAAATGTTTCCTTTATGCCGTTTGAAAAAAATTTAATTTACAAATAGTAGATAGAAACTTTTAAAATATATTTCTATAGCTATTTTGTATTTAAATTTTCAATATACAAAAAAATTCAAATATTGGTCACATATATAATGCAATATTAGTACCTTAGGGGGCAGCAAATTTTTTCTGGCACCCTGGCGTCAGTCCACCTTAGAACGGCCCTCTTCATTATTATGCATATTCTTTCAATTTTAATAATTGATTTCTCTTTTTTCAGGCAACAATTCATGAGAAATGAAATATATCTGTAGGTTTCAACTAACGGTGTTACAGAATACGGAAATAATGATTTTTGTTAAAACAAAAATAAATAAATCCATAACAGCAAATTTCATTATGATAACGATTCATTACATGAATACAGAATAGATTTACAAAATAGGCTTGTAAATGTAATTATTTATATACAGGTTGGTTTTGTTTGACTGGATGACAGTAAAAAGGAAGATACTTTTTGGAGTTGCAGACAATTAATAAAATCTACTAATACACCTGTGTAGTTATTTATTTTTAAAAATTCCGTTGTATTGTATGTGATTAGTGTGAACATAAGATTATTTTAAACTATTATGTAACTATTGCAACGTGTTTACTGCATGTATTTAAAAAGTAAGGCTAGGTCATTTTAATGTAACTGAAACAAATTATTGAACACTAGTATTAAAACCATTCTCTTTTAACATTGGTTAGCAATCATAAAATGACGAAAACGTTAAATATTTTGACTTTAGAAGTTTTAATTTAATTTTATTATTTTGACACTGACAGTTTTCGAAATTATTGTAAATAAACTATGTACATAGCAAATGTGTATATCTTTTCTATATAATTTAATGACAAATAATATAACTAAACAATAAATTTAATTATTGAAGATAGTTTCCATGGAGAATTATAAGCACAGTTTATAACATCGTCACTTAAATGTATATTCTTCATGTTACGCAATAAAATCTTACCAATAAAAGCTGCAAGATACTGTCCCACATAATCAAGATCTAGTAACTTAGGTTTACTTAACCACGTAAACATTCTGTGTGCTTTGTTTCAAAATAAATAATGCACTTAGGAAGGTCTCGTACAGGGACATACTCATAATTTAGATATGAAGCAAATTATCCTGATAGTGACACTTCGCAATATACGTATATGGTTTTACTGATTGTCATACATTTTCTTTTAAGCTATTTATTAATTTTCAGACAACTTTTTTGTTAAATTTTAAAAATGTAGAATAGTTATTTGTATATCAAGTGCTGAAAGTCTATCTTCGTCGAACCAAAACGAAAGTTGCAGCCTGAGCGAAGCGAAGGTTGCAATCGTTTGTGTTCGACAAAGGACTTTCAACACGTGTTATACACACTATTTTTTCTACTCTTGCAAGATAAAAATAAAGAAATAAAAAATTATTTTTTAAACATAATTTGACATTTATTGCAAATTTTGTATTTTGATGCGCAAGTGATGCGTATCCATGGCAGCAACAATGCAACAAACATTTATTAGTGCTGCAAAGAATCACTTTCAGCATGGAAAACAAACTAGAAAATTGTATTTTCAAAGCAAGAGTAGAAAAAATATTTTTTTTAGTGGAAAATTTAATAATTCCTGAAAAAACGTTGTATTGCACATTGTAAAACTTATGTTTTGTATTAGTTTAGATATGGATAACTTCTTCACTTTATCATATTTATAGGTCTATAAACAAATTATATATAATAGTAAAATTTACTGTATTTAAATTGTTTATGAAGCTGTCGCATTTTGAACTGCATACATTTAAAACATGCCGATATGTGCAACTTAAAATTCAATTAATTAAAAACCATTCTAAAGGTTTTACAATAGAATAACGTAATATACATGATCTGCTACTATACAAAATTTTCCTAAATTTTGAAATATGTAAGTATAAGTGATCTAATAAATTACCGATTTCTTACCCATATAATCATTCTATTAATTGTTGCTTGAATAATTTTTAATAATTTGCAGCGCAGTATTTCATTGATAAATTTGTCTCTAAATATAAATATTCTTCATACAATTTTCCATTATGGTTCACCCATGAAATAAAATATAACATAAGGACTAAAGATCATTACCGGAAGAAATGGCTAAAATCTGGTAATCAATTTTATCTCTGTGAATTTAAAAGATTGAGATCTTTAATCAAAACTCAAATTCATACTGCCTATAATGACTATCTAAAGAAGGTTGAAGGAAATATAAAAACTAATCCTAATGAGTTCTGGAATTATGTTCATGTAAAACAGGGTCATTCTCGGATACCTGGTAGCGTAACTGACGATAATGTTACATACAACAAGCCCCAAGATGTCGTAAATATTTTTGCCACTAGATTTCTTAAATTCTTTAACAATAGCTCTCAATTTAATTGTAATGATGTTACTAGTTGCAATAATTCTCAATCCTTCACAATTCAAAATGTAACCGAAGAAGATGTAATGCATTTAATGGCTCAACTTCCAAATAAAACATCCTGTGGCGATGATAGAGTTCCAGCGTTCTTAATTAAGGACTGTAGATTTGCTTTGGCCGCACCTCTAGTTACCATTATTAATTTAGCAATTAAAACCTCTACATTTCCAGAGCAATGGAAACGTACGCGAATTACTCCTGTTCACAAGAAAGGAGATAAATCTGTTGTATCAAATTATCGTCCAATATCCATTTTAAACAATTTCGCTAAAATATTCGAAAAAATAATCTATAACTGTCTTATAAATAACACCAAATCTATCATTTCTACCAATCAACACGGATTTTTGCAGGGACGTTCTACAACTACAAATTTAGCTTGCTTCTCCCAATATATCTCTGAAGTTATCGATAGCCAAGGACAAGCCGATGTTTTCTATAGTGATTTCTCTCGTGCCTTCGATTCCATTGATCATGGGCTTCTAATATCAAAAATTAGTTCATTTGGTGCCACGACATCATTATTACAACTTTTATCATCTTACTTATCACAGCGTCCCTGCTGTGTTTTCTACAACGGTTTTTCATCGTTTGAATTTACTGCAACATCAGGAGTCCCCCAGGGTTCCAATTTGGGTCTCCTATTATTCAATTTATTTATTAATGAATTGTTACTGTCATTTACCTGTCCAGCTTTGGCTTATGCAGATGACATCAAACTATACTCTGAAGTTTCTTTAGTTGATGATCTAATTTTACTACAAAGTAATATTAATCTGCTTGTATCCTGGTGCTCCCTAAATAAGCTAAATATAAATGTGGAAAAATGCTTCGTTGTATTCTATACACGCAAAATTAACTATGTTCAGAATTCAAATACTTTAAGTGGCATCACTCTTGCCCGAAAATATACCGTTAAAGATCTAGGTGTAACTTTTTGTTATAATTTCAATTTTAATAAGCATATTTCTACAACTTGTTCATCTGCCAGCAGAACTTTAGGTTTTATTTTCAGAATTTGCAGTACTTTTCATGATGTAGCAGCAATTAAGTCGCTATATTTTGCCTTCATCATTTCCAAACTTGAGTACGCTAGTTTAATTTGGTATCCCTTTTACGCTAACCAACGTTCCCAGCTCGACCGCATCCATAGGAAATTTTTAAAATATCTCTCATTTAAGCTCGACAATGTCTACCCCCCTATAGATATCGATCAAAATTCATTACTTGAACGCCATAATATGCCCTCATTAAACTTGCGGCGAGATTTGTCTTGTGCTAGGCTCGCATGGCTACTTGTCCACAACCACGTAGATGCGCCATCTCTACTTGCCCGGATTCCTTTCCATGTTCCGAGGCCTGCTTCCAGACAGCATTGGACATTTCGTCTTCCCACTGCACGTACTGACATCTTGCGACGTTCACTACATTTAATGTTTCATCTTGCAGATGTACATTACACAGATATATTCATATGATCATTCGTTTCTTTATTATTGTACACAACACACAGCTAAAGTTTATCAATTTTGTTTAATCTGTTTATTTTGTATTATTTATTATTACATTTTTACCCTGTAATTGGTTTCCTGTTGGGTAATAAACATTATTATTATTATTATTATTATTATTATTATTAGTTACTTACTAATTAAATAAACAATAATACGGAATTTGTTTAATAAATAAAAACAAATGAATTATCTAAATCCGGTTGTTATTCAAAGAACATGAAATTATTGTTTTATGATCAACTTAGACTTTTATTTGTAACGTCTCTCATTCCCCGCCGGTCGGGTGCTCAGTAGTTACCAGGGTTCAGGAGCGAGGATGGGAGTCAGGACGGACTGGTACTAGAGGAATAAGCAAACACTTCTGTTTGTACCCAAAAATATAAATAAATATATATTCTATATTAAAAATAAATACAATTTATTGTATAACAATATATAAAAAAGAACGAGACTGTGGATGGCCGTTTAGCGTTTGGCGGCCGCCGAAGCTAGTTCTCCGGGCTGGAGCAACCTGTAACAAAGCAGACACGGTGATACGGCGAGGCTGCGGTTACGGTCCCGGATACGATAGTACACGTTCGCGATAAAACTAATGGCGCACCTTGCCGTGCTGTATTCGGGTGTTGACGAACGCGATATGGTTCCCACGCGGTGACTCGGGGCCGACGCGGTATCGCCGGTGGAGTAGATAGTGAGGGAACGTTCGGTTCAATAAGCCTTAGGAACGGCTCAGTACGCCGTATAGCGGGAAAGGCTCAGTACGCCTCAGGTAAGAACGCCTCAATACGGCTTAGGAACGGCTCAGTACGCCGTATAGCGGGAACGGCTCAGTACGCCGTATAGCGGGAACGGCTCAGTACGGTTCAGGTAAGAACGCCTCAATACGGCTTAGGAACGGCTCAGTACGCCGTATAGCGGGAACGGCTCAGTACGGTTCAGGTAAGAACGCCTCAGTACGGTTTAGGAACGGCTCAGTACGCCGTATAGCGGGAACGGCTCAGTACGGTTCTGGTAAGAACGCCCCAGTACGGCTTAGGAACGGCTCAGTACGCCGTATAGCGGGAACGGCTCAGTACGGTTCAGGTAAGAACGCTTCAATACGGCTTAGGAACGGCTCAGTACGCCGTATAGCGGGAACGGCTCAGTACGGTTCAGGAAAGAACGCCTCAATACGGCTTAGGAACGGCTCAGTGCGGTTCAGGTAAGAACGCCTCAATACGGCTTAGGACGGGCTCAGTACGCCGTATAGCGGGAACGGCTTAGTACGGTTCAGGAAAGAACGCCTCAATAAAGCTTAGGAACGGCTCAGTGCGGTTCAGGTAAGAACGCCTTAATACGGCTTAGGAACGGCTCAGTACTCCGTATAGCGGGAACGGCTTAGTGCGGTTCAGGTAAGAACGCCTCAATACGGTTTAGGAACGGCTCAGTACGCCGTATGTTAGGTAGTTAGGCTGGAGGCGGATGGGAAGGAAAAGGTGCTCGCCGGACTAGTGTCCGGGCTTATATAGCCGCAGCTACGGAGTGGGGGACAGCGCTAGTAGTGGGATCGGGGCCCGACGCGACCCGATGTGTTCCGAGACTAGCCGGACAGCCAGTTAGCAACGTTAGCTTCATGCTATGAAGATGCTGACGTTACATATTTTTTATTATTATTTCGTTTTTGATGCAAATAATTGCTTTTGTTTAATTTATATAAAATTAATAAATTTACCGATTGTTCCAAAAACACAATGGATATGGGTATAAGAGTGGTTTTATTTATAAGATTAAGGTCCTTCTAATACAATAAACACAAATATGTCAACTTATTTTATTTATTCCTGTCATCAATCATAATATTTATATATTCATAGTAACATAATAACTATAGTAACAACATATTTTTAACATACTCCCCCCTAAGTCTGAACAAAATAAATATATTTTTTTCTTTTTTTTTTGTTTAGACTTAACAATCTTTTTGTATAACAAATAACATGAAATTCATAATATTATTAAGCGACAAATTTATCTGGAACTTTGATGATTCTTTCCCTTCTAGTACGATATGAATCTTGAAGATCTGGTGCTGTGTTCTGTTCTGGTGCTGTGTTCTGTTCGGATACTGCAATTGGTTGTTTCATCAGAAACTCAGGATCTTGGGATCTGACTTCTAATGGGTAGATTCGCTGTAGAGGTCTAAGAAAACTTCCTGATGAATTTCGTAATCGAAATACTCGATTTGCACCATCTCGACCTGAAATAGTTTCCTCAACAACAGCTAGAGGCCAATCTAACCGTTTCTTATCATCACTGCCTATTAAAACGACGTCACCAACAGAAATATCTTGCGTCGTTTTCTTCTTACTTCTCTGCATAAGAAGTCCCAAATATTCTAAACGAAATATGCGTCGCAATTGTTCGCTTATCGATTGTCGATACTTTATTCTTCTTGTGAAATTTACGGAAGTGGCAATATCACAATCAGGAATTCCGTGCTTACAAATATCTTGCAGGAACATTGACGGTGTCAAAGGAACAAGCTCATCTGAGTCTTCTGACATATACGTCAATGGTCTTGCATTTAGAACAGCTTCACAGTCGCATAACACTGTATACAATTCTTCATAATTAAGAGCTGTTCTTTCAAGAATTTTTCTGAGTTATCTTTTTAATAGTCCTATAATCCTCTCCCACCATCCACCCCACCACGCGGCTGTAGGAGGATTAAATATCCATTGTATGCGTTGTGCAGTGCTATATATTTGTATTTCATTCCAGTTTAGTTGTAAAAAGAAGTTGTTCGCACCTACAAAATTTCTTTCGTTGTCACTGTAAATCATACTTGGTCTTCCTCTTCGTGCTATGAATCTTCGTAAACTGTGAAGAAAACAACTAGTAGAAGCTGAAGATACCAATTCTACATGGACTGCTCTATAAATAGCGCAAGTAAATAGGCAAATCCAAGCTTTGATTTTCCCTCTTAGAAATACTGGTCCAGCCAAATCAACTCCTGTTATTTCGAAAGGTGCAGCTTCTCTCACTCTATTGGATGGTAACGGTGGTGTATGTATTTTCAATTTTTTCCCTTCATTCCTTTTGCATTTCACGCATCTTAACAGTACAGATCTAATTAAACGACGTCCTCCTAAAATCCAATATCTTTCCCGCAAAGCACAGAGTAGACTTTGCACTCCAATATGGCATAGTTCAATGTGTTTTTCTTGTATCAATCTCTTCACTACTTCGTGTTGTCCTGGTAGCAGTATTGGTTGTCTGAAATCCAAAACATCTCCCGAATTATTAATAGCTGATTTTATTCGTACTAAACCTTCTTCATCGGTAAAAGGGCGTAATCTTTCAATTATCTTTCTTGTTGTTTGAGTAAAGTATTCATTTTTTATTAGTTTTATTATATTTTTTTCTGCATCATTGTATTCTGAAACTGTAAGGGGGCCTTTCGTTCTATCCTCTTTTTCTCGACTGTTTCTCAGAAATCTCTTCATCCATGCGACCATTCGTACAATTTTAGAATATTTAGAAAAATAAATATAGTACCAGTTATCTATCTTGCCATTGGAGTGGTTTAATAAAGTTGAAATTATGCTCTTTCTTCTCTCTGCATTTATTTCCTTTTCATCATAATCTGGTGTACTATTGTGCCATTCTGATGAACTTCTGTATAACCGTAATGGACCTTCCCACCATTTTGATTCTATTAGTTTTCGTACTGAACATCCTCTTGAAGGTAAATCTGCTGGTTTCTCATCTCCAGGTATATGTTTCCATTCTTTGTTATTAGTCATTATTTTAATTTCTTTAACTCTATTACTGACAAAAATGTCCCAATTATTTTCTCTATTTATCCAAGCTATGACTGTAGCTGAATCACTCCAAAAATATGTCTCTATATCTTCCATATCAAATTCTTTTATAATATTACTATATAGTCGTGCTCCAACAGTAGCAGCAAGCAACTCCAACCGTGGAATTGACAGTTTCTTCGATTTAATAGGTGCAACTCTAGCTTTAGCTTGTAAAAGATGTACTTTAACTTCTCTAAACGTGTTGACTCTTAAAAACACTGCAGTTGCATAGCACACTTTACTAGCATCACAAAAAACATGAATATTATAATTATTTTCCTTTTCTTCTGTTATACCAAACCATCTTGCTACTTTTATCTCTAATAAATTCTTCAAATCTCGAATCCAACTTGCAAATTTCTTACTTATTTCTTGAGAAACCTCTTGATCCCATCCAAGTTGTAATTGACATGTTTCTTGCAACATAAGTTTTGGTAAAAGTGTCACACAACAGGTGAAACCAATTGGGTCATAAACTCTATGTGCTACCGGTAAAATAGTTCTTTTTGATACCTTATTCAAATCTATTTTCTCCAGCCAGTCAACGTAGACCGAAAAAGTATCACTTTTTCGATTCCAATTCAATCTAAGCACATTACATTCAACTTCTTCATTCATTTTTGGATCTGTGTAGTACCATCCACGTAGATCAAATTTTCTTTCTGTCATTACCGCTCTTGATTGATTGATAAATCGTTCGATTTCTTCTTCCATCTCTAAGCTAGTTACGCAGTTGTCAACGTAGTAACTTTTTCTCAGTTTTTTCAACATTTTAATATCGTAATCTGTACCTTCCGTTTGACATTTTTTTAATACATTATTCAAATGTAATTGAATAACAGCTCCTAATAAAAAAGGACTGCAGGCAACTCCAAAGACTACTCGACAATGTCTGTAATTTATATTTTCTCCCGTCAAGTTATTTTGCCAAAGGAATCGTAAGAAGTCTCTATCACTTGGTAGTAGACTAATTTGCAGAAATGCTTTCTTGATATCTGCTATAATTCCTATTTTTCCAAATCTGAATCGTGTGAGTATTGAAGGAATTAGTTTAATTAAATTGACTCCCTTCGCTACACAGTCATTTAAACTGGGATGTTTGCCTTCTTTCGCCGATGCATTGAAAACTGGTCTTACCTTGGTTGTACTGTTTAATTTTATTACATGATGATGAGGTAAGTAATGTCCAGGTTTCTCTTTTTCCTCATCCGGAACTTGTTCAATAATTCCTTCCTTTTCCCAATCTTTAAAAACCTGATCATACTCTTCAAAATATCCGTCGTTTTTTAATTTCTGGTTCACACTGTGTAAACGTCTTTTAGATAATTCGTAATTGGTTGATATGGGAGATTGATTTTCAATTCAAGGTAAATGAATCATATATCGAACTTCTTCAGTTACCGATACCGTTTGTAAGAAATGTTGATTTGTTTCTTTATGTATTTCTTCCTATACTTTCTTTTCTGTTGGATCCATAATACCTAGTACATCCAAAGACCAAAGATCATTTATAGAAGCTTCTTTGATGAGCAGTGTAGTCGCAAGCATTCCAGTCGATTCATTTTGACATTTGACCAGGAACACGGCCCATCAAAGTCCAACCTAACTTCGTTTCAAAAGCTACTAATCCTAAATTAAGTCGTTTTTTCTACCAGTCAAAAGTTTCCCTGCCACATCTGCACCGATAAGTATCTCTATTGGACCATCAGTACTGTCTGACAACAAAATATGTTCTGCTTTTAATTCTTCCATCCATGGCCCCGATTTCACAGGAGATATATTTCCACATATTGTAGCCTAATTTAAAGCACTAAAATTACAACAATAGTTACCTGTTAAATTAGATAATACAATTTTGTACACATTGTAGGTCTGTGTTTCAGTCTTAAGACCACCGAATAGCTGATGTTGGATAATTTCAAACTTCTCCGCTTGGTAACCCATCTCAGCTAGTTTTGCTTTTATGTAACTTCTTTGTGATGCTGTGTCTATTATGGCTCGAATAGTTCGAACAAATCCATTATTGTGAATTTCTACTCGTAGCGTTTGTAATAATATATAAGGAGAACTAGTAAAACTCGCTAATGTTTCTACATTTGATATTTCATTCGATTTCCCTTTTGCCAAATCTATAGATTTCTCTTCTTCGTATTATCACAAAGAACTACGTGATGTTTCCTACCACAACAGCTACATTTCTTATTGTCTCTACATTTTGCTGCTGGATGACCACCTGACCTGTCACCGAATTCTGATTCCTTTTGTGTGATAGCTGTAACCGACTGACATTTCTCAGGTTTTGATCGTACAGGTGTAATGGACTGACAATCATCCCCTAATCTTGTTTGGGAGACCAAAGTACCATCTACTACAGCTTGTACCTGAGCTTGCAACGTGTAATATTTTAAAGAATAGTCATCTGCAACTGCCATTTCCTCTTCGAGAGCATTCTCATCTTCTACTTCCTCTAACAAAATTTTGAAATGATTTTTATCTGATTCAGCCAATTCAAGATACCGGGTTTGTAGTAATTCTGCCGTAGTTTTGATGACTATAACATCTTTTTCCTCTTCATCCAACAGTTTCCCTAATTGACCCGCTACTCTTGTAAATAACCCTCTCAATACCTTTCTCATTTTCCGTTGTTTATCCATTGTAAAGTTTGGAATTCCAAATCACTGATAAATGTAGTCCTGTCACGGTCGACAAATGTTCCAAAAACACAATGGATATGGGTATAAGAGTGATTTTATTTATAAGATTAAGGTCCTTCTAATACAATAAACACATATATGTCAACTTATTTTATTTATTCCTGTCATCAATCATAATATTTATATATTCATAGTAACATAATAACTATAGTAACAACATATTTTTAACACCGATGTTTAAAGTATTTTGTGCTTCACTCGGACGGAAGAATCCTTTAAAGCAATGAGCGGCTAGAATCAGTGAAGACGGGTGAAGGTTGAGCCAAAAATATATAAAATGAAGCCAGCAGGCACAATTCAATTGGTTAATCGACAAACCTAACAGGATATAGCAAGTAAAGAGGTTTATAGAAGACCAAAATACGAATATTAGTAAGAGATTAAAAAAATTATTGCACGCAGAATACTATCAGCGCGCCCTAGCGCAAATTGCGGGATGAGTAATAAATAAAATAAATGTATTAGATTTATTTCTTTCTATGTCTTTTTTGTAACTACCATTTTTGGGACTTTCTATTTGTCTTGCTGTTGTATTTACATTTTAGTTTAACTCTCTCTGTAATTGGGATTGTTAAAATCCTGTACAGTGGAATTTTCTAAATAAAATAAATAAATAAAGTAAAAATTAATAAACAATATAGCGACTAACTAAGAACGAAAATTACCAATAGATACATTGGCCCATTCGAAAAATCAAGTGATGTCTGCAATCAACATAAGTGGAGATAAACTAATACAAATTATTTGTTTCGTACAATTAATGAAATATAAATTATGTAAAAATAAATAACGCAAATAAAAAAAGTGTAAACAGGGCTCATCTGGGCGACGTCTGGATCCCTGAGGTCTACCGCTGTGGTTGATATGGCGACGGGAAATGTTCCAAGGGCCATTGCGCTAAAGTAGACACCGAGAACAGGATTTTTATACTAAACAAAATTCTCGCGAACGGAGTTAAACCAAATGGTACGAAATGCAAAATTCTACTTAACGGTGTCACAGTTTACTTGTGCGTGTGCGTGTGCGTGTGCGTGTGCGTGTGCGTGTGCGTGTGCGTGTGCGTGTGCCTGTTAAATAACACGTTTCGCCGTCGTAGTGGTCACGATAGCGGGGAGGATTGCGTATAAGGGAACACCCTATAAAATACATGAATGGCGCAAACGATGTATTTGAACTGATGAAACCACTATTCCTAAATACTTGACGCGAATAGACTAAATATACGCAGGTCCTACAAACTATGTTCACCGTGCTACACGCGCGCAGCGATAACCTAAAATGAAATAAGCTCGACAACGGCTTGTCTAGATGTTCGGTATGCGTAATAACACTCGAATTATCCCGAATAACAACCAGAATATAAATAAGGGTAATAAACAATAAGGGTAATGAACAACAATAAAAATAGTAAAAAGTTTTAGCTGTTGTTAGAGAGTCAGCCTGACGTCATGGATGTCGCTGCTGTCCTGAACTTCCGAGATGGCGGGTATCCTAATGGCGGCAATTGCAAGGTACAGGCCTGGACGTCGCGTACTGATCTGATCACGCTCCAACAATTCTTTCCAACAATGCTTGGCAACACACAAGCAAGCGTGCATAAAACAACCACGTGGACGGGAGGTTGTACAATCGAAACTCGAAATATACTCAACGCCAATAAAATGACTGTACGTCGAATAAACGAAGATAAAATACAAAAAACCAACAAATAGAAAAACACAATAACGGAAGAAGCCTAAAAGAGAAAATGAGCGTTAGGATTGTGAACACTGAACCATGATGCAGAATTACGGACAATATTTATTACTTTAGCAAAATGAAAATTTATTAATACGTGAATAATATTAAAAGAAAAAGTTAAATATGGAATAAAACTTTAAATATACAACATTACTTTGAACTGAATGAATCTTACCTAAATTGGAATGCGGCTTAAACGTGATTTAATTTTGAACACGTCGAAAAAGTATCAATCCGGACAGGCCCGTAGAATAAACACAATATTCTTCACTGTGTGAAGCACAAAATCCCACAAAAGTGGTTTAGTTTCGGGTAGCCAAACTACCAAAAAAAAAAAACTAACAACTGCAGCACACAACTTTCTCTAGTGAGATCAAAATTGCGAGTAAATGAAAAGGAATCAGGTAATTGCACGCATCCAATTGCATTAACATTAAAATAGTGGTTCAGCGCCGTTTCCTTAGTTCTCACACCTATGCACATTTCAATATAGAAGAGTAAGGCTGGTGGCGTAACTTGATACAATAAACCACATGTGTCCATGACTTGGTGAAGTGTGAAAAAATGTGATGATTGATAATTGGATGACAGACGGGCAAGGCGGTCAGGAATCTCGACAAGGTAAGGGGCGAAATAAGGATGATTCTACAATACTAATTATTTATTTTTACTCTATAAAAATACGGAAGCGAATTGAAAGTAATTAACAACGATGATCACAATTTGAGGTTAGGTCACACAAAACAAGGAACTGGAATTCTGAAATTAACAAATACATGACACTAAAATAACAACTGGATTCTTTAAAACTACTAAACAGGTATGTTACTACGACACGATCAAACTGACAACTAATGCAAACGAAATTATTAGGATTGACGGGATCTGGATTCAAGGAATGAATTATGAAAATGCGAGTGAATATGAGAAAAATGATCAAGATGAAATCTGGCCGTTACACGTTTAGGATAAGGAATTTCGATAAAACAGATGATTTATTCATATGTTCACGAAATATGACATTTGATGTAAGTAAGTGTAAAAAATAAAAGTACCAATGAGATCCCTATTGGACATTCTAACTCAAAGAAGTGGATTCATCGTCCAGCGCGAAAGTTAATAAATTATATATCCCTCAGAAATGTAATTTATTTTAAGAGGAGAGGGAAAGTTGTAACACGGTCGCTTGGCGGCTGTGCATTTTTGTAAATTTTTGGTATTGCAGTAATCCAGATGTTACGAAATAGACAGATATATGGTGAAAGACGCACTTTTTGCGCCTTCAAGCTTGTTTTCAAAATAATAACTGTCTGTTTCTGGTACGTGATACCCTCGGTAGACATTAATAGTGGGGTTATTTTTAGCATAGTTCATACTTAGAGGATGAGAGGAGCCGGATAAACAAAGGTTGAGAACTTCTGGATTTTTACCATTAAATGGTGCTTCAAAGTTTAAAACCTCTCTCTCTCGTTGTTGTGGATGTCTTGACTGAATCGTCAGACATACCTTCGTATTTCTTTGTGAAATAAGTGGTTGCAACGCGATGTTATATTAAAAGATCCGATAACATTAGTAGAAGCGATATAAATAGCCAAAAGAGTGGAGACTGTAGATAAATTAATAGAGAGTAGCTCAAGTTTAGTTCGTAAATCAATAAGTCATAAAAATTTCTAAAATAGTCCAGAAAAAGGCGATCTGTGTGTTTTAAGTAGGAATAATGACTATATAAAGTACATGAGTTAATACATATAGTAACGGAACTTCTACGTGAAGCCGGGAAAAATAAATCTACGTGTAAATACGCAATTAGTGATAGCAAAAATTCGGGAGTAGAAAGTGAAGATGAGATAATAGGACATATAACATTTAAAAATAGGTATCGTAGTAAATTGTGCTTCCATTGTCAGAGATTTGGGCATATTTAAAAGTTTTGTAAACAAACGAAAAATAAAAAAAGTACAAAATTTGTTATAATTGTCGCGAATATGGGCATATCGCGAGTAATGGGGTATTCCAAGCCTACGGCTTTTAAAGAAATTCTTATTGGATATCATTATTTACCATATATAAGTAATATTAAAGTGAATATAATCATTATTTTTCTGATTTTTAATACCATAATATCAAAATGAAATTGTAATGCATTTGAATCGAGTACGTAAAATTCAGTATCAGCCTTGTTGTGACGAAGAAGGCATCCGCGTCAGCCTATTGGCTCTTGTTCGAACGCGCCACGCCTCTGACTCAGACATACGAATGATGTTCTCAGCTGATTCTCAGTGCCTGTGACGTCACACCCACGGCCGATTTTCTAGGGTGTAATTTATTGAAACTTTAAAAATTTATTTCTGGCGTGTTTGAAACCTTTCGGCGAAAAGAAAAAATACGGGTCTAATATTTTTATGCATAGAATAACATATTAAAAAATGAAAAAAACTTGGAATACCCCATTGTTCACTTAGTGTGAAAAGAAAAATTAGAGAACACAGTACACACGAGAGAGATGCTAGACAACAGTGCGAGAAAAATATTTCAGATCATACGGTTAGTTATGATGGTATGCGCGGGAAAAATAGGGCGCAACCGACCGTATGGAGGAGAAGGCTTCATTCATCAGAGAGAAGATGACCGCGAAAAGTTTAGTTCAGAGGCTGAGCTGAGCAACGCAGATACTGGATAAGCCGACTCCGCTAAACGTAGTCAGAAGAATTTGAGTTGTAAGAATGGTTGAAATCGATTAGTTAGAGTTTCGATAAATCAAAATTATCAGAGTTATATTGGGTACTTGTGCTGGAATGAAAGTACTGAGTGTACTTACTATAGAGTAGCGTTGCTTGTTGGGACACATATCTGCCGGAGATATTTTGTTATGTTCTTTGTGAACACTCCTATGCTGCTGGATGGCGGATGCGTGGACGCGGGAAGGCCGGCGTCACATCCAGGTCGAGACACGACAGGCTAGGAGTTGAGGTGGAGTTCCAATAAGATCCCTATTGGACATTCTAACTCAAAGAATTGGATTCATCGACCAGCGCGAAAGTTAATAAATTATATATCCCTCAGAAATGTAATTTATTTTAAGGGGAAAGGGAAAGTTGTAACACGGTCGCTTGGCGGTTATGCATTTTTGTAAATTTTTGGTATTGCAGTACTCCAGATGTTACGAAATAGACAGATTTATAGTGAAAAACGCACTTTTTGCGCCTTCAAGCTTATTTTTAAAGATATAACTGTCCGTTTCTGGTACGTGATACCCTCGGCGAACATCAATAGTGGAGTTATTTTTAGCATAGTTCATACTTAGAGAATGAGAGGAGCCGGATAAACAAAGGTTGAGAACTTCAGGGTTTTTACCATTAAATGGTGCTTCAAAGTTTAAAACCTCTCTCTCTCGTTGTTGTGGATGTCTTGACTGAATCGTCAGACATACCTTCGTATTTCTTTGTGAAATAACCAATTAGTTGTTTTACTATGTGTAAAGGCTCTCTCATCCTAGTGTAAATTTGTAAGTAGTTTTTAATTCTGTGTGGATTAATATTAATTTGTAGATCGATGTAAAAAGGTTTTCAAAATTGTTTGTAAATTAGAAAAGTAAGAATATAGAGTTTATATAGAATCAAGTTACGCACTGTAGTTTATTTGAATTATATAAATGTTTTTGACCGCGGTTGATTTTAAAATTTATATAGTTTTGTTATTGTTGGAATATCGTGTTTGATTCAAGCCATCCTATTCCAAACCCTGTCTTTGTGACGTGGTAGCACAACGCGTAGGTAAAAATCTATTGTTCTAATATTACTACCCTGCACCAATTTGACCATATAGAAAATCGCGTCTGTTATCATTATTAAACATTCCCTTGTCTGCTTCTATCAAGACAGACTTTTAAATAAAGTGATAATTGTGGTAGCGACTATCGTTACCATTGTCTCGTGTAAAAGTTGTTCATTAATATAATTCGTGGATTACTTTTGAGGCAAGTAAAACTACATAAATTAAACCCCTGAAGTAAAAATGAAGTAATTTTATTGCAAAATTTAAAAACATGGAAGAAATATATCAGGAATGTATTTGAATGCGAGAATCAAAGAATGGTTAGTTCCGATTTTAGTAACGTCAAAAATAGCTGTCATATTGGTCATACAAATTTTATGAAGGAAATTTTAGGTATGAAATGAATTAAAAATATTCTTAACTACAATAACAAATTAATTTTAAAGCTACAAATGAAATTTATTGGAAAACTTATATAGAATATATTACTACAGTGGCGGGAGGTATTGTGTTGGACATATCAGATTTTCTTATATAACTTTGGTACTTATTAAAATTTAATTGTAATTTTTTCAGCATGATTTTAATATCTTGTTTAATTTAAAATTTCTTTAAAAATCACATTCCTTGTTATTCCATATTTAGAATTTTTATAAATATTTGATTCCGGTAATTTAATTTTTAACTTTTTAGATGACCGGATAGCTTGATATTGCAACATATAATTGGCCATTGCCATTGCGTTTTATTAATTATCATTGAGTATGCTAATCGAATTGGAAATTGGCGGCGTTTTAAACCGAATGGTAAATTTGTGTCTAATTAAATCAAATCTTGGTAAATAGAGTCGGGTACTTGCATTTTGCCCGGTTAATACTTCTACATCAATGTAATTAGTTTTCATATGTATATAGTCCATATTTCTTAGTAACAGTACTATTGCCCTCACATTTAATAATTCGGTTGGACAAATATTTTTGTTTATATCATCGTCTTTTCAAAAATCAGCACTGCAGTATATTTTAGATGGTCCTATGATTATATTTAAAACTTGTTCATTAATTATCATTGTATCGTCATTTTCTGTTGTTAAAATGGCGCGGTCTCTAAATTTGTGTATATTATTTGGCTCTGTATCATTATCCCTAAATATATCAGTAGTTAATGAGGTTTGTGATACACAGTGTGCAGGAATTTTGACAACCTCAGTTAAACCATTGCCTATTTTTAATAAATACTCAGAAAATTATTTTTCGTCCTTATTTACACCCATGTTTTGTTTTAAAGAAAATTATTGAAAAAGTTGCTATAAGTGACTTGTTATTACACAAGTTTCTATTATTGTGGTACGATGGTTTGTATAATTTACTACCGGTAAACATTGTCTGAAATCACCACCTAATACTACAAGTTTCCCGCCAAACGGTACCGCACTGTTCATTAAATCTTTTAAAAGTAAATCTATTGCATTTAACGCGTGTTTCGGTATCATTGTTACTTCATCACAGATGATTACACTTGCATCTTTTATTAGTTGGCCTGTATTACTATTCACTTTAATTTTACATACGCAGCCGTCTTTTATAGAGACTGGTAACTTGGAAACCGAATGTACTGATTGCCCACCTTAATAAAGTAGTGTCTTAATATTTTGACTTATTAAAATACTGATGAGGGTATTATATAAACATATCTTTCTTGTATCACCAGGAACGTCTAATAATATCTATTTTGCTATTATTATCTGATATGGCATTTAAAATTAAATCTAAAATTTCTTTGTGATCATTATTAAACAACGCTACATTTTGTTCTCCCTTTAATTTCTCTGCTGCAGTATCAATCAAATAGTTTTCATTGTCATCTACATCATCTGGCTACGGTAAACCAAAATCTCTTAGTGTGAATCTACGTATTTCTAATATTACTTGAATTTTTCTTAAACATTTATTTTGCGCTACTTTTTCGGAATTATACAACAAAAAATCCTGCATTAAATACTCTTCAAATTTTTCCCACAAAGCTATGACATTGGTTGATGTGTGGAAACAAATTAAATATGCAAACAATTCTCGCAATTATCTCGGAAATATATTTAACACTGCGTCACCTATACAATTTTAGCATTCTTTATCATTTGCTAAAAGACATAATTCACGGGCAGCTTCTTGTTATGTATTATACAACTTACTATTTACGGTACGCAAGTCTTCGAAACATGTGGTCCTTTTCGCGTGTACTAATATTAAAAGTAGAAAGAACCAATCTATGTCTCTGGGACTTACGGCAATCATCATGCCTGTTGGAGGTTTTGGCTCGCGTTGCCTAGCATTCCAAGCGTTCTTAACATATACATAATATTTTGGAATTTGCTATAAATGTACAGTCAAGCATTTAAATCTGTGCTATTTAATATAAACCACGCGGTTAATGTTGTATTTTTTTACATTGCCTGTTCAACTGCTTTTTTCTCTTGGCCATTAACGAAAAATACTGCCTGTTAGTGTTTTAAATAAACGAAAAATTCAAATATTACATGAGATTTGTCCTATAAGAGATATTCTAGTAGCCTCCAACAACATTCTGGAGCAGAAACATATCTTGCATCTAAATAACTGTTGATTTCATACCATTGAATTACTTTATCTTTATCTAGTTGCCCTAATTTAATACTTGCGCAGTCATGACCCTTACACAGATAGATAATCGCAAATATATTTGACACTTTTAACCGACGAACATATGTATTTCGGTATTAATATGAGCCTTATATTTTTTTAGTAAATATTGATTGTAAGGTACTATCCATCTGTTACCTAATGTATACTTTACTAACCCGTTTTTCCAAAGAATATATATCTTTGTATTATTTTCTTGCTTTTTGTATAGAGGATAAATATTTTCATGCGTTATATTTCGAAATTCTGTTTGTATCTTTTTGTGCATTTATTTTCATTCATGCAAGGTGAATATTCATGTTATATACGGCAGGGACAGTGAATTATATGCAACTAATTGATATAACTCTGGTTCATCGTCGTCATCTGAAATTTCGGCACTTACAATTTCGTCTATTTCATCTTTGGTACGAATTTTACTTTCGCTATCTAATGTTAACAACAAATGCATATGTGCTAAACCACGTTTTTGGAATTCTATTACAAAAATAAAGCCTACGACTTTTCCAAAAATATCATCATGCACAATTACATTCATCATACTTTTAATTTTTCCGTTGAAAACTCGCGCTACTATTTCCGGCCGAGTTACTGTTATGAATAAATCAGGTCGTCTGAATTCTCTAACAATTGACATGGCGTTCTGATACATTTTTAACATAAAACGACTGCCACCTTGGAATGTAGATGGTAAAATAACCATTGTGCCGTCTTTTTACCCTCATTATCAGCTAAATTATTTATATAGTCTATTAACACACTATATACGTAGCTCTACTTTAAGGGTAGGCTGATTTAATCTAATATAAGTTAATCTTTCTGCCTCAACTTTTACATATGCATTTACAATGTACTTTCCGGCTTCTAAACACGGATTGAATGTGTCTCTTATAGCTAATCTATCCATGTAAAATTGTAACATGCTTTGCTTTTTAACACCGTCGGCTTACTTTACATTTATGTTCCAGCCACACTCACCGCAAAGAAAGAGTATGGGATATATCATGGGGTCACAATTTTCGCTAAATTGAATAATTCTAACTGAACCACCTGCTCTTGGGTGAACACAAATGTCTCTATCTATTGATGGCTCTCCGTCATTGGATGTAAAAACTACGGCCACTTCATTACATGTTGGTACATTAAACCGACCTTTCATTTCAGACCAAAATCGATATATTTCTGAGAATTTTTAACAAAAAACAAAAGACGACTTACATTGACCATTTTTATTAATTCTACACACCAGCCCTCAAAACAAAAGCTGAGTGACATGGATCATTTTTGTCAATTCTGCACATTAGCCTCAAACGAGACCTTTCATTTCATACGAAACACCACATACATCTGACAACTTTTTGCAAGAACAAAAGTCGATTGGCATGGCACATTTTTGTAAATTCTACACGCTACCCCTCAATGAAACGTTTCATTTGAGACTAAACTCGACATACTTTTGAGAACTTTTTGCGGAAAACAAAAGCCGATCAACATTTTACAATTTATCAATACTGCACGCCAGCCCTTATCGAGCCCTTTCATGTGATACCAAACACCACATAATGCAAACAACTTTTTTCAAAAAACAAAAGCCGTTCGATGTGGAATATTTTTATTCGTTCTGCAC
This sequence comes from Stenolophus ochropezus, assembly GCA_035578165.1. NCBI lineage: Eukaryota > Metazoa > Arthropoda > Insecta > Coleoptera > Carabidae > Stenolophus > Stenolophus ochropezus. Next base: position 33,670,108 of record JAQOWZ010000006.1, on the reverse strand, counting down.
GCCAAGATCATCGAGTCTTATGTTATTATAACATCCACTGCCTTCAGTGAAGTTCATTTAGGAATATTTATTCTTTGTTTAATTATTTCATCGCATATTTGGCAACATTGTCTTATGTAATTCGAAACGTCAAAATCTAAAATAAATAAATGTGTTGTGTTATAAACTTAAAATATTAGTTAAAACTTTGCTCATAACTATTATTCATGATATTGTTTATAAACCGTTAATGTCAATGTTCTATTAAAAGATACAATCGTTTAAAGTTCATAGACAGATTGTCAAAAGTGACGGATGACTGCGTGATTATTCTTAATTTAGACATAGCCTCTGAGATCCATTAATTCAAGGTACCAATTTTACATAGTTTTTATTTTTTATACGGAAACCACTCACAGTAAAAATATGAGACCCCCAAAAGGATCGTAATTCATCTTATTCCCTACAATCTAAAACAAGAATTACATTAATCACCTGCATGGTTCAGGCTGTAAGCCTTTACAAAATTGACTCGATCTTCGTGATGAATCTATAGAGAGAAATATAGATAGATAGATAGATAGATAGTGAATGTAATCGTTTAGTATAGTGAATGCTCAGCTACGCTGAGTTTCACTAAACCTCCGGCATCAGTGTAATATTTACATTTGTTGGTTAATATCATTTCTGCAAGCCAGCACTTGCTGAATGCTTTCATATAATTACAAACACGATATACTTTCGGCAAATTTTTTCCCAAAAAAACAAAGTCGAATCGTCATGGCAAATTTTTGTCATATCTGCAAGCCAGCCCTTATCGAGTGCTTTTATTTTATACCAATCACAATATACTTCTGACAACTATCTTGTAAAAAAAACACAAAATTTTATCGACAGGGCAAACTTTCATAATTTTTGCACGCCACCCTTGTCGCCTGCTTTCTTTTGATATTAAAAACGACATACTTCTGACAACTTTTTGCAAAAAAAAATCAGCCTGACCTATTAAAAGAATTTTGCAAGAAAAGGAATAAGAATAAGAATGAAATTTATTTACAAATATATTATATAATTTAATATTGATTTTTTCTATTATTTTACAGTATGTAATATTTATCATAAATACAAATCATTTTCTATCATTAGCGCATACCCGGCCGAAATTTTCACCGCACGCCACTGCCACATACTATAACCTATGTTCTTATTAGGCTACTCATCTTCAGACAACCGTATGAGCTGACTATTATTATAATAAATTATAATAGTATCTAATGAATATGATAAAATTTAAAAAATTAAATATATACTCACATTCAATGACAAGATTACTAACTTTGATACATTGTATTCAATAATCAAAAAATTCTTCCTTTTTTTTATGTAGTATTGTAAAATATTCAGAACTTGTTTAGGCTCCAAATTTAGTTATCTCTCAAATCCATACTTATAATAATTGATAAATATAAATAAATGGAAATACATTTATGTAAACTTATATCTACTTTGTTCTTTGCAATATTTCCACTTGATTATATTTATGTTCTAAACTTGAAAAGTAAATAACTCTTAGTTTAATCTATTTCTTTAATAAACCAAAGTCTCATTATGAACATCAGTTTTATAACAATAAAAGGAATACTCTTAGGTATCTATTATTAAGTTTAAATAAAAACATATGAGTAACATGTTTCCTATCTAAAATTTAAAATATGTATAACAAATGAATAAGCATGTTTCACCATAGTTCTAGATTGTTCATAGAACTAGTTTTCTTAAATAATTTTGTACTTTTTCGTTAAAGCTGATTTAATTTTTAATAACTAGATTATAAGTTTTATTTGTTAATGTAATTGTGTCTTACAGAATTCTTTAATTGTGACTATTTCATTTTCATAAATATAGTTTAAAAATATAAATATATAAGTTATAGAAGTATCCCTATGTAAACACATACTTTGTTCAGGCTCTGCAAGGTCAGCTCACACCGAGCTCTTGTATGGTAACCCATGCAATCACTTGGCTTATAAAATTTTATATATCCACATAATCTTGTAAGCTAATAATTATATAAAATTAATAATATATAATAAAACGAAACTGAGTTACTTGAGTATATACTCATATTAAATAAAAACTTATTCATCTGCAATGCGTTGCGTTGTTGCAAACGGGTCTTTTAGAATTCTTATTTAAAAGTGACTTCACTACAAAGTTATAATTGACGGTAAAATTATAGAAATAAAACCTATGTAAACAAATACTTTGTTTCTTGCAGTAGTTTCATTTGTACAAGTTGTGATACACAATAATATTGCCAACTTCTGTACATTTCTTAATAAAATGAAGTCTCTTTATGATAATTATTTGTACAGCAAAAGGAATATCTGGTCTTATAATATGTATTATTATTGATTTTAAATGCGTAATACAGTCTAATACTTATATTTTCAGCAATGTGAAAATGACAAGATAATTTGACAACTTTATTTTGGTTGCGTTCAAACTTGTTTTATACAGCCGGATTACTAAATGTGACCATTAAGCATAAATTTTAAAATTAAAATACATTTGTTAATAAGTTTTATTAGTACAAGTTATGAATATCATAATTTGTTAGGTATATCAAATTCTGTTTTGACTTCGCTTTATCATGTGAAACCAGGGGGGCTATTCTGATTGTAGCGACTGTAAGAGTCGCTATCACGTCATCGTTAATGACGTCAAGCAATGACGTTTTGTGACGTCATTTATACGATGACGTCATGTGACCTTGCACCAACATTTAGTTACTTTCATTATTTGATGTTGGTACCTGTTAAGTTAAGTAAGTATTCAATAGATGGCAGCACACTATTTTAGGCGGTAGTGAGTTTAAATTTCAATGTGTCTGGAGTCATTTTTATTTGTGATCTCGAAGTGTTCTCATCTGTTTTTCGGCGTGTTGTAAATTTTAATATTTTTATTTTATATTAGTGTGTATTAAATATTATAGTAGGTTATTAGTTAAATTTTAGCATAGTTGAGTATTTTATTAATAGTATTTGTAAGTTATTTAGTTATTTATTATTATATTTTAGTTTTCATTTTTTTTTTCATTGTATATATTTTAAAAATTTAGTTTAGTTTATTTTGTTATTATATTAAATCGTGTTATGGCTCAAAAACGAAAAAGAGATGAGAAAGCTAGTAGAATGCAAATGGAGGCATTAGTCCAGTTCATGGAGGATCATGAAGATTTTGCCCGTAATAAATTGTTGGGTTCGGCGGGCAAAATAACTACTTATAATTTATGGGAGCAATTAGCGCAGCTGCTCAACAACATAGAAGGAGCAACTAAGGATAGTTCCAAGTGGCAAAGGGTAATATAAATAGTTTTATGGTGATTTTCAATCAACTCACATTGTTTGTTTTATTTTGCAGGTGTGGATTGATTTACGAAATAAAATATCAGCAGAAGGACTACTGGGGGAGGTCCTCAAAGCGATAAGAAACTCTCTGATTTCGATCAGAGAGTGCTATTTTTCTTATCGGAAGAGGCAGTTTATGGACTCCAAGGCCCCGACAACGTTCTTCTGGAAAGCGAGGAACCGCTTCCAGGACCTAGCAGAACAAATCCTGGCATAGAACAGCCAACAGTCCTAATAATTGAAGAGGCAGACGCAGAAATGGCAAACGTATCTGACATCAGTCTTCTTTCTTCGACGGAAGAATCTGAAGTTGACGATGAAACCATACCTGGTAAATTTAATTTTCTAAATAACAATTATTTGTCCTTAACATGTTGAATGTTTGTACATTATGAAATGTTTTACAGCAAGAAAGCGGTCATCGAAGAAGAACGCAACAAATGAAATGTTTTCTTCGCTCACGGTGCAGAATGATCAATTGAATGCGTCGCTGGAACGTGTTGGTGACATTTTAGTAAAAATTTTAGAAGAAAAAAAAAGAAACAAATGTATTTTTAAAAAAAATAGCTTGTAGTTTAGAAAAATTGACCAAAGATAAATAAAATTAATAACAGAATTTTTTTTTATTATACCTGTTTTTATTATTATTATCTTTATAAACGTAAGTAAATAAATTAAATTAATAAAAAAATAATTTCATAGTGTACATTTGAATTTGTAAAACTGTTAGAAAGAATTTATACCTGGACTCCATGTTCATCCCTTGTTGCTATTTACCCAAGTTTATGACTCTTTGTGTCTATATCCTAATCTGTTCCCATAAATGCCTTCGAAAGTTTTGCATTGAAACATCTGGTAATATTATTGCTCTTTACCGAAAATTCCTAAGTTTATGACTGTTTAAGTTTGTATTGTAAAATTTTCTCAGAATTGCAGAAACAGATGTTTCATATGAAATATAATAGTTACAACAAAACGAATATTTGAATTATCCAATATTTTGTTGCTGTTGTTTTCATAAATAAAAAATTAAATAATATGAATATGTACTAATATTTTTTATGAAACAAGGTCCATTGGTTATATTTTATTAACAAACCCTTTACTTCCATACAACCGCCATATGTCCCATAAACAATATATGATTATAAATGATAAAGAAGCATTATGAGAAAATTTCTTTTCGTAATAAATGTGGTGGCCCTGAAAAGGGCCGATTGTTTGTACAAGAGGAAAGATGAAAAAGTTTGAATTGCAAGAAAATTAGCGATGATTTAAAAATATCGCTGAATATACTGCTCATGACTATGATGACCCTGTTGCCTATAAACTGCGTCAGGTTGAGCTAGTGCAATAGGCTGATCCAGGTCTATGGCATCATATTCCGGCTGTGGATCTTCTTCATTGTGCAGTGCTATATTGTGTAACACACTGCACGCCATGATAATCCTCCCTGCAGGTCTTGGGGAATAATGCAGCGTTCTGTCCTTCAACAAGCACCGAAATCGGGCTTTTAGAACGCCAATACAGCGTTCTACGGTACTTCGTGCTCTCTTGAAACGGACATTGAAGTTTATTTCCCGCTGATTCCTGGGGTTTGGTAGAGGCACTAACAACCACGGAAGACATGGATAACCAGAATCCCCCATTATTCTGGTTTCAGTGTCGCCATTTTCAAAATTTGCTCGCAATGTTTGCGCAACTCGGCTGTTTCTCCAAATATACGCATCATGTGAGCTGCCAAGCCACCGTGATGTCAAACTAATTATTCGGAGATCAGCATCGCAAATCTACAAAAGAAATATTAATGAAAATTCCTAACACAGAATGTGAATTCTTACAATTTGAACATTCAGGCTATGGTACCCCTTTCTATTCATGTAGGCATGCTCTTTTCAGCGGGTGTTGTAATAGCGACATGAGTCCCGTCAACAACTATAATATGCCGCATACGGTACAGCATATTAAATCTACAATAAATGATATATTACTTTATTTCACATATGAATTATAATATAGCCATACCTGTTTTTATTTATTTCTCTTTCTTCATCATTGCGTGGCAAGCGAATCCACTGCTTCCTTAAATATTGTATAATGGCATTACTAACTTCCCTAATTGCCCGGCTTACCATGGGTTGGCTCAAATTAGCCCATACAATATTTCCTACACTGCGTTGATAGCTACCCACGGAAAAGAAATGTATTGCCGACAGTATCTAAAACAATAATTATTATTAACTTATTTTCATTTATATTATATACTTTAAATGTTATACACTTACCCTCAAATGAGCTGAAATACGATTATTGTATCTTCCAACATCCAAATATGGAGTCAACACTTCCACAACGTATAAACAAACTTCTTTCCCGAGGCGAAAATTTGCACGAAATTCAGCTTTGGGCAATCCAAATGGATTGTGAGCATCACGCACTAATCTTCTTGCAATTCTAGCTTCCTCTTGTCTCTCCTCTTGTACAGCATCAACAACGTGAGCTAAGAAAAATTGTGCACCGCGAAATGCCATGTTTATAAACAAGAACCTAACCCAACTTCCAAGATAGCGACTTGATATAAAATAGCGACTGCTCGTAGCCAGTTACTATCCGGTCGATTGAGATAGCAACCAAAATACGTCATCGTGTACGTCATACCTGACGTCACGCGCAAGTGCTCAAAAAATCCATTAGATGGCGGTAGTGAAAAAATAGCGACTGGCTATTTTAGCGACTCGCTATCTGAATTAGAATAGCCCCCCAGACCCCTTCGTGTATAAATACAAATGTTATGTATTACTCGTTATCATTTGTCACTCTTCATTGTCTTGTAATAGATATAAGTAATTTCATTGTAATAGGCAAGAATAAATAATCTTTTTAAAATTAGTAAACCTACGTGTTTTATTGTAATTGGTGCAGTCGGTAGGATACACGAAACGAAGTATTATTCGAAATCACGAGAAAAGTGATTAATTCGTTAAAATTAATCTTCGGTCGTATAAACGTTAATTCGCTTATCGTCTAAGAAATGACGACGAGTGACCCGGTCGCACAGAGCCACCAACTGTAGTGCCCGTGATCAACATCTCCAGGACAACCAGTCCATCTTCACAAGCAACCAGCCCGTACCAGTTCATCGAAAACATTAATCCACCCTTAGAACAACGAGGCCGTCTTCACGAGCCACTAGTCCCTAGCAGTTCATTGCGAGCATCATTCCCCAGGTCATCAGGTCATCACCAGGTGCCAATCCAATTTTAATGAAAATTATATAACTTCATACTTTGTATCGTAAGTACATATTAATTTTATTATTTTTCATTGTAAATATTATTCTATCATTATTAACAATATGGCAGAAGCAAATACTGCAAATATTAAATTTGCGTTAGAACGGTACCAAACTACGATGATAATCCAAAAACTCTGTCTCATTTCATAAAATCGGTACAAATCGTTCAAAGATTACTTGCAATTTTACAACCAGCCGTAACAGATTTTCAAAAAGTCATTACGCTATAATACATAAAAGCCAAAAATCGAATAAAGCAACGGAAACTTTAAAAAATGCAACCTTTGAAAATTGGAATGCATTAAAATTCCTTCTTATCAGTAATTTCAAAGGTAAACAAAACCCTGCAATCGTTATTACCGAGAGAATGAATTTAAAAACTAATAAAGACATTTCACAATATTTGAAATTATTTAAAGAAAAATTTGAATTATTTAAAGCAAAAGAAGTGACTCAAGAAAATAAAGCATGTTTAATTCAATTTCAAGAAATCATTATTACAACCCAGTTAGCAATTGCCACGATCCTTATTGTAACAAACTGGCAACTAGAAATTCAAAAACTTTAACAACAGTTGAACAATTATTAACAAATGACGACATCTTTGAAAAACTTAGTAAATTTACAAATTTTTATACACTTACTACCAGACGAAATATTCATAAACAATTACGATAGCATTTTACCTGAAATAGACGAATCCGGTTTAGAAACCGTCCATTCTGACCAAGAGAATGAAATCAACGGAATAACATATAAAGAATCAAAAAGATAAGTAAAGTAATTCAATTAAATAAACAAAACTTACACACAGAAATTTACGATTTCATAAAAAAGTTATTTAGCACAAAATTGTAAATATTATTGCTTATTTAAAAAAGACTTACATTTACAACGAAATACTTTTACAAAATTTTGTTAATAATTTATATTTATAGTTAATAAATAAACATATTGAAACATTTAAAAAATTAAAACAGAAATATTATTGGCCAAATACGTACCAAGATATTAAAAAATTTATAAACAATTGTGAGATTTGTCAAATGAATAAATATCAAAGAACTTTTACCAAATTAACGACAATTCAACAAATACTCCACAAAAACCATTTTAATTCAATAACATATATACTTAACTCTTGAAAAAGAAATATATTTAATTATAATCGATCACAAAATTTCTGACAAAATAATTCATGATTCCGGCGCAGAATTCAATAATAACTTAGTAAAAAAGTTATTAAATATGTATAAAATCAAAATTCATATGACATGGGTCCACAACCCAAAGAGCAATGGATGTGTGGAACGATTCTATTCGACAATAATAGAACATTTACGTATTATAAACCAGAGATATGAATTTAAAAATGAAACTCCTTAAAATAAAATCAATATTTCATAAATAGCCTACAATAATTCAATTAACTAAACGACAAAATCTACACCCGTAGAACTTTTTGGAAGAGACAATTTGAAAAACCCTTTTGACATCAAATCTACTAACGTAGATTATTTAAACGAACCTAAAGATATATTAAAAATAATTCATAATAGAGTAAAGAACATATAATAACTGAAAAATGTAAACAAAATAATAGACCCCTAAAAATACCTACACATGTAGGTATAAGTTAAAGAAGGAAAAAAAACGCAACCAGAAAATAAAGATACCTCTTTTTAAAATTCATAAAATTGATAAATATAACTAAGATTAATTAATGTTGATAAAATAAAAAACATAAAATTGATAAAATTAAAAAACCCCGACTCTTCGTTTCAGATGAGCAAACGGCATAGAAGAACTAGAAGAAATAAACAACAATCCCGGTATAAATATTTTAGATTTAGGAACTGTCTACATATATGTTAACTCTCAATATAATTACTATAGATATAACTTAAGCAACATAATCTTAGAATATGATAAAATTAAAATACATAGGGAAAATCTATTTAATCAAATAAATAAAAGCAATTTATAATTACAGGAATGGGTAACCTACATTAACATTTTAGAATTTATTTGTAATAGATTAGAAGATAAATTGAAGACAATTGTCATTAAAAACCGAGTTAAAAGAGGCTTGTTCAACGGACTAGGAAAAATAATAAAAGCCATTATTGGCAAATTAGATTCTTCTGACAAAATTGATATAAACCAAGAAATACTCGAGCACCAAAATTAAGAAACAATTAGATTAAACAAAGAAATGGTTTCAAAATTTAATTCACAATTAGAAAACATAATACACAATGAAATTGTTTTAAAATCCAGAATTATGCTAATTGGCAAAATAGTTAAAGAAAAAATTACCGTGGAAAACACCTTTACGATCAAGGACGTTCTAAACCAATTAATATTATTAACAGTGATTCTTATCGAAATTCCTTCTGAAATAGAAACAAGCCTATCATTTTGTAATCTTAACAAAATTCATTCATCTATAATAAACTTAAAAGATTTGAAGAAAATAACTAATCATATTTCAGACCTAGATTTTTGGGACATTTCAATGCAAATAACAAGTCATTGTCAAATGAAAAATAATGTGATAGAATATTTATTGGAAATACCACTGTATGAACATAACCTTAATAATAAATTACTACAAATAACTGTAATTCCTACACTTATAGATAAGAAAATGTTTATGTTAGATAATAGTAAAGAACTGATAATAGAAAAAGAAAATGAAATAATAATAGCAAATGATTGTATTAGACTAACAAATGAATATTTTTGCAAAAATAATTATTTAGAAACAAATCAGTGTTTGTGTAATATAATAAAACTTTAGAAAAATCAAGATTGTATGTATCATAAAATTTATAAATTATTTGCCGTTATAAAAATAGAAAACTCTAATATTGTAATTATAGCTGCAAGAAAATAACAAACATTAAACATATTTTGTCAAAATTATCAGAAACACAGAAATGTTATTGGCATATACAAATTTATAACAAATAAAAATTGTGCTATAAACTATGACACCTTGGAAAACATTGCTCATTATAATAGAATGATAATATTTGAAAATTTAAAAATTTAATTTGGAATATAGACAATTGAGTAATAAAACTTTAGAATTAAAAGAAGTAAATAAACAGGGAATGTTCGTAAAAGAAATACCAAAAATTCAAATTACAGATAAACAACCGAACAATTATTCTATTATCAACTCTATTGTTATAGTTTTAATATGTATTGTCATTATAATAATTGTAATAGTAGTTGAGTATATAAATAAGTTAAGAAAAAGAGATATTCCTAAACAAAAATGTTTTGAAATGGGTAATATACTCGTAGATGAACACGATAAAGCTACGTTTTAATGGCGGAGGAGTTAAGAATAAAATAATTTGTTATGTATATCAAATTCTGTTTTGACTTCGCTTTATAATATGGAACTAGACCCCTTCCTGTTAGAGAGTATAAATACATATGTTATGTTTTACTCGTTGTCATTCGTCACTCCTCATTGTCTTATAATACAGGGTGTTTACGGTCTTTTTATTTTATTTTTAATGGATGCTACTACAGGTCAAAAGAAGGCGAAAAACATTAAAACACCTTAATAAAATATTTATAATAAAAGAGATATAATTTTTTTTAGTTTTTATAAAGGGGAGGTAAATTAATGTTGAAAAAAGTTGTAGTAACCTATGCAATGACAAATTTCTCTCTTTTGTTTTTTAATTTGTTTATCTCTCAGTTGCAGTTTATTACAACTTAATTCTGCAACGTCTATTTCTATGTGATTATTGTTATTAATTGTGTAAAAATTAAACAATGTACCATTGGTATTCTAATACAGAATTAGTTGACATGATGCTTATTTATGGGAAAGTGCATCAAATAGGCAATGTCCTATACCTCAACAGTACACTAATTTAATAATATGTGCTTGAGATAATGGTGATCTGCGAAATAATAAAGGGCGTGATGGAGGTCCTGGTCGGTTCCGACGAATTTTAGATGCGGATGTACAAATTTTAAACCTCGATGACGAAAATCCTTCAACCAGTACACAACAAATTGCTCGGCAAATAGGTGTCTCAAATCGCATTGTATGGAGAACACTACGCGAGTATCAACTATATCCGTTTCATGTACAGCGAGTACAAGCTTTACAACCTCAAGATCATCCTCAGCGCGTACGGTTCTGTAGATGGTTTTTGCGCAAAAATGACGAAGACCCTAATTTTTCATTGAGTGTGTTGGCGACTGACGAAGCTACGTTTACTCGTAATGTCATAAACAATTGCCACAATACGCATATCAACTTTTTTCAACATTAATTTACCTCCCCTTTATAAAAACTAAAAAAATTCATATTTCTTTTATTATAAATATTTTATAAAGGTGTTTTAATGTTTTTCGCCTTCTTTTGACCTCTAGTATCACCCATTAAAAATAAAATAAAAAGACCGTAAACACCTTGTAGATATAAGTAATTTCAATGTAATAGGCAAGAATAAATAATCTTTTTAAAATTAGTAAACCTACGAGTTTTATTATAATTTACACAATATTTCTTTTTATAAAAATATTATAAATAAGTCTTAACAATTAACAACGGGCCTTTAGGTTCCCGAAAATTTACAAAAAGAGCGGCTAACAATCAAAGCCGGTCGTTTTCTTTTAAATTTTCGGGAATCCAAGCAAATACAAGACTAGCATTTTGATTGTTTGATTAAAGCTGACGTTTTGACAAACATCATATGCGATGAAAATTTAAATAATATAAATAAGTTTTGCCGTAAATTATTATGTACAATGCACTTTTATGATAATCAATTACACTTCAGTAGTGTTATAATCAGTAATTCTACGTTATTTCTTTTCTATAAATGTACTCTTGTTTGGGTAACCAATTAAATATTGTAACTAATATGAAAATACATATTTAAATACAGCGAAGAAAATTTTAAATGATATACTCACATCACAAAGTGTATTGTACATATTCTTTTAAACAAACTTTATATTTCTGTATATTTGTCTTTGAAAATATAAAACTTTTGCAACGAATTTTTAGATTATAGACCAACGGTTGATAAACGTCAGATGTCATAAAATTAAATATTTTAAATACACCACACTTAACATTCAGTATTTGTATATATTTCACTTATTACTATAAAGATAAAAATATAATTAAATTTACAATATCTCTCCTCATTCTCAAAATAAGTCAAATTAAATTTTTATATTGAATTGTAGAATTTGACAGATGACAACCGTGATTCTTCTCAAATTTAGACATGGTTCTTGTTTAAAGGTACTAATTTTGCATAGTTTTTATTTTTAAAAAAAAAACTACTTACAGTAAAAATATTAGAACCCAAAAGGCACTCGAGCACATTAGACCCTACAACTTGAAAAAAAATTACAACAATTACTGGAATAGTCTAGGAGTTTGAGCTGGACAAACATGCCCGATCGTCGTGATGAATCCAAATACAGATAGTGATTCTATCAAAATAGTATATGACTAGCGAATGCTCAGCTATGCTGAGCGTTCCCTAGGCCTCCGGCGTCAGTGAAAAATTAACATTTGATAGCTAATTTTATTTCTGCAAAACAAGTCATGTCGAATGCTTTCATTTAATACCAAACACGGTGTACTTCCGCCAACTAATTGTAAAAAACAAATGCAGATTAACTTGCCAATTTTTTGTTACTTCTACACATCAGCTCCCAACAAGACATTTAATTAGATACCAAACATGACATACACCTAACAACTTTTTCCAAAAAATAAAAGCGGATTACCATGAACCATTTCTGTCAATTTTGCATGTCAGCTCAACCTTCAATTTTATACCAGACACGATATACTTCCGACAACTTTTTGTAAAAAACAAAAGCCGATCAACATGAAACCTATTTGTTAATTCTGGACATTAGCTCTCAACAAGATCTTTCATTTCACACTAAACACGATATACTTCTGACAACTTTTTGCAGAAAACAAAAGCCGATCGTCATGGAACATTTTTGACATATCTGCTCGCCAGGCCTCATCGAGTCTTTTTATATGACTCCAAGCACAATATACTTCTTACAACTTTTTGCATAAAACAAAAGCCGATCAATATAGACCATTTTCGTCAGTTCTGCACGCGAGCCCTTAACAAGATCTTTCATTTGAGACCAAACATGATATACTTTATTCAACTTTTTGCAGAAAAAAAGCCGATCAACATAGATCATTTTTGTCAATGCTGCTCGCCAGTCTTTATCAAGAAATTTCTTTTAATACCAAACACAGATACCTTTGACAATTTACTGCAAAAAACAAAAGCTGATTGGCATGGAACATTTTTTGCAATTTTGCATGTCAGCCGTCAACGAGACCTTTCATTAGACACCAAACACGACATACTTTTATTAACTTTTTGCATAAAACAAAAGCCGATCAACATAGAAAATTTTAATTCTTGCACACCAGCCCTCACCGAGACCAAACACGACATATTTCTGACAACATTTTGCAAAAAACTAATTTTAATCGACGTAGAACATTTTTGTCATTTGTGCACACTAGTCCATATTGTATCGTTTCATTAAAACCCAAGAGTGACCTACTTCTAACAACTTTTTGCGCAAAACAAATACAGATCGACATGACACATTTTTTTTGTCATTTCAAAACCGGCCCTTATGGTTTTCCTAATGATATTAAACACAGCAAAGTGTTTAATTTATTTTATTTAGGAATATTTGATTTTTTTTAGTTACTTCATAATTTGGCAACACTGTTTGTATTAAAAAATATTAGTTAATTTTTAAATTTATAAATTAATATTGTCAATCCTAATAGAAATGCCACCATCTTCAGTGAAGTTAGTTTAGGAATATTTGGTTTTAATTTAGTTACTTCATCACATATTTGGCAACATTGACTTTTGACATTTGAAACGTCAAAATTTATATTAATTAAATACGTTATGTTTTGAACTTAAATTAGTTGCAACACCTTTGCTCAAGACTATTAATCATAATACTGTATTCATTTCTTTAATATCAATGTTCTATTTCAAAATACAATCCAATACAAGTTCATAGTCTGATTGTCAAAGTTACGGATGACAGCGTGATTCTTCTTAAATTTAAAAAATGGATCTTAGTAGTCCATTGTTTCATGGCATACATTTTACACAGTTTCTTTTTTACACGAAAACTGCTCACAGTAAAAATATGAGACCCCCAAAAGGCACAACTACACATTATTCCCTGCAACCTAAAATTTACAACAATCTCTTTCATGGTTCAGGCTGTAGGCTTATCTCAAAGTTTGGCAATTGTCGTGATGAAAATATATATCCCCATGCCTTTTAGTATATAAGCTTCCGGCGTCAATGAAATATTTACATTTGACGGCTAAAATCATTTTTGTAAGCCAGCTTTTGTCAAATGCTTTCATTTTATAACAAACAAGACATACTTCCTGCATTGTTGTTTGTAAAAAGCAAAATTCAATAGTTATAAAAAAAATTGTTATATAAGCAAGCCAGCCCTCATCGAGTGCTTTCATTTGATACCAAACAAGTTATACCTCCGACAACTTTCTACCAAAAAAAAAACAAAAACAAACCCAAAAGCTGATCGATATTGCTAATTTATAATGTATTTATTATTAAACTTATCTTCAAAAATTGGTAAATACAAATTTGAGAAAATAAATACATTTTCGAACATTCAGTTAGATGACACTCAATATTTTTATCGTCAGATAAGGAAGTAATCACTATTGCCAAAGTTTTTCAATAACGTAATAGTTATTTACATAACAAGCGGAGAAAGTGGTTAATAGCAAGCGTGTGTAGAGGTTGAAGAACGAGGCGTGTAGCGCCGAGTGATTTAATAATAATAATAATTTTTAATTTTTTTTTTTTTTATTGAAGGCATCGACTTCTCAGGTCATTAGCCGTTTTACCAGTAAGTATTATTATTATTTTTTAATGGGACATCACACCACGTTAAAAACTCCGTTTATTATTATATACAGACATCACAACATGTTAAAATATAATATCACAGATAAAAATCATAGTTTATAGACAGCACAACATTTTAAAAATATCACCGTTTATTGCCCGTCGGCAGTCAAATGTTAAAAAAGACTAAAAAGACATTCACAAAATAAATTAACATGTATAATAGATAAATAGATAAAAAATCACTGTCTTAAAGTACCTCAAATTTAGCTGTACAGGTCGCAGGCCTTAAGAAAGTTGATCACTTCCTTAATCTTCCCATGATCTGTCAGCATTAGACGCAAGTCATCACCAAGTTGAAATAATTGTCTCACCGGTTGTAAAACAGGACATGCTATCAAAACACGCGGTACAGTCAACGGGACCTGGCAGTCCTCGCAGAAGGGCTGAGGTTCCCGCGCAAGCCTGTACCGATGTGTAAGGCCTGTATGGCCTAGACGCAACCGATGGACTTTCACTTGGTCCTGTCTGCTAAGATCATGGGGAAGAGTCGTGTGTCCGATCACAGGTTTGACTCGGCGTAGGTGGTTATCCACCCTGTCCCAGTCTTGTTGCCACAACTGGGACAATCTCCGGTACACTGCATTTTTAGCATCGGTATAGCGAATTCTCGGCTACGCCGAGCATTCCCTAGAGCTCCACTGTCAGTGCAAAAAACAAATGCCGATCGACATGAAACAATTATTTCATATTTGCACGTCAGGCTTTACCGAAACCTTTCATTAGATTGCAAACACAATATACTTCTAATAATTTTTTGCAAAAAACAAAAGCCGGTCGACATGAAACATTTTTGTCATTTATGTACCCCAGCCCTCACCGAGACCTTTCATTTGGGACCATACACGACATACTTCTGACAATTTTCTGCATAAAACAAAAGTCGATCGACAAGAAATATTTTTATCATATCTACACGGTAGCCCACACCGAGACTTTTCATTTGATACCAAACACTATATACTTGTGACAACCTTTTGCAAAAAAACAATAGCCGATCGACATTGACCATTTTTGTTAATTCTGCACACCAGCCTTCATTGAAACCTTTCATTTGATACCAAACACGACATACTTCTGACAACTTTTTGCATAAAACAAAAGCCGATCGACATGGAACATTTTTGTCAATTCTGCACGCTAGCTCTCAAAGACACCTTTCATTTGAGACCAAACTCGTCATTCCCTTGAGAAATTTTTGCAAAAAACAAATGCCGATCATCATTGACCTTTTTGTTAATTCTACACGCCAGCCCTTATCGAGCCTTTTCATTTGATACCAATCACCACATACTTCTCACAACTTTTTGCAAAAAACAAAAACCAATCGACATAGCACATTTTTGTCAATTCTGCACGCTAGCCCCCAACAAGACGTTTCATTTGAGACCAAACTCGACATACTTTTGAGAACTTTTTGCAGAAAACAATAGCCGACAGGAATGGAACATTTTTGTCAATTGTGTACGCTAGCCCTCAACGAGACCTTTCATTTGAGACCAAACTCGACATACTTTTGAGAATTTTTTACAAGTAATAAAAGCCGGTCGACATGAAACTTTTTTGTCATTTATGTACCCCAGCCCTCACCGAGACCTTTCATTTGATACCATACACGACATACTTCTTACAACTTTCTGCATAAAACAAAAGTCGATCTACATGAAATTTTTTTATCATATCTACACGCTAGCCCACACCGAGACTTTTCATTTGATACCAAACACTATATACTTGTGACAACCTTTTGCAAAAAACAAAATCCGATCGACATTGACCATTTTCGTTAATTCTGCACACCTGCCTTCATTGTAACATTTTATTTGATACGAAACACCACACACTTCTGGCAACTTTTTGCAAAAAACAAATACCGATCGACATAGCACATTTTTTGTCAATTCTGCACGCTAGCCCTCTCCGAGACCTTTCATTTGATACCAAACACGACATACTTCTGACAACTTTTTGCATAAAACAAAAGCCGATCGACATGGAACATTTTTGTAAATTATGCACGCTAGCCCTCAACGAGACCTTTCCTTTGATACCAAACACCACATACTTCTGACAACTTTTTGCAAAAAACAAATACCGATCGACATAGCACATTTTTATCAATTCTACACGCTAGCCCTCTCCGAGACATTTCATTTGATATCAAACACGACATACTTCTGACAACTTTTTGCAAAAAACAAAAACCGATCGACATAGTACATTTTTGTTAATTCTGCACGCTAGTCCTCTCCGAGACCTTTCATTTAATACCAAACACGACATACTTTTGACAACTTTTTGCATAAAACAAAAGCCGATCGTCATGGAACATTTTTGTCAATTCTGCACGCTAGCCCTCAACGAGACCTTTCATTTGAGACCAAACTCGACATATCTTCGAGAAATTTTTGCAAAAACAAAAGCCGATCAACATTGACCTTTTTTTTAATTCTACACGCCAGCCCTTATCGAGCCTTTTTATTTGATACCAAACACCACATACTTCTCACAACATTTTCCAAAAAACAAAAGCCGTTCGATATAGAACATTTTTGTTCATTCTGCACGCTAGCCCTCATCGTGACCTAGCCTAATACAACATTCACTGTCTTCAGTAACCTTTCATTTGGGAATATTTGTTCTTTGTTTAGTTACTTTATTAAACATTTGGCAACATTGACTTTTGTAATTTGAAAATACCCAAACACGACATTTTTCTGACAACATTATGCAAAAACAAATTCTAATCTACATAGAACATTTTTGTCATTCGTGCACACCAGTCCGTATTGTGTCGTTTCCTTAAAACCCAAGGACGACCTACTTTTAACAACTTTTTACGGAAAACAAATGCAGATCGACATGACACATTATTTTGTCATTTTAAAACTGGCCCTTATGGTTTCCTTTCTTTTGATAACAAACACAGCAAAGTATTCAATTTATTTTATTTAGGAATATTTGATTTTTATTTAGTTACTTTATAATTTGGCAACACTGTTTGTATTAATAAATAGTAGTTAATTTTTAAATTTATAAATTAATATTGTCAACTCTAATACAACTGCCACCGTCTTCAGTGAAGTTAGTTTAGGAATATTTGGTTTTAATTTAGTTACTTCATCACATATTTGGCAACATTGACTTTTGACATTTGAAACGTCAAAATTTATATTAATTAAATACGTTATGTTTTGAACTTAAATTAGTTGTAACACATTTGCTCATGTCTATTATTCATGATACTGTTTTTAAATCTTTGATATCAATGTTCTATTAAAGATATATTCATTTAAAGTTCATAGGCAGATTGTCAAAAGTGACGGATGACGGCGTCATTCTTCTTAAAGTTAGACATGGCCTCTGGGATCCATTGTTTCAAGGCAGCATTTGTGAAAAGTTTTAATTTTTTACACGAAAACTACTAATAGTAAAAATATGAGACACCCAAAAGGCACCAGCCCCCACATATTAAAAAAATATTTATAACAATCACTTGCATGGTTTAGGCTGTAGGCGATTACAAAAGTTACTCGATGCTCGTGATGAATCTATAGATAGATATATAGATATATATATATATATATATATATATATATATATATATATATATATATATATAGTGAATCTAATCGTTTAGTATATAGGACTAGCGAATTCTCGGCTACGCCGAGCATTCCCTAGAGCTCCGCTGTCAGTACAAAAAACAAATGCCAATCGACATGAAACAATTTTTTCATATCTGCTTGTTTGCCCTTACTGAGACCATTCATTAGATTCCAAACACGATATATTTCCAATAACTTTTTGCAAAAAACAAATGCCGGTCGACATGAACAATTTTTGTCATTTATGCACACCAGCCTTAACCGAGACCTTTCATTTGATACCAAACACGACATACTTCTGACAACTTTTTGCATAAAACAAAAGTCGATCGACATGGATCATTTTTGTCATTTCTGCACGCTAGCCCTCAAAGACACCTTTCATTTGAGACGTTTCATTTGATACCAAACATGACATATTTCTAACAATTTTTTGAAAAAAAACAAAAGCTGGTCAACGTAAAATATATGTCATTCATGCAAGCCAGAAAACCTTTACAAAGAAAACATCCATTTTTAAAATAATTTTTGACTTTAACAAAAATTAATAATTAATATCAATTATAACATTTACTGGAATGATATAATAACAATAATAAACTCTCAGATAAATATTTTTACCTCCCGCCTATCAATATATAGATATTTTTGGTCAGATTTTTCGAGTGTGAGATTTCAACATGTGAGCACGAATTGGGGTCCCTAGAATAAGATTTTACTATTTTTACCGTGCTGTCTGTATGGCTGTGTGTGTGTATGTGTGTCTGTGACGATTTTTCGTTTACGATAACTCCAATATGATACATGTAAAAAATATAATATTTGGTATTTAAGAGTTTTATTCTAATATGATGACCTGATTAGATTTTGACTACAATAGGTTGACCGGTAGTAGTACTTTACTTGAAACTTTACACCGTTTTCCCTAAAAAATACCTTGAAATACCACATTTTCGCAAATTTCGTTTTTATAAATATAAAGATTTTTAAATTTTCTACTGATCTGCATAATAAGCCCGTTTCAGTATCCTGCTTTTTTAAAAAAACATGTTGCATCTTAATTTTAGTTGCGAATAGAATATAATAAAATAGAAAAATGTTAAATTATTGACATTTTAATATTAGTAATTATCAGTTAAAAATTCACTGTGTTCAAAACGAACGCTTTTTTGCTGACGAACGCCGTACGACTAACGCATGCGCACAACAGTCGCAAACAAGTAGTTCTGAAGAACGTTTGTCTTTTCATACATCATCCGAAATACGCCGGTATTGTCACTACGTTTGTTTCACTCATTCCAGACTTCTCTCTCTAAGCAGTGAGCGTGACGTCATTTTATACTACTGTTTTTCGCGAGAGTATATTTTTAGAACTTTGTGAATTTTTTATGGCTATATGCAGTATTTTTTTGCAAAATAAAAAAATACGTATGTCATATTTTTAAATATAGATTAACATATAAAAAAATCAGAAAAGCATAAACAACCCTATTATGTTTGCATAAAACTTTTAGCTAGATAGAAAAAAAATATATAAATTTTAATAATTTTACATATCGTTTAGGCTGAGGAATTTCGATAAAACAGAGGAGTTATTAATATGTTCACAAAATTTGACATATGATGTCAAATTTGATTTAAGTAAATGTAAAAGATAAAATAAGTAAAAATGAAGTAATCTTATTATAAAATTTAGAAAGATGGAAGAAATATATTAGGAATGTATTTGCATGCGTGAATCAAAGTAAGTTCGGTTCCGGTTTTAGTAACGTCAAAAATAGCTGCCATATTGGTCATACAAATTTTATGAAGGAAATTTTAGGTATGAACTGAATTAAAAATATTCTGAACTGCAATAACAAACTAATTTTAAAACTACAAATTAAATGTATTGAAAAACTGATATAGTAACTATTACTACAGTGGCGGGAGGTATTGTGTTGGACACACCAGATTTTTTTTATTTCAGTAACTGTCTGATTTTTAGCGAAAGAGTTACATTTTATATTTAATATATTTCATACAATAGACGTGCAGTACAATCGGTTATGATTATATCTGATGTAGAATTGAAATTTGAACAACTTTGTACTTTCGTAGTTTTGCTCTAAATATATCAGGAGAGAGAGTATTCAAAATTTTTTGAAATCCCATTTTAAAGTCCTATGTTTCTTGTTTTATTGCACAGCTGTATACCGAGTGTAGATTTCAATGTTATTTTTTTCATACTTCTTTATCTCTTTACCTATTCATTTTAGCGCTAAAAGTGTAGGAAAATAATTTGTTCAAAAATTAAGTAGGCATCCTATAAAGTCAACTTGCTTTCATAATTATTCATATTTAATGATAATTAATTAAATAAAATTTAAGGTGTTTTAGAAAATGAATTAAGATTGCCTTGATAAATGAAACAAATTTTTGAATAAATTATCTATTAACACTTTCCGCTCATCGATAATTTATTATTTTATTTAAAATTATTCTATTCTTGTATTAAAAATAAGTATAACTTTGTTTATAAATTTAATTACTATACAATAATATTTTTGAATTAATAAATCTATATTTTTAAATAATATATACACATAATTTTTATAGGTTTAACAATACCGTTTAAACCAGTCTTTGTAAAATTTGTTTCTGTGTACATCAGAAAAAATCAATATTTTAATAGTTAAAAAAAAATCACATAAATGGTACTAATTATGAATTTCATTGCATCTGCTAAGGAAGGAATCGATATAATTATTCAACAATTAAATATTTTTATATTTAATTTTATATGTATATGAATAAAAATATTATTTTTAGGTATAAATGAAATTTATAATTCTAAGCAAAAACAAGAACATAATAATATTTTGAATACTTTGTGACATATCAAACTAACTGGTGGCACTAGTGTTGTTTTACTTATTTCCAAATCACCAGTGTGATGTGAAAAGAAAAAAATCATTTACAGCTGACTTCTTATTTTGTAAATCTAGAATGAATTTGTTTTGACAGGAATAAGGACATTTTATTTCCAAAAGTTCAAATCCGTTTTCTGTTTTCATAAAACCATCATCACTACATGCTAAGTATGGTTGGTTTGATAATATTAAGCTTGAAATACTGATCTCGCTTCACTTTTGATTTTCAAGCCATAACGCATAGCTTGATTACAATAAAAATTGTAGCCATTGAATCTTATCAACAACATTTTCATTATAATAATCATTGTCATATTTTCTCTGTACCAATCTAATTCTTTTGGTACATATGTACATCTACAATGAAAGAGTTAATTGTAGAATATGTAGTATTATTGCGATATGTCTATCGTCTGAAATTTTTATTACAGTTTTTATTTCTTGGCTTCTACTTTCTACTCATTCTTTCTTTACACTTTCAGCCCTATTTAAAGTGCTTTCAATTTCGCTATAAGTATAATACTTTATGCACTGGTTTCAGGCAAAATTTCTTTGCTTACGTTATGAAAATGCAAAAAGAGTACCAGGACAATTTCCAGAAGTGTTTATGTAGAATGGTTTTATTGAATCTTTGTGTTATTTTTCAAACTGCGCTTGTGAAGGCTTATTTCTTAATAAAATGAAGTCTCTTTATGATAATACAGCAAAAAGAATATCTAGTCCAGGGGGCTGAAAAAGTATTGCGATGCGTGAAACAAAGTTTCAATCTAGATCTCTTTGAAAATCTTTTCCGAAGCCGATCAGAGATGTCACTACTAGTTCCAAATTTTAGTATTTTTTTTAGTAATATTATATTATTAAGTTCTTTGGTGACATTTATTTAAAAATGAATGTTTTCTCATCAAGTATCACATGAAATTCTTTTATTTTCTATTTTCTTTGACATTTTACAAATATTTTGATTTGAAATCAATGTAAAATATTTGATTATCATTGGTAAGAACAGTATTATTTTTTGTAGGAATTTTATAGGCATTTTGTTATAGTATCGTTGATTGAAAAATTAATTGATTCCTCTATCAACGGTAATACTAAAATATACAAAGCAAGATTTTTTTTCTACAAATTTTGAATATTTAGTAAATATTAATTCAAATATTTAAATCTGATTTGTAACTTGTTTTTAGTTTAAATTGTAAATATACCAGAAAATAAGAAAAAAAGTATAAAATTACTAAATATCTCACAATAACATATATTTTAAAAGAAAGTTTTAAAATATTATTTATTATGGTCATAAAAATAAATATTTTACAATATAGTTAATCCTTAATATTGACATTACTAGAAATATCTCTTCATGATAAATATTGTATGAAATACAATATGAAGAAATAAATATCAAACAAAAAACAAAATAATTTGAATTATGAGGTTTGACATTACCGACCGTTAACGCACATGTCAAATTTAGTTCCCGAAACCGACCCTAAGGGGCGCTAAAATTTGTTTTCACAGATGATAAGGTAGATATCCAATCTTCTACAAATATATTTCCTTAATCTATGATCTAGTCTTATTGAATTTAAATGCATAATAAAGTCTAATACTTATATATTCACCATTGTCAAAATGACAAGATAATTTGACAACTTTATTTTGGATGCATTCAAACATGTGTTATACATTCGGATTACTGAATGTGACCATTAAATGTAAATTTTAAAATTCAAAGAAACTTGTTAATAAATTTAATTAGAACACAATATTTTCTTTAATAAAATAACACAGCAAAATGAGTATCTAATTATATTGATTTTAAATTCATTATACAATCTAATACTTATATTTTCAGCAATGTCAAAATGACAAGATAATTTGACAACTTTATTTTGGATGCGTTCAAACTTGTGTTAAGTCTAAATTTTAAAATTCAATGACACTTGTTAATAAATTTAATTAGATCACAATATTCTTTTAATAAAAATATTATAAATATAACTTAACAATTTCCAATGGGCCTTTAGGTCTCGAAAATTTACATAAAGGGCAGCAAACAATCAAAGCCGGCCATTTTCTTTTAAATTTTCGAGAATCTAAAGGCTCATTTTTAAATGTTAAATATTTTTAGTTTGTAAATAAATCACTTTAGAATATATCTTATCATTGTAATAGGTACACTTCGTTTATGAAAAAGAATTTGATAAAAGTGATAAAAATTAAAAATGTACTTAAAAATATTTATATCATACCTTAAACTAATATACAATAATTTTCAAATATACTTTTGCATTAATTCGTAGTAAAAATATGATTTTTCATGCAATCCATACACCTGAGAGCATATGTCAACAAACGCATTTTTTGATTAATATTTGGTTTCAGAAAGTGTTTATTGTTTGAAATATCAATGATAATTAAATAATTGGATAGATACTTTGTAATTGTAAACGTTTTTATTTAAAAAATCATCTCATTCTCTAACAAAACACAATAGAATTTTTAAAAATTTAATCGTTGTAGTAATCAACTACTTTCATCTGAAATTTGATGAAAGAATACATAAAGAATGTATAAAATGCAGTTACTTACAGTTTAATATAATCCAGATACATAATTCAAAATAATTATTGTACAATAAATTGTTAAACATTTCTTCGAAGAGGGTATGAAGGGAAGATTTGTCAGTATTTTTAAATAAATGTGTTTATGACTGAATACGACGCACCTTGTTTGATTTCCATAATTAAATTTTTGTAAATAGTGTTATTATCCGTATTTTTATGTTATTTCTTTTCTGTAAATTAAACCAATTAAAAACTATAACTAAAATGAAAATACATGTCTAAATACAGCCAAAAAAATATAAAATTACATACTTACATTACAAAATGTAGTGTAATTTTACTTTTAAACTAATTTTACTATATATTTGTCCAGGAAAATACAAGACTTGCATGATCAGTGTTTGATTAGAGCTGACGTTTTGACAAACGTCATATGACATGAATATTTAAATAATGTGTACAATGCACTTTTATGATAATCAGTTACACTTCAGTAGTGCTATTATCAGTAATTTTATGTTATTTCTCTTCTATAAATGTACTCTTGTTTGGGTAACCAATTAAAAATTATAACTGAAATAAAAATACATATTTAAATACAGCAAAATAAATTTAAAATGATATACTTACATCAGAAAGTGTATTGTACATATTCTTTTAAATATAGTTTACTTTATATTTCTGTATATTTCTTTTTAAAAATATAAAACTTGTGCCACGAATTTTTTGATTGACTGACCAAACGTCAAATGTCATAAAATTAAATATTTAAAATACACCACACTTAACATTCAGTGTATTTGTATATGTTTCGCTCACTATTATAATGTGTAAAAATATAATTACCTTTACAATATATCTTTTCATTTTCAAAATAAATCAATTAAAAGTTTCATATTGAATTGTCAAAAATGACGGATGGCACAGTAATTCTTTTTAAATTTAAACCTGGCATCTAGGATATTTTTTTCAGTTTTGTTCCAGTTTTCCTTTTTCGCTTAGTTTTCGATTTTTTATACAAAAACTATGCACGGTAAAAATATGAGACCCCAAAAAGGCCCTATTCCACTTTAAACCACATCTAATAAAATAATATTAAAATTATTCCATGAATGGTTTGACCTGTACCCGTGAGCAAAATTTTTGCGATGCTCGAGATGAATCCAACTATATATAAATATATATATAATGAATCTATCAAAATAGTATATGACTAGCGAATTCTCGGCTACGCCGAGCATTCCCTAGAGCTCCACTGTCAGTGCAAAAAACAAATGCCGATCGACATAAAACAATTATTTCATATTTGCACTTCAGGCCTCTCCAAGACCAAGATTGCAAACACGATATACTTCCAATAATTTTTGCAAAAAACAAAAGCCGGTCGGCATGAAACATTTTTGTCATTTATGTACCCCAGCCCTCACCGAGACCTTTTATTTGATACCAAACACGACATACTTCTGACAACTTTCTACATAAAACATAAGTCGATCGACATTTTTATCATATCTGCACGCTAGCCCCCACCAAGACTTTTCATTTGATACCAAACTCTATATACTTGTGACAACCTTTTACAAAAAACAAAAGCCGATCGACATTGACAATTTTTGTTAATTCTGCACACCAGCCCTCATTGAAACCTTTCATTTGATACCAAACACCATACACTTCTGACAACTTTTTGCAAAAAACAAAAACCGATCGACATAGCACATTTTTGTCAATTCTGCACAATAGCTCTCCACAAGACGTTTCATTTGTGACCAAACTCGACATACTTTTGAGAACTTTTTGCAGAAAACAAAAGCCAATCGGAATGGAACATTTCTGTCAATTCTGCACGCTAGCCCTCAATGAGACCTTTCATTCGATACCAAACACGACATATTTCTGACAACTTGTTGCATAAAACAAAAGCCGATCGACATAGATCATATTTGTCAATTCTGCACGATAGCTCTCAACAAGACGTTTCATTTGAGACCAAATTCGACATACTTTTGAGAACTTTTTGCAGAAAACAAAAGCCAATCGGAATGGAACATTTCTGTCAATTCTGCACGCTAGCCCTCAATGAGAGCTTTCATTCGACACCAAACACGACATATTTCTGACAACTTTTGCAAAAAACAAAAGCCGGTCGTTATGAAACATTTTTCTTAATTATGCACGCCAGCCCTCAACGAGACCTTTTATTTGAGACCATAATCGACATATTTCTAAAAACTTTTCGCAAAAAACAAAAACCTAATCAACATTGCGCAATTTTGTTAATTTTTCACGCAAACCCTCATCGAAACCTTTATTTTGATACCAAACACCACATTCTTCTAACAATTATTTGAGAAAAACAAAAGCCGATCGGCAAAGAACATTTTTGTCAATTCTGCACGCTAGCGCTAAACGAAACCTTTCATTTGATACCAGACACCACATACTTCTGACAACTTTTTGCAAAAAACAAAAGCCGATTGACATGGCACATTTTTGTCAATTCTGCACGCTAACCGTCAACCAGACGTTTTGATTGAGATAAAACTCGACATACTTTTGAGTACTTCTTGCAGAAAACAAAAGCCGATCGGAATGGAATATTTTTGTCAATTTTGCACGCTAGCCCTCAACGGGACCTTTAATTTGAGACCAAACTCGACATACTTCTAAAAACTTTTTGCAAAAAAAAAGCCGATCAACATTAACCATTTTTGTTAATTCTGCACACCAGCCCTCATCGAAACCTTTTATTTGATAGCAAACACCACATACTTGTAACAACTTTTTGCAAAAAACAAAAACCAATCGACATAGCACATTTTTGTCAATTCTGCACGTTAGCCTTCAACGAGACGTTTCATTTGAGCCCAAACTCGACATACCTTTGAGAACTTTTTGCAGAAAACAAAAGCCGATGGGAATGGAACGTTTTTGTCAATTCTTTTTGGTAGTCCTCAGCGAGACCTTTCATTTTAGACCAAACTCGACGTTAGAAATTTTTCTAAAAAACAAAAGCCGATCAACATTGATCATTTTTGTTAATTTTACACGCCAGCCCTTATCGAGTCCTTTCATTTGATACCAAATACCACATAGTTCTCACAACTTTTTCCAAACACGATACTTTTCTGACAACATTTTTCAAAAAACAAATTCTAATCTACGTAGAACATTTTTGTCATTCATGCACACCCGTCCACATTGTGTCGTTTCCTTAAAACCCAAGGACGACCTACTTCTAAGAATTTTTTACGAAAAACAAATGCAGATCGACATGACACATTATTTTTGTCATTTCAAAACCGGCCCTTATGGTTTTCATTCTTTTGATATCAAACAAAGCAAAGTGTTTTAATTTAATTACGAACATTTGATTTTTATTTAGTTACTTAATAATTTGGCAACACTGCTTGTATTAAAATATTGTAGTTAATTTTTAAATTTATAAATTACCATCGGCAATCCTACTATAATAGCCACTGTCTTCAGTGAAGTTCATTTAGGAATATTTGTTTTTTGTTTAGTAATTTCATCACACATTTGGCAACATTGACTTATGTAACTCGAAACGTCAAAATTTAAAGTAATTAAATGTGTTGTGTAATAAACTTATAATATTGATAAAACCTTTGCTCAGGACTATTATTCATGACACTATTTTCAAATCTTTGATATCAATGTTCTATTAAAAGATACAATCATTTAAAGTTCATAGACAGATTGTCAAAAGTGACGGATAACTGCGTGATTCTTCTTAAAGTTAGACATGGCCTCTGGGATCCATTGTTTCAAGGTGCCAATTATGCACAGTTTTTGATTTTTTACACGAAGACCACTCGCAGTAAAAATATGAGACCCCAAAAAGGCCCTATTCCACTTTAAACCACATCTAATAAAATAATATTAAAATTATTACATGAATGGTTTAACCTGTACAAAGGAGCAAAATTTACTTGATGCGCATGATTATTTAAAATATATATATATAGATATATAGATAGTGAATCAATCAAAATAGTATATGACTAGCGAATTCTCGGCTACGCCGAGCATTCCCTAGAGCTCCGCTGTCAGTGCAAAAAACAAATGCCGATCGACATGAAACAATTATTTCATATTTCCACGTCAGGCCTCACCGAGACCTTTCATTAGATTGCAAACACGATATACTTCTAATAATTTTTTGCAAAAAACAAAAGCCGGTC
Source organism: Stenolophus ochropezus (assembly GCA_035578165.1). Taxonomy (NCBI): domain Eukaryota; kingdom Metazoa; phylum Arthropoda; class Insecta; order Coleoptera; family Carabidae; genus Stenolophus; species Stenolophus ochropezus. The sequence goes on along the minus strand of JAQOWZ010000006.1, from coordinate 33,642,120 downwards.
GACATAAAACATTTTTGTCATTTATGTACCCCAACTCTCACCGAGACTTTTCATTTGATACCAAACACAACATACTTCTGACAACTTTTTGCATAAAACAAAAGCCGATCGACATGGAATATTTTTGACAATTCTGCACGCCAGCCCTCAACGAGACCTTTCATTTGAGACCAAACTCGACATACCTTTGAGAATTTTTTGCAAAAAACAAAAGCCGATCAACATTAAACTTTTTTGTTAATTCTACACGCCAGCCCTTATCGAGCCTTTTCATTTGATACCAAGCACCACATACTTCTCACAATTTTTGGCAAAAAACAAAAGCCGATTGACATGGAACATTTTTGTCAATTCTGCACGCTAGCCATCAACAAGACCTTTCATTTGAGACCAAACACGATATACTTCTAATAATTTTTTGCAAGAAATAAAAGCCAGTCGACATGAAACATTTTTGTCATTTATGTACACCAGCCCTCACCGAGACTTTTCATTTGATACTATACACGACATCCTTGTGACAACTTTCTGCATAAAACAAAAGTCGATCGACATGAAACATTTTTATCATATCTACACGCTAGCCCACACCGAGACTTTTCATTTGATACCAAACACTATATACTTGTGACAACCTTTTGCAAAAAACAAAAGCCGATCGATATTGACCATTTTCGTTAATTCTGCACATCAGCCTTCATTGAAACCTTTCATTTGATACCAAACACCTCACACTTCTGATAAATTTTGCAAAAAACAAATACCGATCGACGTAGCACTTTTTTGTCAATTTTGCACGCTAGCCCTCTCCGAGACCTTTCATTTGATACCGAACACGACATACTTCTGACAACTTTATGCATAAAACAAAAGCCGATCGACATGGAACATTTTTGCCAATTCTGCACGCTAGCCCTCAACGAGACCTTTCATTTGAGAACAAATTCGACATACCTTTGAGAAATTTTTGCAAAAAACAAAAGCCGATCAACATTGACCTTTTTTGTTAATTCTACACGCCAGCCCTTATCAAATCATGTCATTTGATACCAAACACCATATACTTCTCACAACTTTTTGCAAAAAACAAAAACCGATCGACATGGAACATTTTTGTCAATTCTGCACGCTAGCCCTCGACAAGACGTTTCATTTGAGACCAAACTCGACATACTTTTGACAACTTTTTGCATAAAACAAAAGCCGATCGACATGGAACATTTTTTGTCAATTCTGCACGCTAGCCCTCAACGAGACCTTTCATTTGAGACCAAACTCGACATACCTTTGAGAAATTTTTGCAAAAACAAAAGCCGATCAACATTGTCCTTTTTTGTTAATTCTACACGCCAGCCCTTATCGAGCCTTTTCATTTGATACCACGCACCACATACTTCTTACAACTTTTTCCAAAAAACAAAAGCCGTTCGATATAGAACATTTTTGTTCATTTTGCACGCTATGCCTCATCGTGACCTAGCCCAATATATATATGTAGTACATTTTTGTCATTCGTGCACACCAGTCCGTATTGTGTCGTTTCCTTAAAACCCAAGGACGACCTACTTCTAACAACTTTTTACGAAAAACAAATGTAGATCGACATTACACAGCAAAGTACTCAATTTATTTTATTTAGGAATATTTGATTTTTATTTAGTTACCTACTTCACAACACTGTTTGTATTAAAAATAGTAGTTAATTTTTAAATTTATAAATTAATATTGTCATCCCTAATACAACTGCCACCGTCTTCAGTGAAGTTAGTTTAGGAATATTTGGTTTTAATTTAGTTACTAATTAGTTGACTTTTGGCATTGGAAACGTCAAAATAGTCGAGAACACAGTAGAGCAATGCTTGCCATATGGCATAAGCCTCGGTAGTATATACCGATGCATCGCAATGCAGCGACCAGGAATGGGCAATGTCGTTGACGACAAGAGCCGAGCCAGAACCTTCATTAGTTTTCGACCCGTCTGTGAAAATAACCTTCACTTTCGGGTACATACTAATGATTTCAAGAAACTTCTGAGTTATCAATACCGGTGGGCAGGAGTGCTTATCATACTGGAGAAGATCCAGTATGACTACGGCCGGGGAAATCAGCCATGGAGGGGTTTCTGAAAACCCTATGCCCATGACCTGCGACAAGATGTAATTGATGCTACTCAGAAGTTCTCTAGACCGGACACATAATGGTCTTGTTACAGTCTGCGACCTGATGTTCTCCCTGAAAAGGACCGTGGAGTTCTTATGGTTGTACTGTGCTCTCATCTTGCATACATATGTAGCGATGAGTTTCATACGCCTTGTACGAAGAGGTGCTAGTCCGGATTCACAGCAAAGACTTGCCGTTGGTGTAGACGGAAAGGCACCGATACTATATCGGATACCTGCGTGGTGAACCGGATCAAGCAACCTCAGACAACCTTTCGCAGCGGACGCATAGACAATACAACCATAATCGATCCGCGAGAGTACTAGGGCCTGATACACTCGAAGGAGTGTTTGAGGCTCAGCGCCCCACCTAGTACCAGCGAGGACTTTGAGACAATTCAGGGATTGGGAGCATTTGGCTTTCAGTTCCATTAGGTAAGGTTTCCAGGTTAGTTTCGGGTCAAACGTAAGACCAAGAAATCTAATAGGCCATAATGAGGACGATTCAATCTGCAGTGCATCTTTCCTTGGGAAAACTTACATCCTTGTGGTACGCCGTTCTCCAGGGACCTACTGCAGGATAAAACGTTACCGACTCTAACTGTGAATGTCCGGTCACTAAGGAAAGCGCGAATAAATAGGGGTAGATTACCCCTGAAACACCAAGTATGCAAGTTTTGCAGAATATAGTACCGCCATGTCATATCGTAGGCCTTTTCGAGATCGAAAAAGACTGCTACCAAATGCTCGCGATTCTTAAAAGCTTTATGTATTTCTTCCTCTAAACATACTAGTTGGTCGGTGGTGGATCGGTATTTCCGAAAACCGGCTTGGTGCTCGCTCAACAGACCTCGGGTCTCGAGACACGAAACCAACCGGTTGATTACCATCCGTTCCAACAGTTTCCCTATGCATGATGTTAGGCATATAGGCCGGTAACTGGAAGCCGAGAGAGGGTCTTTCCCTACCTTTGGAATGGGAACAATAATTGTTTCCTTCCATACGGTAGGGTAGTTTCCCTCGAGCCATAGCGTGTTGAATTCGGAAAGCAAGGAGGTTTTGAACGCCGGAGTGAGGTGTTTAAGCATCTCGTTGGAGATATTATCCTGTCCCGGGGATGAAAACGATTCATGAGCAATTGCAGAGTTAAGTTCGTCCATGGTGAAAGGGTTATTATATGGAAGTGATTGTTGGACTTCTGGAGTGAAGTCCAACTGCACTTCCCTTCCACTTTTGCCCGTTAGAAACTGCGGAAAATAGTTTTGAGAGCTACTAGTGCTCTCAAACTGATACGCCAATAAATTTAAAATAATAATAATAATAATAATAATAATAATAATAATAATAATAATAATAATAATAATAATACACGAGCGTTGCTATCCACTTTCAAGCGAGTTATGTACACTATTTTTCAGACGACCACAAAATATTATAATAAAAACAGGGTTTATACAAAAGTGTCAATGTCAAACACAACTCACGAAAGCATTGACGTTTGGGTTTGAGGTTAAGTATCAGTAGATAACCGGAAACTGATTTCGAAGTCTAGTACGTATTATTTGAACAATTAAAAAAACTATCAGTACATTTTGACTCTTTATTTTTGTTATTAATTTTAAAATCGTAGGTTTAAGCAAATTTTCATTAATTTTGTTACATTTCGTTATCAAAATTCCATCTATTGACCACTAATCGTCATATTTGGTTATATAACACACTAGTGTGTTATTATAACACACGCCGTGTGCTATGTTACTTTTCCTGGTGTTAATTACAGTGTAAATATTGCTACATTCATATGTGGTCGTCTGAAAAATTATTGAACAATAAAATTTGGTAAAATATTTATTTATGTATGATATGTGTTATAATAATAATGGAATTATTTAAATTTGATTTTATTAATTGAACAACAACAATGAAGGCAATGCTTGTTTCATTGCAAGATTTATATGCATTTTACTGACGAAGAATATTAACAACACACAAGCTTGTATTGTAATAAAATTTTCTTATATACACTGGTATACGTTGTTAGACTTAAGGGCCCGTCTTATGAGCTCACTTTTATAATAAAATCGCTATTTTAACGCCCGCTTTTGTAGAATAGAGCGATAAAATTACGATATTATTGTTAAAGCTTGTTTAGGTTCGAAATTTAGTTATCTCTCAAATCCATAGCTAAAATAATTGGTAAATAAAAATAAATAGAAAAACGTTGATGTTAACTCATAACGTCATAACTACTTAGTTGCTCGCACTATTTTCACTTAATTATGTTTATGTTCTAAACTTTAAAAGTAAGAAACTTTTCGTAATTTATAGTATTTCTTTAATAAACCAGAAACACTTTATCAAGATTAGTTGTATCTATTTATTTTAACTTATAAATATTGAAACATCACTAACGTGTTTTCTATGTAAAATTTTAAATTTTTGTAATAAATAAATAAATTTTTTACATTCACGTACATAATTTAATAGAAATTGATTCTATGTTCTATTTTTTGGCTTGCATCTGTAGTCTTTGGATTTATAATTATTGTAGACATTTTTCCACAGTTCCTTACTCTCCATCGAATTGTTTTTTTTCAAATAATTTTATAATTTTTCATTTTGGAAAAACCTGCAAATTTCATTTCAATTTTTTTTATAAAATATAATAATGAACATTTTATGACAATGTTCATTATCATACAAAACACGTGTTTATAAAATTTTGCGGTATGTTAAATGCATAGAAGCATATTTTTGACCACTGTTCACCAAGCAAATTAAGAATTTGTGCTATTTGAATAAAAAAATCCAATATCCCTCAAATAAAAAATTAACAGAAAACGACACTTTTATAATCATATTAACTAAAAAATTTCCATCTACAAAGCATTGCGTTCTTATTAATTAGTCGTTTAGAATTCAGATGTTGTCATATCATTTCACAACTGTAACTGATAATTAAATGTAAAAGTAGAAATATATTAATAATAATAGTACTTTATTCCATCGACAGTGCATTACATGTATAGAATATGTCAGTTTTACAAAATAATCTGGTTATAAAAACATAAGAATATGTATCAGAGGTATTTAAATATTGACCCCGTTTGTCATATTGATAAAAATTCATTGATTGAATAAAAAGTCTTCTCCAGAAGATATTTTTTTAATAATCTTTTAAAGGCATTTTTATTTAACTATGTTTGTATGTTACACGGTAAATTATTAAAAAGTTTTTGACCTGGTACATTTGGAAGTCAATCTAAAGTTTTATGTTTATTCATTAGAATGTGTAATATTTGTTTCTGTCTTGTGTTGCACCCATGTATATCCGACTTAGTTTGAAATTTAGTTTTATTATTAAAAATATATAAACATAATTCATAAATGTATAAAGACGCTACAGTTAGTATCTGGAACTGTGAGAAAAGAAGTCTACAAGAAGAGCGACGAGAAACCTGAGCAATAGTTCGAACAATACGTTTTTGGATAATGAATACACTATGTGCAGATGGCGTAGCACCCCAGAAACAAATCCCGTACCTTAATTTTCATTCAACTTGAGCGTAGTATAACATGATAAGTTGTTTTATTGTGAGAAGACTACTTAGATGCCAAAACTGATAATTAACTGAGCCTAGCTTTGACACAAGTGCATTACAATGATACTTTCCATTAAAATTTTCATCAAAATTGTAACCGAGAAAGTTGCCCTTTTCAGATATTTCGATTTCATGGTTATCAATGGTTATATTTAAATTTAAATCTTTTCTAGATTAAAATAAAGATCATTATCGCAGAAATAGGCTGATAAGTTATTTAAATGGTAAAGTAAAATGTTTATTAAAGTAATGTGAAAAGGTATTGTGAAAACTATTATATGCCTCATTTAAATTTTGGTTTGACAATACTTCTTCCCATTTTTTATTACTTAAATCAAAGCGAAAGTTTTTAACATTGTTGTGACTAAAATTTCTACATGTTTTAGAGACATTATTGGCATATAATTTTAGATTGGCAATAATAGTGCTATGATCGGATATAAAATTTTCACTAATTACGCAAGACGTATTTATATTATTAGTAAATAAATGATCTGACTTTCTGTTATTTCTAGTATTTCTATTTACTATATTTTTACAGTTAAACTTAAGGAGAAGACTATATAGATTTGAGTATGTTTCTGCATCTCTAACTGGGTCTATATTAAAATCATCACCTATGAAAACGATATAGTTCTTTTTTAAAATAGTATCTAAAATATTATTTAAATTATTTAAAAAAATATTACAATTTTCATTGCTTATATAGCTAGGTGTTCTATAAAAATTTAAGATAATGTACGTAGTGTTGGCGTATGGAGACCATTTTACACCACAGATTTCAAAATATTTGTCAGTGCAGAAGTTTTCAAGATCTAGAGGAACAATTTCAAGGCTATTATGGGTCCGTATGCCAACATCACCTCCTTTGTAGTGTTTGCGGTTGTAGCTAGATATACATGAGTATCCTGGAAAGTGAAAAGAATTTTCTGACATGCTACTGCATCCAGTTTCAGATAAACAAATGAACTTCGTACTACTATTTTCGTTTAAGATATATTCATGAGATATAAGGTTTACCTTGTCTAAAGTTAATATTTGAGAATTTAGAAATAATAATTTCATACAGTTTTTATTTTTCACTTGAGAGTCTTCTTTTATTCGTAAGGGTGAGTTAAAAGTTAACTCGTCGTGGTATTCATTCTTCTTGGATGAAAAAAACGATTAACTCTAACACCTTTAGGCCACTTGTGAGGGTCTAGAGCACAATTAATGTTTATTTCGTTCATGGTGACTTTGAATGATGCATACACATCTGGGTATTTGGATGATAGCTTTTGAACACTAACTTCTTTCACCTCTTCAAAAGATTTTAAAACATAGTTTTTAACTTCAACTTCAGTTGAATTTGGGTGAACTCTGGACACATGTAGATATAGTTGTCCTGAAACAGATTTTAATGTTGTATCTGCAGATTGGCCAGTAATTGGTACATATTTGTTATTGCTGGCAGTTTTCTTCCGTTCATGATTTTTCTTTTGGTTTTGTGCAGTATTTTCTGAAATTTTATCTGCATAAGTTTTTTTCTCTGTGATTTTAGCATCATTAGTGAATTTATTCTCCTTATATTTCAGTTTATGAGGAACTTTTTTATCATCTTTTAGGTTATAATTTTTGTTACTAGCAATGCGATTTGTGTTTACATTGTTAATTGAATCGTTTGTATCTTGTTTAGGGTCAATAGATGGCTGTCTATGTACGGTGTTATTTTTATAGTCTTGAGAATTTATTTGAAGACTGAGAAGGTCAAATGAAGTTTGTAGATTTTTTATAGTTTGATTTTTCTGTTTTACCAGTTCTTTTAAGTAGAATATTTCACATTTTAGCCTCTCTATGTTGTCAGATTCATTATAATTTTCAACATCTTCGACACAAACAAAAGAGTCATCTTGGTTATTGTCCATTACTCTATCACAGCAATTTATAGTATTTCCACTGCTGATTATTATTTTTAATTTGTTAACACAACTGTTGTGCGAAATTGTATTGCATGTTATGCACTTCGGACCACTTTGTGCTATTTTATGGCACCTGATGCACTTTTTTATTTCACTAATTTCCTTATTATCACTCTTATCCGCCATCTTAATATTTATTTATATATTAATAAGTTCTGTATATTTCCTAATATGGACATGACGAAAATAATTTTTATCTACTGCCAGTCTACAATGAAAAGATTAATATTTAAGTTATATGTAAAATATGTCACTAATGACAGACACTAAAGAAAACCTTGTTCAAGAAACCAATGTAAGTTAATTAAATGAAGCTTTCACTACTAAATGATTTGTTTTCAAAACCAAATGAGATTTGAGACAATAGTAGTATGCAAAACCAATTATTACTAAAGAAAATATATTATATTTAGCATCTTTTATGGTATACCAAATTAAAAAAAAAATAGAATTTTGATGAAATTTCCAGATTGACGTTTCAAAATTCAATAAATGTCATCTAGACTATTTGACATATTTTCGGTTAAAAATAACCTATTTTTATTAACAATACATTACACTGAATTTTGGTCAGTTCTCTACATACGTTTTTATTTCAAAGAACAAATATGTACTTGTACATAATTTTAATAAAATGACATTGCACGTCACTGACGGAATGTTGCTAACATAAGTACCTAGAGTACCATCATAATAAATGACTACTAATATTATTCCGTGAAAGATAATTTTGATTGTAATATCGTAGTTTTTTCATTACCGATATTTAATTTTATTTCATGTCAGATTGAAAATGAAATGTAAATATAGTAATAATAAAATCGCCTAAAATAATTGCGTAATTAAAATTCTAATTTCCTAGATATCTACGACTGTTAAAAATTTACGTACGTAACTAACTTCACGCGTTTGACAAGCAGCAGAACACGCGAATATCAGCTGCATTCAAACAACCTAATCTAACCTCTCTACGTCCGACCTGCTATACGGACTAAGGGTTTATATTAATTTAAAAAAAAATCTAAAGCTAACCTAACCTAACTGAGCCTATGCAGACAGAGGGTTTACATAAATTTAAAAAAAACTACCTTAAAATTAACCTCACATAACTGAGTGTATGATAATGGCGGTAAAACCCGTACCTACTGATATTCGCTGGAATTGAGAATGCGCGAGTATAATGTGCGCTATGCCTTACATATGAAGATAGTTACGTACCAGTTAGCAAACATCAACCGTTTCTTGTATGCTTTTAATAAACCAGAGATCAGTTGTATTTATTTTTTACGTTTAAATAATTACGCTATAATTAAATTTCAGTACATAAGTCCTAAAATATAACAACTAACCACTCTAACTTCTCATTATAATAATAAAAACTAAACAATTGTTTGTAAGAAGAAAGTTATTAGCAATTTTATTATTCACAAAATCTAGGTAGACTGTTTCTTAAAGTAACCGTGTACCTAACGTCTCTTACGGTTCGGCCACGATGATGTCACAGCATCCCCTCCCCAATTCTTTAATAATTTACAAAAAATATGGATATTTTTTCTGTATTACATATATAAAAATTAAAATTTAGTTACATTCCTCATTGTAATTTTATTCAATTAAAAAATTCAACAGAAAAGGAAACAAATATCATCATATTTACTGACACCATCCATAAAGCATTACGTTGTTAATAACGTGTCATTTAGAATACACATTTAATTGTGATTTCATTTCACGATTGTAATTAATAAATAAAGTAGAAACGAATCTGTAAACACATACTCTATTTACGTAGTTTCACAGAAATATTACCTACTTCCGTATATCTACTAATAAAATGAAGTCTTTTTATAACGATTATTTAGTTCTATAGTCAATTTAATAACTACGAGGAGCGAATGGCGTAACCAGATTTACCCTGTGTAAATACCAACTAAAAAATCCCTAGATTTCTTATTGCGATAAAATTGATTTTGACATTTCATCTTCACACTCGTAATTTAGAATTATTTTATTATAGTAAACGAAAAACATTATTTAACTAATTAATTTATTAAATATAAAAAACGAATATATTTAATTATAATAATTTTCTGTAAAAGTAAATTAAAAAGTTTAAAATGATTTATGAAAACAATTATAACTTGTTCACAATTATAATTATTGTTTTATTAAACCAAAATGCAATAAAAATATAATAGACCAATTTTTAACAAAACTTTAAGACTTATATATCTGTAAATTTGTAAAAAACGCATCAATATTTGTTGTAATATAGAATTGTGCATAAAAATAACTGCTTTCCTAGCGATTTTATTCATTATTTACAGATCTGTAAGTCTAACATATTTGTTCAGAATAGAGTCATAAACTTTTAATGTTTCCTGGATATCATGCGTTAATAAAAACATTGAATACAAAAAATTTCAAATTGTTTAAAAATATATAACATTACAGAAGATAACATTTCAAGACATAAATATATAAAATGGTTGGCAGCAGCTTTTGATAGAACTACGTTGTATTGCGCTATTGTAGATGAAAAGATTATGTTTATTATCCAGATGATCTTTTCTTGATTGATAATTACGAGTTGTAATCTGGACTTTTCTTCTGATGTTACCATATTTTTAAGTACATAAGGATTTCACATTCGTCTTTCGTCCTTACGTTTCTTCATTGCCTTCTTCACTCTCCGTTGACCTGGTTTCACTGTCATCGCCAAGTGAAATAATCAATGGTTCAATTAAGGTGTCCATGATTCCATCTAATTTCCTTATCTTTTCTTCTTCCTTGATCACATGGCTAATACAATTTTGCCAGTCAGTACTCGAAACACTCTGGATTGCCTGTAAAAAAAGTTGTTGCACATCTTTTAATTTAAAGGTTGTGTTTTTCGATGCAACTTCATTTTTTATTTTTGCCCATATCAATTCAATGAGGTTCAGTTCACAATGATACGGTGGTAATCTTAACGCAACTTTATTATTTTTTTTTGCCATTTCATCGATAACATAGGAATCATATTCATTTCTATGCAGTTGTATTAAATGCAAGAGTTCAGATCGTACCATATCGTTATCGAAAGTTATGTCTTTTGATTGTAACCATTCCTGCATTAATTTTTTTCTCGACGATGAAGTTGGAATTTTTTCTGATTTACGACTGTGGTACAATGCATTATCCATAACAATCACAGAATTATCTGGTATTTTATCTAACAGTTTAGAAAACCACTCTTCAAATACTTTACTATTCATTTCTTCGTAGTAATCAGCAGTTTTTTTACCTTCAAATAATAATAATGCCTGATCTACAAAACCAAATTCAGATCCAACATGTAAAACGATGAGACGCTTTCCTTTCCCGGAAGGATTTTTTAAACCAGTAGAAAGGCCTTCAATAAAAGCTTGTCTTTTACTTTGGATGCTGGTATCAGTCCACACTTTTTTGTTAGTGTGTCCTTCATTTACCCAAGTTTCATCGAGATAATAAATTACTTGACCATTTGAACGGAATTGTTTGATGCTTCTTAAATATTTACATCTCCATCGAATAATATCATCACGTTCAATCAATACGCTTTTTCTATTTCGTTTTACAAATCTGTAAAATATGAATTACTCAAATAGGTATTCTCTTGCCTGTAAAATAATGTACAAATAAACTTACTTGAAATTGATCATCTTCATAAAAGTATACAATGAAGAACGAGACATTTGTGGAAGATCTTGTCGATTTCGTATTTTATTTAAAATTTTATCCACAGTTGGTATTTCATTGTCGTGGAAGAAACTATGGACTATTTGTCTCACAGAGTTCTTTGTAGAATCGTCATAGATTGTGATTAAATTAGGTCGTCCTCCAGAATGTTTGGATTCAGTAACATTTCCACTTTCTTTATGTTCTTTTATTACATGGAAAATAGTAGATTTTGCAACACCTAAAATATATATTTTTAATATATTATAATACATAACCTTCTTTGACAACTTACCTGCTGTGCTGGACATTTTCACAACGATAGCTGTAATATTCATTTTTGGTACATCAGTACTCAATACCTTGTACATATTTATTAAATATTGTTTTTCGCTAACAGATAAATGGCCTACATCTAAACGTCTACGTTTCTTTAGTGGAGACATTCCACTTGTACTTGGTGTTGAATCCGGACCTGGGTTCATATTATAAAACAAATGTAATAAACAGGTAATAAGAACAATATTTGTTGATAAAACGTCAAGTTACAAAACTTGTAAAATGTCACAAAAGTCACAAAGATGTGAAAACGATAAAACAAAGACTTCAATAAAATTTGAAGCACACAAAACTTGTCAAATATCACAAATGATATAAAATTCAATAATAATGAGATAACACAAAGTTAGTTCTGAAAAGAACTGATTTATATTTACGAAAAATCAGAATAAAAGCAAAAAACTAAAAAACTGATCACCATGAAACGAAACTGACAGAAATATCGTTCAATGTAAAAATGGCGCTGCGTCAACCAATCAGAAGCATTTATTTTAGTGCGTCAACTTCAGGTCACTCTTCCTAGTTATTAAATGGACTATAGAGTTTATAATTTGTACATTTTTTTAAGTTTCGTATTTCGTTTTATAGTAACGTCGAATATCTTATAGGCCTACAATTTACCAGTTTTTATTTAGAAAAATACATAGAAATGTAACCGTAGGTATAAGTATCTTTATACAAAGGATATGCTCCATTTTGACCATACCTGAATCAATTTTGACTAGCGAGACAAAACGTACGTATGTCTTAAAAATGAATGGCCGTAAAATTCTTAATTTTTTTTATATAGGACTTCTATAACATCTAGTTGTGCACCTCCCTTTTTTATTGCAATCGGCATTGCCAAAAGGTAGTTGCCTGTAGTGTTTTCTTGAATTTTTATCATAACTCAGAAAAGATAAACAGTAGAATGTTGAAATGAAATTTTGTTTATGGAATTGCTATAATATCTAGTTATAAACCTTCATTTTTGGTTCCACTTGTCCTTTCCAAAAGGGCAGTTTAATTTTTGTAGGAAACATTTAATTTATTAAATTGACATTGACAGCTGGCAAAATATAATACTGAGAATTATGTACGAAATAAACGAAAACAACATCTCTTTCTTTACAAGTTTTCTTGCGATTACAATAATTTTGTGTAGTGCAATATAAGAAATAGTGATAAACATTTTAAATTTTTTCAAAACATGATCCATTTTGAAGGGAAGTTCGAAGATATGAAACGAATGGAAGTTGAAGCACAATTAGCCGTAGAATGATCTGACTTTCAAGCGATGACACAGTAATTCTTCTTAAATTTAGACATGGTTTCTGGGATCTTCTGTGTCCAGTTACACTTTGGTTCAGTTTTAATTTAATTACCCAAAAGTATGCACGGTAAAAATATGAGACCTCAAAAAGTCCCTATTCCTTATGAAACTACATATAATTGTATAAAATTTTAAGTTATTACATAAATGGTTTTACCTGTATGGGATGACCAAAAATCGGCAACTGCGATTTCAAAATTTTTTTCACTAACGTGAAATTATTTAACAATTAAAATTTAGTGTATTATGGAAAGTATTTTAATAATAATATATTTATATAAATAGGAAACGTCAAAATTTCTTAATAAAAAATTGTACATTTGATGTGATATTTTATTTGTGTATAATAGTATTTCTTAAACGAATCTTTTATTATAATAGCAATAAAAATAGGGACTAATTTTACATACATATATATAAACGTCAGATATCAAAAAAATAAATATTTTAAATACACCACATTTAACATTCAGTATATTTGCATATATTTCGCTCACTATTATAATATATGAAAACATAATTCAATTTATAATATCTACGAATAATAATATGAAAACATAATTCAATTTATAATATATATTCACATTTTCCAAAAAAAAATCAAATAAAAGTTTCATATTGAATTGTCAAAAGTGACGGATGACTGCGTGATTCTTCTTAAATTTAGACATGGCCTCTGGGATCCATTGTTTCAGAATACCAATTTTACGCAGGTTTTATTTATTAAAGAAGGAATTAATTGTTTGTTTTAGAATTGTTATTAATTTAATTTTAGTATTGTGTTTGTTATATTTTAAAATATTATTGTATTTTTTTTTATAATAATAATAAGTAAAATTTACAATAATATTTTAAAATATAACAAACACAATACTAAAATTAAATGAATAACAATTCTAAAACAAACAATTAATTCCTTCTTTTTTTAAAAAACACTTTGACCTTCACCTAACAAAATGGCGCGAAATATTTTAAACATTTTAAAATTCTTTAAAACTGTCTTAACCTTCGACTGTAATTAAAAAATGCAAGTCTAAACGGTACTTAGTGCAAGTTGTCCGTTAGAATGTGGCACACCATTTTTATTGTTTAAAATTTTATTTTTATTTTATTTTATATGACTATTTTACAATTTTTTCGACACTGTTAAATGAAAATTTAACATTTATTTATTTATATTTTTACATTTTGACTTTTCCATGTTTTCAAAAATACTTTTATATTTAAATTATACATATACTATGATAAGCAAACTGAAAAATTTCATGTAAGTAATACTGTACAATTATTATATTTTATACAATTTGTCTTAAAACCAACACATTAACAAACAATGTAATAATTATAGCTCCTGAAGAAGACCCATGTGGGGTCGAAACTGTCGAGGTTGAAAGAATAAAGTTGGCTGATTTCCAGAAACCATCGTCTATTAAATAATTTACCCAGCCAAGAAACATCCCTACTCTACAAATAATATTTACCTTATATTATAAATATGCAAATATCTGCTGTAGAGACTTGTTTTTCTTTAAAACAAGTGATTGTTTTACCTTGGTTATAACAATACACACATATCCCCCGAAATACTTGTTCTTTCGCATGCAAGTCTATTGCGGCGATGAAATGAACTATTTCATGTGTTACTCTTTCTGCGACGAAGTGAGTTGACTTAGGGTACGTGCACAACGGAGCCGTGATTCTAGATGATAGCAGAGATGATAGATGAAAGATGGGAGTATGAGCGCTGATGGGTGTGCACAATGAAGCTTAAAAACATCATTGCGGATATGGTAGTTAGTTTCAAAATGTCGAATAGCGAAGATGAATACTTTTGCTCTGCAGCCACAAAGTGGTTTATTAGAAGTAGAAAACGCAAGTTATCTGGCCGCAAGTACCATGTGCACCCTATTAATCAAAAACGACGTACACTGGGTGAATATCATCACCTGTACAAAGAACTGCGGAATTATCCAGATCGTTTTTATGAGTATCTACGAATGGAACCAAGTACTTTTAATTACATTTTAAAAACAATTAAACCAAGACTTGTTAAACGGTGGAAAAATTGTCATAGAAGTCCTATATGTGTCGAAGAAAAGTTAGTAATAACATTAAGGTAAGTAACTGTTTAATAATAAGTAAATTATGAAATAAGTACATTTATGTGTGTAAGTTCATTACGGTACAACAAAAATACGAGTAGCTACAACGTAGTACCAAGACAATGTTTTGTTGTAAACCATGTTACCATGGAAACTGATAGGTGTTATTATTGTTCGGTGGTTGTTCTGTTGAGGACGTGGTACCAGAAGGAAACGAATTTGCTTGCGAATTATACGCATACCACATAATCAATTCTTGCACCTTGGATCTAAACTGCAACTTGGTTAAAGGTTCCATTTTTTGAACGTGAGGTAAAATAGATTCAAAGAAAGCACGATCTTCGTCCATTGGCTTGTTCTCGACTTTTTCTTTTTTATTCTGTAAAAGCTTCAATTTTTCCTTTTCAACGTTTAATAACGCTTGCCCGATCATATCATCCGATCTTTTCCTTTTTCTACTTGCTAATGCAACTCTGGGTTCCCTAGATGGTTCACTTGTAAAGGATGTTGACGAGCGAGGAGTTGGAGGGAAATCAGTATCTATTTGCGAGTCATCTGCATCGTCTTCAGCAAAAGAAGGCTGCGTGGTGTCAGTGTCGTTTCTAGCTTGAGTGTCTTCGTCCACTGCCTCGTCCACTGCCTCGTCCACTGTTTCGTTCTCGTCAGGACTGTTTACAGGCATCTCAATTGCACAAGACAAATTGGAGGTAGATTTTCGAGGCGTAAATTGATCTTTTAAAAATAAAAGACTTTTAAAATAAGACCACTTTGATTTTATGAGAATCGCCGCTCCGTCTCCAGATTTTGGCTTTGGACATTTGGCCAATTCTTTTCTAAAAGTATCTCTGAGGTACTTCCATTTACTGAGTTGTAATCTGGACTTTTCTTCTGATGTTACCATATTTTTAAGTACATAAGGATTTCACATTCGTCTTTCGTCCTTACGTTTCTTCATTGCCTTCTTCACTCTCCGTTGACCTGGTTTCACTGTCATCGCCAAGTGAAATAATCAATGGTTCAATTAAGGTGTCCATGATTCCATCTAATTTCCTTATCTTTTCTTCTTCCTTGATCACATGGCTAATACAATTTTGCCAGTCAGTACTCGAAACACTCTGGATTGCCTGTAAAAAAAGTTGTTGCACATCTTTTAATTTAAAGGTTGTGTTTTTCGATGCAACTTCATTTTTTATTTTTGCCCATATCAATTCAATGAGGTTCAGTTCACAATGATACGGTGGTAATCTTAACGCAACTTTATTATTTTTTTTTGCCATTTCATCGATAACATAGGAATCATATTCATTTCTATGCAGTTGTATTAAATGCAAGAGTTCAGATCGTACCATATCGTTATCGAAAGTTATGTCTTTTGATTGTAACCATTCCTGCATTAATTTTTTTCTCGACGATGAAGTTGGAATTTTTTCTGATTTACGACTGTGGTACAATGCATTATCCATAACAATCACAGAATTATCTGGTATTTTATCTAACAGTTTAGAAAACCACTCTTCAAATACTTTACTATTCATTTCTTCGTAGTAATCAGCAGTTTTTTTACCTTCAAATAATAATAATGCCTGATCTACAAAACCAAATTCAGATCCAACATGTAAAACGATGAGACGCTTTCCTTTCCCGGAAGGATTTTTTAAACCAGTAGAAAGGCCTTCAATAAAAGCTTGTCTTTTACTTTGGATGCTGGTATCAGTCCACACTTTTTTGTTAGTGTGTCCTTCATTTACCCAAGTTTCATCGAGATAATAAATTACTTGACCATTTGAACGGAATTGTTTGATGCTTCTTAAATATTTACATCTCCATCGAATAATATCATCACGTTCAATCAATACGCTTTTTCTATTTCGTTTTACAAATCTGTAAAATATGAATTACTCAAATAGGTATTCTCTTGCCTGTAAAATAATGTACAAATAAACTTACTTGAAATTGATCATCTTCATAAAAGTATACAATGAAGAACGAGACATTTGTGGAAGATCTTGTCGATTTCGTATTTTATTTAAAATTTTATCCACAGTTGGTATTTCATTGTCGTGGAAGAAACTATGGACTATTTGTCTCACAGAGTTCTTTGTAGAATCGTCATAGATTGTGATTAAATTAGGTCGTCCTCCAGAATGTTTGGATTCAGTAACATTTCCACTTTCTTTATGTTCTTTTATTACACGGAAAATAGTAGATTTTGCAACACCTAAAATATATATTTTTAATATATTATAATACATAACCTTCTTTGACAACTTACCTGCTGTGCTGGACATTTTCACAACGATAGCTGTAATATTCATTTTTGGTACATCAGTACTCAATACCTTGTACATATTTATTAAATATTGTTTTTCGCTAACAGATAAATGGCCTACATCTAAACGTCTACGTTTCTTTAGTGGAGACATTCCACTTGTACTTGGTGTTGAATCCGGACCTGGGTTCATATTATAAAACAAATGTAATAAACAGGTAATAAGAACAATATTTGTTGATAAAACGTCAAGTTACAAAACTTGTAAAATGTCACAAAAGTCACAAAGATGTGAAAACGATAAAACAAAGACTTCAATAAAATTTGAAGCACACAAAACTTGTCAAATATCACAAATGATATAAAATTCAATAATAATGAGATAACACAAAGTTAGTTCTGAAAAGAACTGATTTATATTTACGAAAAATCAGAATAAAAGCAAAAAACTAAAAAACTGATCACCATGAAACGAAACTGACAGAAATATCGTTCAATGTAAAAATGGCGCTGCGTCAACCAATCAGAAGCATTTATTTTAGTGCGTCAACTTCAGGTCACTCTTCCTAGTTATTAAATGGACTATAGAGTTTATAATTTGTACATTTTTTTAAGTTTCGTATTTCGTTTTATAGTAACGTCGAATATCTTATAGGCCTACAATTTACCAGTTTTTATTTAGAAAAATACATAGAAATGTAACCGTAGGTATAAGTATCTTTATACAAAGGATATGCTCCATTTTGACCATACCTGAATCAATTTTGACTAGCGAGACAAAACGTACGTATGTCTTAAAAATGAATGGCCGTAAAATTCTTAATTTTTTTTATATAGGACTTCTATAACATCTAGTTGTGCACCTCCCTTTTTTATTGCAATCGGCATTGCCAAAAGGTAGTTGCCTGTAGTGTTTTCTTGAATTTTTATCATAACTCAGAAAAGATAAACAGTAGAATGTTGAAATGAAATTTTGTTTATGGAATTGCTATAATATCTAGTTATAAACCTTCATTTTTGGTTCCACTTGTCCTTTCCAAAAGGGCAGTTTAATTTTTGTAGGAAACATTTAATTTATTAAATTGACATTGACAGCTGGCAAAATATAATACTGAGAATTATGTACGAAATAAACGAAAACAACATCTCTTTCTTTACAAGTTTTCTTGCGATTACAATAATTTTGTGTAGTGCAATATAAGAAATAGTGATAAACATTTTAAATTTTTTCAAAACATGATCCATTTTGAAGGGAAGTTCGAAGATATGAAACGAATGGAAGTTGAAGCACAATTAGCCGTAGAATGATCTGACTTTCAAGCGATGACACAGTAATTCTTCTTAAATTTAGACATGGTTTCTGGGATCTTCTGTGTCCAGTTACACTTTGGTTCAGTTTTAATTTAATTACCCAAAAGTATGCACGGTAAAAATATGAGACCTCAAAAAGTCCCTATTCCTTATGAAACTACATATAATTGTATAAAATTTTAAGTTATTACATAAATGGTTTTACCTGTATGGGATGACCAAAAATCGGCAACTGCGATTTCAAAATTTTTTTCACTAACGTGAAATTATTTAACAATTAAAATTTAGTGTATTATGGAAAGTATTTTAATAATAATATATTTATATAAATAGGAAACGTCAAAATTTCTTAATAAAAAATTGTACATTTGATGTGATATTTTATTTGTGTATAATAGTATTTCTTAAACGAATCTTTTATTATAATAGCAATAAAAATAGGGACTAATTTTACATACATATATATAAACGTCAGATATCAAAAAAATAAATATTTTAAATACACCACATTTAACATTCAGTATATTTGCATATATTTCGCTCACTATTATAATATATGAAAACATAATTCAATTTATAATATCTACGAATAATAATATGAAAACATAATTCAATTTATAATATATATTCACATTTTCCAAAAAAAAATCAAATAAAAGTTTCATATTGAATTGTCAAAAGTGACGGATGACTGCGTAATTCTTCTTAAATTTAGACATGGCCTCTGGGATCCATTGTTTCAGAATACCAATTTTACGCAGGTTTTATTTATTAAAGAAGGAATTAATTGTTTGTTTTAGAATTGTTATTAATTTAATTTTAGTATTGTGTTTGTTATATTTTAAAATATTATTGTATTTTTTTTTATAATAATAATAAGTAAAATTTACAATAATATTTTAAAATATAACAAACACAATACTAAAATTAAATGAATAACAATTCTAAAACAAACAATTAATTCCTTCTTTTTTTAAAAAACACTTTGACCTTCACCTAACAAAATGGCGCGAAATATTTTAAACATTTTAAAATTCTTTAAAACTGTCTTAACCTTCGACTGTAATTAAAAAATGCAAGTCTAAACGGTACTTAGTGCAAGTTGTCCGTTAGAATGTGGCACACCATTTTTATTGTTTAAAATTTTATTTTTATTTTATTTTATATGACTATTTTACAATTTTTTCGACACTGTTAAATGAAAATTTAACATTTATTTATTTATATTTTTACATTTTGACTTTTCCATGTTTTCAAAAATACTTTTATATTTAAATTATACATATACTATGATAAGCAAACTGAAAAATTTCATGTAAGTAATACTGTACAATTATTATATTTTATACAATTTGTCTTAAAACCAACACATTAACAAACAATGTAATAATTATAGCTCCTGAAGAAGACCCATGTGGGGTCGAAACTGTCGAGGTTGAAAGAATAAAGTTGGCTGATTTCCAGAAACCATCGTCTATTAAATAATTTACCCAGCCAAGAAACATCCCTACTCTACAAATAATATTTACCTTATATTATAAATATGCAAATATCTGCTGTAGAGACTTGTTTTTCTTTAAAACAGGTGATTGTTTTACCTTGGTTATAACAATACACACATATCCCCCGAAATACTTGTTCTTTCGCATGCAAGTCTATTGCGGCGATGAAATGAACTATTTCATGTGTTACTCTTTCTGCGACGAAGTGAGTTGACTTAGGGTACGTGCACAACGGAGCCGTGATTCTAGATGATAGCAGAGATGATAGATGAAAGATGGGAGTATGAGCGCTGATGGGTGTGCACAATGAAGCTTAAAAACATCATTGCGGATATGGTAGTTAGTTTCAAAATGTCGAATAGCGAAGATGAATACTTTTGCTCTGCAGCCACAAAGTGGTTTATTAGAAGTAGAAAACGCAAGTTATCTGGCCGCAAGTACCATGTGCACCCTATTAATCAAAAACGACGTACACTGGGTGAATATCATCACCTGTACAAAGAACTGCGGAATTATCCAGATCGTTTTTATGAGTATCTACGAATGGAACCAAGTACTTTTAATTACATTTTAAAAACAATTAAACCAAGACTTGTTAAACGGTGGAAAAATTGTCATAGAAGTCCTATATGTGTCGAAGAAAAGTTAGTAATAACATTAAGGTAAGTAACTGTTTAATAATAAGTAAATTATGAAATAAGTACATTTATGTGTGTAAGTTCATTACGGTACAACAAAAATACGAGTAGCTACAACGTAGTACCAAGACAATGTTTTGTTGTAAACCATGTTACCATGGAAACTGATAGGTGTTATTATTGTTCGGTGGTTGTTCTGTTGAGGACGTGGTACCAGAGGGAAACGAATTTGCTTGCGAATTATACGCATACCACATAATCAATTCTTGCACCTTGGATCTAAACTGCAACTTGGTTAAAGGTTCCATTTTTTGAACGTGAGGTAAAATAGATTCAAAGAAAGCACGATCTTCGTCCATTGGCTTGTTCTCGACTTTTTCTTTTTTATTCTGTAAAAGCTTCAATTTTTCCTTTTCAACGTTTAATAACGCTTGCCCGATCATATCATCCGATCTTTTCCTTTTTCTACTTGCTAATGCAACTCTGGGTTCCCTAGATGGTTCACTTGTAAAGGATGTTGACGAGCGAGGAGTTGGAGGGAAATCAGTATCTATTTGCGAGTCATCTGCATCGTCTTCAGCAAAAGAAGGCTGCGTGGTGTCAGTGTCGTTTCTAGCTTGAGTGTCTTCGTCCACTGCCTCGTCCACTGCCTCGTCCACTGTTTCGTTCTCGTCAGGACTGTTTACAGGCATCTCAATTGCACAAGACAAATTGGAGGTAGATTTTCGAGGCGTAAATTGATCTTTTAAAAATAAAAGACTTTTAAAATAAGACCACTTTGATTTTATGAGAATCGCCGCTCCGTCTCCAGATTTTGGCTTTGGACATTTGGCCAATTCTTTTCTAAAAGTATCTCTGAGGTACTTCCATTTACTGAGTTGTAATCTGGACTTTTCTTCTGATGTTACCATATTTTTAAGTACATAAGGATTTCACATTCGTCTTTCGTCCTTACGTTTCTTCATTGCCTTCTTCACTCTCCGTTGACCTGGTTTCACTGTCATCGCCAAGTGAAATAATCAATGGTTCAATTAAGGTGTCCATGATTCCATCTAATTTCCTTATCTTTTCTTCTTCCTTGATCACATGGCTAATACAATTTTGCCAGTCAGTACTCGAAACACTCTGGATTGCCTGTAAAAAAAGTTGTTGCACATCTTTTAATTTAAAGGTTGTGTTTTTCGATGCAACTTCATTTTTTATTTTTGCCCATATCAATTCAATGAGGTTCAGTTCACAATGATACGGTGGTAATCTTAACGCAACTTTATTATTTTTTTTTGCCATTTCATCGATAACATAGGAATCATATTCATTTCTATGCAGTTGTATTAAATGCAAGAGTTCAGATCGTACCATATCGTTATCGAAAGTTATGTCTTTTGATTGTAACCATTCCTGCATTAATTTTTTTCTCGACGATGAAGTTGGAATTTTTTCTGATTTACGACTGTGGTACAATGCATTATCCATAACAATCACAGAATTATCTGGTATTTTATCTAACAGTTTAGAAAACCACTCTTCAAATACTTTACTATTCATTTCTTCGTAGTAATC
Organism: Stenolophus ochropezus; assembly: GCA_035578165.1. NCBI lineage: Eukaryota > Metazoa > Arthropoda > Insecta > Coleoptera > Carabidae > Stenolophus > Stenolophus ochropezus. Next base: position 33,619,669 of record JAQOWZ010000006.1, on the reverse strand, counting down.
AGCAGTTTTTTTACCTTCAAATAATAATAATGCCTGATCTACAAAACCAAATTCAGATCCAACATGTAAAACGATGAGACGCTTTCCTTTCCCGGAAGGATTTTTTAAACCAGTAGAAAGGCCTTCAATAAAAGCTTGTCTTTTACTTTGGATGCTGGTATCAGTCCACACTTTTTTGTTAGTGTGTCCTTCATTTACCCAAGTTTCATCGAGATAATAAATTACTTGACCATTTGAACGGAATTGTTTGATGCTTCTTAAATATTTACATCTCCATCGAATAATATCATCACGTTCAATAAATACGCTTTTTCTATTTCGTTTTACAAATCTGTAAAATATGAATTACTCAAATAGGTATTCTCTTGCCTGTAAAATAATGTACAAATAAACTTACTTGAAATTGATCATCTTCATAAAAGTATACAATGAAGAACGAGACATTTGTGGAAGATCTTGTCGATTTCGTATTTTATTTAAAATTTTATCCACAGTTGGTATTTCATTGTCGTGGAAGAAACTATGGACTATTTGTCTCACAGAGTTCTTTGTAGAATCGTCATAGATTGTGATTAAATTAGGTCGTCCTCCAGAATGTTTGGATTCAGTAACATTTCCACTTTCTTTATGTTCTTTTATTACACGGAAAATAGTAGATTTTGCAACACCTAAAATATATATTTTTAATATATTATAATACATAACCTTCTTTGACAACTTACCTGCTGTGCTGGACATTTTCACAACGATAGCTGTAATATTCATTTTTGGTACATCAGTACTCAATACCTTGTACATATTTATTAAATATTGTTTTTCGCTAACAGATAAATGGCCTACATCTAAACGTCTACGTTTCTTTAGTGGAGACATTCCACTTGTACTTGGTGTTGAATCCGGACCTGGGTTCATATTATAAAACAAATGTAATAAACAGGTAATAAGAACAATATTTGTTGATAAAACGTCAAGTTACAAAACTTGTAAAATGTCACAAAAGTCACAAAGATGTGAAAACGATAAAACAAAGACTTCAATAAAATTTGAAGCACACAAAACTTGTCAAATATCACAAATGATATAAAATTCAATAATAATGAGATAACACAAAGTTAGTTCTGAAAAGAACTGATTTATATTTACGAAAAATCATAATAAAAGCAAAAAACTAAAAAACTGATCACCATGAAACGAAACTGACAGAAATATCGTTCAATGTAAAAATGGCGCTGCGTCAACCAATCAGAAGCATTTATTTTAGTGCGTCAACTTCAGGTCACTCTTCCTAGTTATTAAATGGACTATAGAGTTTATAATTTGTACATTTTTTTAAGTTTCGTATTTCGTTTTATAGTAACGTCGAATATCTTATAGGCCTACAATTTACCAGTTTTTATTTAGAAAAATACATAGAAATGTAACCGTAGGTATAAGTATCTTTATACAAAGGATATGCTCCATTTTGACCATACCTGAATCAATTTTGACTAGCGAGACAAAACGTACGTATGTCTTAAAAATGAATGGCCGTAAAATTCTTAATTTTTTTTATATAGGACTTCTATAACATCTAGTTGTGCACCTCCCTTTTTTATTGCAATCGGCATTGCCAAAAGGTAGTTGCCTGTAGTGTTTTCTTGAATTTTTATCATAACTCAGAAAAGATAAACAGTAGAATGTTGAAATGAAATTTTGTTTATGGAATTGCTATAATATCTAGTTATAAACCTTCATTTTTGGTTCCACTTGTCCTTTCCAAAAGGGCAGTTTAATTTTTGTAGGAAACATTTAATTTATTAAATTGACATTGACAGCTGGCAAAATATAATACTGAGAATTATGTACGAAATAAACGAAAACAACATCTCTTTCTTTACAAGTTTTCTTGCGATTACAATAATTTTGTGTAGTGCAATATAAGAAATAGTGATAAACATTTTAAATTTTTTCAAAACATGATCCATTTTGAAGGGAAGTTCGAAGATATGAAACGAATGGAAGTTGAAGCACAATTAGCCGTAGAATGATCTGACTTTCAAGCGATGACACAGTAATTCTTCTTAAATTTAGACATGGTTTCTGGGATCTTCTGTGTCCAGTTACACTTTGGTTCAGTTTTAATTTAATTACCCAAAAGTATGCACGGTAAAAATATGAGACCTCAAAAAGTCCCTATTCCTTATGAAACTACATATAATTGTATAAAATTTTAAGTTATTACATAAATGGTTTTACCTGTATGGGATGACCAAAAATCGGCAACTGCGATTTCAAAATTTTTTTCACTAACGTGAAATTATTTAACAATTAAAATTTAGTGTATTATGGAAAGTATTTTAATAATAATATATTTATATAAATAGGAAACGTCAAAATTTCTTATTAAAAAATTGTACATTTGATGTGATATTTTATTTGTGTATAATAGTATTTCTTAAACGAATCTTTTATTATAATAGCAATAAAAATAGGGACTTATTTTACATACATATATATAAACGTCAGATATCAAAAAAATAAATATTTTAAATACACCACATTTAACATTCAGTATATTTGCATATATTTCGCTCACTATTATAATATATGAAAACATAATTCAATTTATAATATCTACGAATAATAATATGAAAACATAATTCAATTTATAATATATATTCACATTTTCCAAAAAAAAATCAAATAAAAGTTTCATATTGAATTGTCAAAAGTGACGGATGACTGCGTGATTCTTCTTAAATTTAGACATGGCCTCTGGGATCCATTGTTTCAGAATACCAATTTTACGCAGGTTTTATTTATTAAAGAAGGAATTAATTGTTTGTTTTAGAATTGTTATTAATTTAATTTTAGTATTGTGTTTGTTATATTTTAAAATATTATTGTATTTTTTTTTATAATAATAATAAGTAAAATTTACAATAATATTTTAAAATATAACAAACACAATACTAAAATTAAATGAATAACAATTCTAAAACAAACAATTAATTCCTTCTTTTTTTAAAAAACACTTTGACCTTCACCTAACAAAATGGCGCGAAATATTTTAAACATTTTAAAATTCTTTAAAACTGTCTTAACCTTCGACTGTAATTAAAAAATGCAAGTCTAAACGGTACTTAGTGCAAGTTGTCCGTTAGAATGTGGCACACCATTTTTATTGTTTAAAATTTTATTTTTATTTTATTTTATATGACTATTTTACAATTTTTTCGACACTGTTAAATGAAAATTTAACATTTATTTATTTATATTTTTACATTTTGACTTTTCCATGTTTTCAAAAATACTTTTATATTTAAATTATACATATACTATGATAAGCAAACTGAAAAATTTCATGTAAGTAATACTGTACAATTATTATATTTTATACAATTTGTCTTAAAACCAACACATTAACAAACGATGTAATAATTATAGCTCCTGAAGAAGACCCATGTGGGGTCGAAACTGTCGAGGTTGAAAGAATAAAGTTGGCTGATTTTCAGAAACCATCGTCTATTAAATAATTTACCCAGCCAAGAAACATCCCTACTCTACAAATAATATTTACCTTATATTATAAATATGCAAATATCTGCTGTAGAGACTTGTTTTTCTTTAAAACAGGTGATTGTTTTACCTTGGTTATAACAATACACACATATCCCCCGAAATACTTGTTCTTTCGCATGCAAGTCTATTGCGGCGATGAAATGAACTATTTCATGTGTTACTCTTTCTGCGACGAAGTGAGTTGACTTAGGGTACGTGCACAACGGAGCCGTGATTCTAGATGATAGCAGAGATGATAGATGAAAGATGGGAGTATGAGCGCTGATGGGTGTGCACAATGAAGCTTAAAAACATCATTGCGGATATGGTAGTTAGTTTCAAAATGTCGAATAGCGAAGATGAATACTTTTGCTCTGCAGCCACAAAGTGGTTTATTAGAAGTAGAAAACGCAAGTTATCTGGCCGCAAGTACCATGTGCACCCTATTAATCAAAAACGACGTACACTGGGTGAATATCATCACCTGTACAAAGAACTGCGGAATTATCCAGATCGTTTTTATGAGTATCTACGAATGGAACCAAGTACTTTTAATTACATTTTAAAAACAATTAAACCAAGACTTGTTAAACGGTGGAAAAATTGTCATAGAAGTCCTATATGTGTCGAAGAAAAGTTAGTAATAACATTAAGGTAAGTAACTGTTTAATAATAAGTAAATTATGAAATAAGTACATTTATGTGTGTAAGTTCATTACGGTACAACAAAAATACGAGTAGCTACAACGTAGTACCAAGACAATGTTTTGTTGTAAACCATGTTACCATGGAAACTGATAGGTGTTATTATTGTTCGGTGGTTGTTCTGTTGAGGACGTGGTACCAGAAGGAAACGAATTTGCTTGCGAATTATACGCATACCACATAATCAATTCTTGCACCTTGGATCTAAACTGCAACTTGGTTAAAGGTTCCATTTTTTGAACGTGAGGTAAAATAGATTCAAAGAAAGCACGATCTTCGTCCATTGGTTTGTTCTCGACTTTTTCTTTTTTATTCTGTAAAAGCTTCAATTTTTCCTTTTCAACGTTTAATAACGCTTGCCCGATCATATCATCCGATCTTTTCCTTTTTCTACTTGCTAATGCAACTCTGGGTTCCCTAGATGGTTCACTTGTAAAGGATGTTGACGAGCGAGGAGTTGGAGGGAAATCAGTATCTATTTGCGAGTCATCTGCATCGTCTTCAGCAAAAGAAGGCTGCGTGGTGTCAGTGTCGTTTCTAGCTTGAGTGTCTTCGTCCACTGCCTCGTCCACTGCCTCGTCCACTGTTTCGTTCTCGTCAGGACTGTTTACAGGCATCTCAATTGCACAAGACAAATTGGAGGTAGATTTTCGAGGCGTAAATTGATCTTTTAAAAATAAAAGACTTTTAAAATAAGACCACTTTGATTTTATGAGAATCGCCGCTCCGTCTCCAGATTTTGGCTTTGGACATTTGGCCAATTCTTTTCTAAAAGTATCTCTGAGGTACTTCCATTTACTTTTCGCATTACCCTCTAAAACAAAAATGTTGCATTATAATTTCAATTGATTTATCTTGTCGGTATTTCAATATGTATGTAAATTGAATTCAAGTCTGTATAATTCTACCCACATAGCGACTAAATAATATTTGTTTTTTCAGATATTTAGCAACTGGCGCATCCTTTAGAAGCTTGGCGTTCTCATTTAGAATGGGATTTTCTACAGTCGCTTCAATAGTAAAAAGTACGGTGAAAGTTTTATGGATAGAGCTACAACCTAAACACATGCCAGTACCAACAAACGAACTATTTGCAGAAATAGCTACAAAATTTTATTAAACATGGAACTTTCCAAATTGCATTGGAGCAATCGATGGAAAGCATGTTCGAATCAACTGCCGCAGTCACTCAGGAACGATGTACTATAATTATAAAAGCTTTTTTTCGCTTGTGTTACTTGGTGTCGCTGATGCCGATTATAAATTTTCTGTGATTGATGTTGGAGGGTATAGAAAACAAAGCGATGGAGGTATGTTTCGATCTTCAGCTTTATTTCATTTGATGGAGACGAAACGGCTACAAATTCCATCTGATAGTTTTCTCCCAAATACCGAAATTAAATTACCGTATGTCTTTATTGGGGACGAAGCGTTCCCTTTATTAGATCATTTAATGAAACCTTATGGCAAAAATCAACTAAACTTGGAAACTGAATATTTTAACACCCGACTATCACGCGCCAGAAAAACAATAGAATGTGCATTTGGAATTCTCTATTCTAAATGGCGAATATTATCCAAAGCAATTGGAACGACCGAAAAAACTGCTGATACGATTATAAAAGCTATTTGTATTTTACATAACACTATAATAGACAAAGAAGGGTTTGAAAGACATTTGCAAGAAGTGGTAGAACTTCCTAGAACAGCTAATTTTCAACAGCGACAAACTGGGCGTCCAGCGGATTCGTCAAAATTAGTTCGCGATACTTTTAAATCATATGTCTGTAGGAATCGAATTCAATTTATTTAAGTAGGTACTTTATGATAAATCTACCCACACATGTAAAAATAAAAAATAGTTCATAATAGAAGTATGTCATTTTACTCACTTGTAGTATTTAAAATAGAAGCGACTTCTTCCCATTTCTTCTCTAGTACAAACCTGTTGTGATGGTCAGGGTGAGCTTGATTCCACACACATTGATGTTTGAAAACTTCCGAAATTAAATTTTCGACATTGACATTCATTTTTAAGGTTAAATTCCTACACGATACAAGAGTGCAGCGCGCAAAAGAATAGTGAAATCTATTCTCCAAATTATAAGCGAGTATAGAACCCTTGATACTCGCTGCACTCGCAGCGCCGTTGTGCACACCTTCATAAAAATATACGATATATTTCTATCAGCGCTGTTAAAAGACCTCTATCATCACTGCTATCATCTTATATCACAGCTCCGTTGTGCACGTACCCTTAGGCAGTGACCTTTGTGGGACCACCCTGACTTGTTGGACGTTGGACGTGCGTAAAATAGGTTATGTTCAAATTTCCAGTTTAACGTTTAAAAATTCAAATATTATTTGGGAACAATAGCACACATTTACAGGTAAAAGTAACCAATTCTTAATTACAATACATTATACTGGAGTATTGCCCAGTTCTCTACTTACTTTTTTGTTCCAAAGAAAAAACATGAACATAATTTATATGAAATGAAACTGACTTTTGGAATGTCAGTAACATAGTTATTATAATTAATAAATGACTACTAATTTTATTCTGTGGAAGATAATTTTGATTGTAATACTGCAGACTTTTCATTAACGATATTTAATTTTATTTCGCGTTTGATTTAAAATGATATATGAATATAGTAGTAATAAAATCTTCTTGAATAAATGTGTAATTTTATAGGTATTTAAAAAGTATTTTTATATTTTTATAACTGTTAAAACCGTTCGTTTTGAAATTATTAATGAATTCCGCTGTTTGAGAACCTATTTTCTTCAAAATCTACTACACAGAACAATTAAAAAAGCAAATTTACAAATTTGATCATTATGTTATTATACAAATGTTTCAGAAATTTTAACAACAATGTCAAAGTTAAAAATATACGTGGTAAATTACAAGAATACTTTATAAAATCGTACAAATTCTAATAATTTTATAATATACTTACATTTTGTAGTTAATTTAGTCCTCAATAACGATAGGAACCAAATTGCATTATATCGTACCTGCGCGTATTTTTTAATCTGACATCCCTTAAGATTAATAGCACAGTCAGTAAGAAACTGACAATGGGGCTTATTATGTAACTCAGTGGTTAATTTTTAACCAGTTGCTAAATTTATTGACAAATAAAAACAAACATTACAAGTGATGTTTTGATATTTTCTCCAGTGCTTTCTATTTTCATTGGAGAAAAATTTAGCAACTGGTTAAAACGGCCAATTCAGTTTTTACCTTTTCAAATTTTCTTTTAGTTTCAGAGAAAAATTGAAAATAGGTCGACTTGAAAGTTTCGCAAAAAAACAAGTTCGCGTTGTCATAGTAACTGGCATTATTTATTTAGTTTTATTTGCTTGCAAATAGAATAATCTGTTGCAATCGTTGAAAATGTTGTCAAAAAGCAACGATTTCTCTTAATTTAATGCTATGGCAATCGATCCAGTGTTATGGCCAACAAAGAGCCATGGTTTGTCTATAGCTGATTTTTATCTTTGGGGTCGTTGGAAACAAATAGTAAATTCACTAAATGTAGAGAATTTAAAGGAGAGAATTAGACATGCTGTGACGTCTTTGACTCTGGAAGAAATTCAAAGAAGTTAAAGAATTGCATCGAATATTAGAATTGTGCCCTCAACAAACCGTGAATAGATTAAGTAGAATAGTAATTGTTTATATTATTTTTGTTGTTAAATATATGAACTTAAAGTTAAATAAATTCATTTTAACAATAATTTTGATGACAACACAAACTTGTTTTTTGGGACTTACAATTAGAAAAATTTTAAGTCGAACTATTTTCGATTTTTTTCTGAAATTAAAAGAAAATTTGAAAAGGTTGATACTGAATTAGCAGTTTTGGAAACGCGAAATTTTTATCAAGAATATATAAACATACTGTATATCAAGGCCGCAGAGAATGTTAATATGAATTTTGACTTACTTTATTTGCACATTGCAAAGTTTTCTCGTAGAACTTGTGGCGCAAAATTTGAAGAATGTTTCTTTCATTTCATGTAGTAATTTATATGTTTAATTTCTGAAAATACGACGAAATTTTCCTCCAGTGAACAGATATGCGTTCTGTTAAATAAAAAATAGTAATTAATAAATATGTTTCTTTCGTTAAATATAAATGTATTTACCATTCTTGTTCAACTCCGTCAATAATAATATTGTTTTTCCGATGGTAGCAGAATCATCAGCGAATAGAGTGGTTACCATTTTAAGTTCCAATATATTCAATATCGCTTTTCAGAGGAGGTTATTCTTGACAAGTATTCCAAAGATATATTTTTTGTGAAACTGCTTCCCTGTAAACAATGAAGACTAATATAATAAAGGAAGATAGATTTTATTCAAACGATGCCTTCGTTTTAAAGTGGATTCATTTTTCCAAATATTGTTTAACATCAATGTAAAATATATTTGATTTTGATTAAAATAGTCCATACGCTTCGATTGAAATTCAATCCTTTTCTTGTAATATTGAATGAAGGAAAATTTAACTTGTAGATTTCATTTCAGGATTTGATCCATTTTTCTGTATTCAGAAAGAAATATTACTAATTAATAAAAAATATGTAAGCATTGAACACTTTTTTATACAAAAAAAAAGTTTCACCTCATATGAAAGAACTTGTATTACTGTATTACGATTTCAGATATGTAATTGCAATAATCCAAATAACGATATAATTGAATCCTATTTTTATTTGGTTCGACGTACTTTACAGGTACAATGCAGTGTATATTTCAGTTTCCAATATCTATAATTATGAAATCCATAAATAATATTTTTTATAAATTAATAATAACATTCCATTTTATTTCGTTGTGAAACATGAAAATTTTTTATATTTGTGTATCTTTTTTATATATTATGAATTTACCTTTTAATTAGTTACATTAATTTAACAAATCTTTCAACATTTTTTTACAAAGGTATAATTTTGAAAAACTATTTAAATTATTTGTTTGTAAATTATATGAGTTGCCAGATAATTCTAAAATTAAAAAGTTAAATAATGTAAAGATATAACTGTAAAAAAATATTTATAATTTTTTTATTTACATTTTCGTTTCACAAATATTTTATTCAATTAAAATTATACGATTCGTTTACAAAACGTATTTCTTGGTGAAATTGTAGAAAAGTAATAAGTCATTTAAATTTAAAATAAAATTTTTATAACCTGGCAACGCAATTACATAGAAACATATACACACGCACATTCACATTTTTGCGATTTTATTTTTCGTTTATTGGATTATAATGTTGCAATGTGCTTCAATTGCTTCATACCCACCAGCCAGTATGTGAGGAATAATTAAAATGAAGCTTATTATTATTATTTTTTTATTACCTTAAGCTCTAATATTAAAGCAAAATATAGCAAAAATCCACTGGTATTGGGCATTAAAATATTATATTCATGCCATTGCCTTGCTAAAGTACCATCCAAGTAGGTAATTGTGGATTATATGATATATGTATGTACAGTTTTATAAAAATCAAAACATTTTTCTCAAATTCATACTACAGTGACAATGGCTTAAATATAATATTTTAACGCCAACCAATGGTATTTAAGATTTATTCCATACTTTGCGGGTTTATTTATTATTATTTAAAGCTGAAAACATGTATAAATGTATTCTGTTGCATGATATTTGAGATACGATGATAGTATGGGTTGCTCACAATTCTTCATTTTTAGATGGCATTAATTGAATATTATTGACAGCGGTATAGTTTAAATGCCATTACAAATTTTATGTCTTACTAGTATATTATTGTACTTATATGACATAGATACGAGATACTATATACAGTATTTAATACCCGCGCAGGTATTATTTTATATGAAAAGCCCAAGGCATTAATAGTTACCACGATAATACTAACAACCAAATGTCATTTTTTATTTAATTCTCTGGATTTTAAGGTAGATGCATGAACGCACCCTACCTCAATGCAACAATGTAATAAACCTCATACGTCAAAATGCGATATAATAGTTAGTATCAAAACCTGATTTATTTGTTATCTTATACATTTACTTATTATATAAACATGAACTACTACAATGAAAATAAAAAGGTTAGTAACGAATAAACTCCAATAGTGCTATTATTTGGTATCATTTACACTAAAATTGCAGTTATGAAATGATCCCGTAAAAGTGATATTACCGGAAGTAAAACTGGACAATTCTATTGATTCAATAGTTGAAGCAGATGAAGAAGGCTCGCCAGACAACATCTATGAGATTTTATTTTTTGAAGAAATACTATCTTCTAGATAACCCTGCGCAACAGCTGTACTTCTCCATCCTCCATGGCGTTTTAAAACTGTCATACTAGCCCCTGCATCTGCTAACAATGTTGCAGAAGTTCTTCGCAAGCAGTGGCCTGTATATTTAAAAGCATCCTTTAAATACAAGTAACTTGCAATAGTGCTACGAATCTTCCCGAATGTGTTCTTACCTACAGGCTGTACAGTACAGCAACCGTTTCTATAATTTAAAAAAAATCTTTTTTTGGCACAATCTTGCGGTCGTAACGATGCATATTCTTTAATCAGTTTCAAACTATTCATTTCTTTCTCTTCAGTAATTGTAAAAACTCGCTTCTTATCAGTCTTTGTTTCAGGAATATTTATAACAAAGACTGTGCCTCTATCTTCAATATGATCAACTAACATATTCACCAACTCTTGTCGTCGACACGGGCAACTTTAATCACCAGATATGTTTTATTCGGTGCTTTATGAATGAACTTTCACACCTCCTCTCTTGTTAGAATTTTAGACATTTTTGCTTGATATCCTTTAGAACTTTGCTTTAAATATTCCCCAAACATAGAAAACTTTCCAATATTGATATTCTTTTTGACTATCATCGTCTTCTTTAACATAGAATATTTAGTCCACAACGAACTTGGAGAAAATGATTCTGACTATAAAAAATTATTACAGTAATACTATAACAAAAAACGTTCATCAACATACCAATTCCTCGAAATATCCAAGTAACACATTCTCATTTATAATTTCCACAGAGTTATTTACCATCCAGTTTTCAAATTTATTGTATTCTTTATCATACATGTCTTTAGACTTCTTGGGCAACAAAGTTTCAGTAGCTTTTGCAGCTTGTGCCAGTATTTTTTCAGGAATTACATTATATTGATTGTTTATCTTGACGCAGTGACAGAAAAAGGAAAATTTTTTGTTGTTTACAAAAACAGAGTTGTACTTAGTTATCGCATTTATTAATTCATAGCCTACATTCCTAATTTTTTTTTATCTATTTTATTTATTATTTATGTTAGAAAGATTCATTAGTAAGACATAAAATATTGTATGCACCATGGGTATTACTTGATGTTTATAGCCCTCGGGCATAAACATCTTAGTAATACCATTGGTACATAAATAACTATTATTATCGAAGAAAAATATTAATGCAAAGTAATAATTGCAGTATTATAATAAAAGAATTTTTCCTAATCAATCTTTTGCCAAGTAGAAGGAAAATAAAAATAATTAATATAAATTTATTTTTTCTCTTTTAACTTAAGACAAATAAATTATTTTATATATACATACATATATAGTCATGAGAGAACTAAATAGTTTGGGGATGCTCGAGGGGGAAAGGTGAGGCCGAGGGTGCGGGGATGCGGGTGGGGTAACGTTATGCGCCACAAGCTGTCAACGCGCGGTGACATCATGCGCCGCCAGCTGCTTAGCTACCTAGCCAACGTGTTGAAGACCTTGTGACAGTTACTTAGATCTACCTACCTGTCAAATTGTCACAACCTAACCAATGTCTTAAGGACCTAGTCAACGTCTTGACGACCCCACCAACGCCTCAGTTAATGTCTTAAGGACTTGGTCAACGTCTTAAGGACATAGCCAACATGTTGAAGACCTAACCAGCGCCTCAGCCAATGTCTTATGGACTTGGCCAACGTCTTAAGGATCTGTGGAAGTAGGTATAGTAGACGTTTAGGTATATGAAATTCACTTTCGGATACGCCAAATGGTCCTTATAAAGTTTTATGGGACTTGCGGTATTAGTACTTTTAGGCAGGTAGTTTTTTCTGTCGTGTGATGTTAAGGGCCGTACCAGAAATTTTCTTTCAAAATGTTTCCTAATTATGTAGTTTTAAATTTAAAGTAAAATATTTAAATAATAATGCATTTTAAATGCCGTGTTCTATTTTAAATTTGTAAATTGAGAAGAGATTAAATTATTAAAATAAATTCAACAGTAAATTTTAAATACAAACAGATATTAAACAAATATGAGAAATACTTGGTTGTTTAAAAAAAGTGAATTTTATTTTTATTTATATTTCGAATTTTAAGGCCATTATCTGGAAATACTAATAAATATAGCTCACAGAATTTTTTTAATATTTATACATAGAAGAACAAAAACAGAAACTAAGTATTAACCATCTTTCAATGGTAAGAATATCAAAAGAGTATTATGGTTCTAATTCTAAATGTGATATATGTATTATATGTATATATTGTATGTTAGTATAAAGTGTTGTTTTTTTGTTAGATTAATGTTGATATTTCTAAATGTAAAAATATGTTTCTAAATCTGACTACACTGTTCTACATACTTTAGATTATATCTCTATTTTTTTAAAATGTGTTGTTTTTTTAAAGTAGTGTATATGTTATATTTTTCGTAGTATGTACTTAATTTTGTGTTGTTCTTTTGTTATAGGTATAATATTTCTGTAGTTAACTAAAATTATGTATTTATTGTGTCTTATTTCTTATTATATATTTTCAGTTTACAAAATTTATACAAAGTAAGTATGAATTTACTTAATACGGACCTGTTCTTACTTTTCAAGTGATACCTTTGATTTGGGATAATTTATAACACCTGACCACAAAGCTTCCCACCCTTCCATAAAAGGTTGTAAAACCCGCATAAGTCAGTTTCATATACCTAAAACTTCTACTATACACGCGAATTGGTAACTCATCTCTTGCACAAGTATAATTTATTTTTCAATTAAGCACTCATCACTATGAAAACATCTGTTTATGGATATAAAATGGGTTGTGTACGTTTTAAAAAAATTAAAAAAATCTTTGTTATATACGTTTATTGAAGAAAAAATATATTACACAGCTTATTACATAAAATATTAAACAATAATCTTATACTTATGAAGTAAAACTATAACCATGTGGATAGGTATCTGGAAATAGATAGTTAATAATTCTTTTGTCATCATATGCTCTTAACGCTAATTTATTTTGTTTAATAGTATATACATTGTGTTTGTTTAAAGAAATCAATGTTTGGGATTTAACTACAGATTCATTATTAAAAAGACAATTAAAATAATCATTATAGTTATAGATTTCATCGTAGCTTTTGTGAATCCTTTAGCTTTCGTAATTACTTCAGGTTTAATACTATTTATATTTTTGTAATCATACATTTTTACTCGAAGTCCAATGAAATGTGTCATTATACTATTATTATTTTCATCCTTCATCAGACCCATAACTTCTTTATTAGCTAAAGGTATGTCGTAAATATTTTCTAAAGGATAATCGGAAGTGTCAAATTCGTGAATATCTCTTTTTATAATTTCGTAAATAATTTGAAGAAATAAATTAAACTATCCGTATCAGTATAACAAAGTTCAGAATTTTGGTTTTATGTAATTATAGTGAAAATCATAAATATAAATTTTAGAAATATCTAAAATAGAAAATCCAACGTAAATATTATTGTACACTGCTGACTTCTTATTCATTTCTACAATGCTTAAATCTTTGTCTAATATTGTACAGCTGTGAAAATTGGGTTTAGATATAAAATTTTTTGCTCCATGTCTGCCCTCCCATTGAGTCACTACCCTGACATCTCTATGTTTTCTTGTGTTTTCCATGTTTTTCCGAAGATTGCATTATTATTAACTTGAAATAATTCTTCTGAAATTCATTATTTGATTTTTTCCTCAAGTTAGTATTTAGATAAATGTAAGACTTTAACCAGGAGCTCTGTTATTATTTAGATTTATCAACCCAGCTAAATTCTCCATAAGGCAGATATTGACTCATTGCAGCTCCATACAAATTGCTAACATCAAAATACATAAGATAAGAATAATCTTTCTCGGCATCGTATAAATCATTCATATATTTATTATTAGCCTATGCATATCGTTTTGAACTAGTCCACCGCGAATTCCTTTTTCAATAAATTAATAATTTCTCTACATCGGCCAACAGTTTAAGCGTTACATTTGTGTATTTTAACATTGCATCAAACGACAAAGCAAGGGCAGTATATAATGTAGAGCATCCAATTTATATGTCTCCAAACAATTAATTCTAAAATTTTCAAATACATCTGCTAATAAATGAACATCCGTTGATAGATACAGATCGGAATATTCCCCTAAAGTATTTAAATTGAAAGTTTATCACACTTGTTCAGCGTGCGCGTAATCATTGTCACTGATATTTTCATTTTTTAAAGAACTGTAGTGACAGTGACTTGGTAGACAAGTTTCTTCAAATTTACCCCAGTGATCAAGGTACTAATAAGAAAAAATCCTTTTCTAGGTAATAATTTAAACTTACTTAAGTCTTTACAAAAATTTGGGTTATAGGCTTTTCATGATCTTTGAGATACGATGATAATTTGTCAAGTGAGCTTATCATAAAGCAAAACGAATCGATGAATCTATCTTTTATTTTTTTATCTTTAACGTATTTAGTAAGAGATATGTAACGTACTTTATTAATTGGAAGTAATGACACTTGCCCAGGAAAACGTTTGGCCACGTTTGTAATAATGAAATGTCCATCATAATTGCTGAGGTAATGAAAGACAACTGGAATTGTATGTGACTTTCTAAAATTTAAATTACAGGACTGATGTGCAGCGCCGCAAAATGTCTGACGATAAAAATTTATTTTTACATAAATGACAAAATTTCGAGTTAAAATAGTCAGCTTCTTCTTTTTCAGTCATATTCATTGGTATGGGACTTTCAAATTTTTCATCTATGAATTGTGCTACTGTGTAAAGTTCATATGGAAACTAATCAATACAATTTTAACTTCTATTTAATTTGAAATATGACAGAGAATTATCATATGTACATTTTAAATAATAATACTCGAAATATGCTCATGAATTTTTGTATTATTTTTATTTTGTAAGTCTTTAGTCTTTTATAATATGGATTCTATGTCAGCATATATTACAAAAGGCACAGTATCTTGGTAATGAAAATTTTTGAATTTTAAATATTTATTTTCATCAGTAGGCAATTCAACTCGACATTTATTAATTAATTTACAGTCAGCTGTATGCTTGTCAAAAATGGTTTGTGTATGATTTAAACATCGGTCACATAAAATTAATTTTGTTTACTTAATAGTCTTAATACAGTTCTTATCCACATAAAATGTATTAAGTATTATTTTTCATAGTTTTTATAACTTCATCCACTTCAATATCGTCAATCTCATCACAGTTTTTATAAGTCATTAACAAATGAATAAATTTATTATTTTCCGATTTGGATAAATATATTGGCAAGACCTGATTTTTTTCTTTACCAATTGTTTCTAAAGTTTATACATTAAAAGATGAACTATTCATTTCTTCAAATTTTAGAATATTTTTCAATTGAATCGAAAAATGAATACCGTCATATTTAAGCACTTTTCTAAAGTGTGGATAAGATGATATTTGAGCTGGATTTTAGTCGGCAGGATACAGTGCAGAAACTACAGCCCACAAAAAACAATAGTCTTCTTTATTTTTTATATTGATAACAGCATGTTTACGTTTAATATCAAGAGGTAATTCAATGTATGATCCACCATGAAGAGGAGCATACTTATTAATATTAATTTTGAAGTGTAAAATTTCAAATAGACTACATCCATAATCGCGCTCTTAAAACTGATAATTTTGAAATAATTTTATTAATATGTTCACTGAACAATTCTTTAATATTTGTTATTTTTGTTAATACTCAAATATGTATATATTTTTAATTACTTCTACTACTTTATTATTATATTTGAAATCGCGTATTAATTATTTTGGTCGACCTTTGAAAAGTCTTCAAATTTTTGTATTATTGATATTATTTATTAGTTTATTTTTAATACAGTATTCTGATAATATATTTAGTTTAATGCGGGTACCTATTTCAGAGTGATCTAATAACACAATATCGTCGGCATACGCCAAGAGTATTACATCATTTATGCCATCAACATTAATGCCCCTTTAACCTTTATCTTTGAAAAAGTTTTCAATATCATTTAAAATAATAGAAAATAACAATAGACTTTCACCTTGTAGAACTCCAGCAGTAAGTTTAATAGATTTAGATGTTTCATTATCGTTTATAGCTGCTATTTGGCCTTTACTGTACAAATTTTGAATTATTCTAATAATTTTTGAACTTATTCCATTGGAGTATAATTTCTGCCATAATAGACTATTTTGAAGTGAATCAAACGCAGATTTAAAATCAACAAAAATAACAATGGTCTGGTTGCACTTTGATCTGAACAGCAGATTTAAAAGTGAGGATAGATTAAAAATATTGTCAGTAGTACTCCTGTTTTTTCTGAATCCAGCCTGAAATTCATTAAGGATTTTATTATGTATCTTCTAACTAACTTATCATTCTGTTGTTTAAGATTTGAGTGAATATTTTTGTGATGCAATTTACTAGGGCGATACTTCTGTAATCCTCAGTGTTTCCCTTTTTTAATAACATTTTTAATTTATTTTTACACCAAACTTCTGGTATGACTTCTTTAAAAATTCTGTAAATAGCTCAACCAGTTATGCGAAAGACATTTAAAAAATAATTATTAAGCCGTAACTGGAAGGTAACTTTTTGTAACGTAACTGGTGAGGTGGGGTTTTACAAACACCATTTGGAAATGGCGTTTCTGGGGAATTACGCAATTAAATTTTTTTGATAGTTATTTTTAGGGTAATAATTAATTCTTCTTTATGTGTAAATATATATATTTTTCCTACAGTTTTTATACAATGTGTGAAAATGTTTTGTACAGAAAGCTTTGGTAATAATAATGAGACAACATAAAATAAAACTAAATTAAGGAAATATTATTTAAAGTGTATATTTAATGTAACAAACAACAAAATAATCATAAGTTCTACTCTAACACAATTTTTAACAATCTTTTATTGAATACAATCAGCGCAACAGCTTACACTACAACTGCCGCAAACAGGTGTGTTACAACCAACACATGTATCTTGTTTTCTTGTGTTTACCTCTGGGACACTTTCCACATCTTATCTGCTTTTCGAGGGGTTTACGGACTGCATCACTTATGGGTTTTCTAAGAATTCGTGCGATGTTTAGTCGCAGCTCACGTGGTAGTCGACCGTTGAGTAACCTTATGTTTAGGCAAGGCTCTACTATTTCTCTGGCGAGTGATTTTACAAAATCAAGTCTCTTCTGTGCGGGATTTCCTGAAAATCTCGAAAATATGACGTAAGAATTGACGAGGCTAATATTGAGTAAATTATAGAAAATAGCAACTGGCCATCTGTTGGTACGTCGGCTTGTGGAGTACATTTTTCATCTAGAGCATGTACACCTCCTTTTGTCTCATTATAAAACGTAATGATCTCTGGTTTATCAGTCATTTCATCAATGCAATTATCATGGTGCATTGAGGAAACCATAAGAACTAATTTGTATTTTCTTTGGAACGTGGGAAACTAATGTGAGATCGTTGGTGAATCCATAAAGTGCCGACTTTTCTTGCCTTGCTTTCGCTGCAATGAATTCCTTTGATATGTCTTTCTTGTTTTTCCTCAAGGTACCTACATTTGTCAATCCTATTTTTTTAGCTCGGAAATAAGCGGGATAGAAGAAAACCAGTTATCGACCGTTATGTTCCTATTTGCGCCATTGATAGGACCAGCTAGACGCAAAACAGACTTTTCTTTTCCTGAATAGATATACGCGTTGAAGAAGTAGTGAGTCTTTGCATTGTTCAGAACCATGATTTTTACATCATATTTCCGTGGCTTATTTGGGATATAAATCCGGAATTTACAACGGCCTCTAAACCCTACAAGCATTTTATCCACTCATGCATGTAGAGTATACAAATTAATAAATATAAATAAATAAAAATAATGAAATATGTAGTGTACAAAATATATCTATTGATTGATTAATTGTACATAACTACCGAACATAACAATAACTCGATAACGTGGTGATCTAGCAGTCTTTTCGATTGCTAGATCCTTACATTACCCCCTCCCTAAAAACATGCTAAAAATAAAAAAACAATGTAATAATTCATAACAAAAATTATAAAATATTTGCGTCCTCCTGTCTACCATGTTCCTCATTCTTGAAGAGTTAGAGTTTAATCAAAGGCGGGTTTTAGGCGTGCAATAGATACATTGCCGGGTTTGTTGTTTATTAATAGTGTAAAATAGGTAGAATGTCGTTTGAGGATGGTAAATGGGCCAGTACAAAAAGCTTGGAAAGGAGTTCTAAGTGAATCAGTTCTAAAAAAAACTCGTAGCACTTTGAATAGGTCGCTATGCACATATGTTTTGTTTGCAATTCTATTGTGAGTAGGCATAGGAGCTGTCAATTTAGACATTTTATTTTTGAGAAATATAGAAAAATTTTAAATATTGTTCAAATCGAATTGAGGTTCAGGAGAATGGAGTAGAGATTTGTTAATTGTTAACTCAGCACTACTACATTTTAAACTGTTTTTGTAAGTAGAACGAAGGCCAAGTAAAACCAAAGGTAAATTATCGTACCTTTTCTCAGAGCGATTATAAGCTTTTAAGGCTGACTTGAGATCTCTATGGAATCTTTCTATTAAACCATTTGCTGCAGGATGGTAAGCAGTAGTTCTATGCCGGGTAGTTTTCAAGTTTTTCAACATTTTATTGAAGGACCTCTATCTGTTGTAACTGTAGAGGGCACTCCAAACCTGGCTACCCAACCAGACAAAAAGGCGTTAGAAATTGTCTCAGATTTGATGTCTTTTAGTGGAAAAGCTTCTGGCCGTCGTGTGAATCGGTCGATACAAGTTAGCAAATGAGAATGACCTTTGGAAAATGGAAGGGTACCAACTAAATCTAAATGAACGTGATCAAATCTGTAAGCAGATGCTTTAAAATATTGAATGACAGTTGTACAATGCTTTGTTATTTTACAGGACTGACATTTATGACAAACTTTTGTCCAGGATTGAATATCTTTGTTCATGTTTGGCCAAATGAATTTAGAAGAAATTAGTTTTCTAGAAGCTCTAATTCCTGGATGAGATATTAAATGAAACGTCAAATATAAGTTTTCGGAATTTGATTGGAAGATAAGGTCGAGGGGTTTGTTTGGAAGAGTCATAAATTAGAAAAAAATAAAGTTTGGAATCGGGAGTGGCTTAAAATTTAGAGTAGAGATATTTTGGATAATTAAATTGGTCAATTAATCATCAGAATCTTGAGCAAATGCTAATTCATTATAATCTAAGTAATAACTATTATATAAATTATTAATTGATAATCTAGACAAAGCGTCAGCTGCCAAATTACATTTACCTGGTATATAACGAATGTCAATAGTAAATTGAAAAATGTAGTCTAAATGACGTAATTGTCTTGGAGAATAATCCGAAGAGATTTTTGATAAATATGTTAGATGTTTATGATCAGTAAGAATAAAAAATATTTGTCCTTCAACAAAATATATAAACTTTTTGATAGCTAGATAAATTGCTAAAAGTTCTCTGCCAAAAGTACTATATTTTTATTGCGTTTTTGAAAAACATGTTGAAAAGAAAGCTAATGGTCTCCATTCGTTGTTTTGCAACTGTTGTAAGACAGCTCCTACTCCTTTATCAGATGCATCTACCATGATATTGATAGGAGTGTTATGTTGAGGTACAGTTAAAGCTGTTAAATGAACTAATTGTACTTTAATAGATTTGAATGCTTTTAAAGAAAGAGAATCAAGGGTAATAGGAGTATTGTCACGTAGCTTATTTTGAATAAGTTTATTTAAAGGTTGAAGGGTTATAGCAGAGTTAGGAATAAATCGGTGATAAAAATTAATAAGGCCTAAAAATTCCCTTAACTTTTTTTGGGTAGTAGACATCGGAAAATTTTGAATGGTTAAGATTTTGTCTTTCAAAGGTATAATTTTGTTGAATTTAATATGATGGCCTAAGAAGTTAATCTAAGTTTTACCAAACTCACATTTATGCTGATTAATTAGAAGGCCATAATCTTGTAGTCTAAAGAATAGTTCTTTTAAATCTTAGATATGTTGTTCGACCGATTCACTAGGTATTAATAAATCATCTATATAAGCGAAAAAAAATTTTAATCCGCTTGTAACTTCATCAGTAAAACGTTGAAAAGTTTGTGCACTGTTTCTTAAACCAAAAGGCATAGATTGATATTCAAAAAGACAGAATGGAGTAGTAATGGTTGTTTGAGAAATAGAACTGGATTCCATAGGAATTTGATTATAGGCTTTAACCAAATCAATTTTGGAGAAAATAGATTTGTTAAATAAGTTAGCCGAAAAATCTTGGATATGAGGAATTGGATAACTATCGGGAACGGTGATATTATTTAAAGTTCTATAATCTGCACAAGGACGCCAAGAATTTGAATCTTTTTTTGGAACCATATGTAAGGGAGATGACCAATTATTGTCTGAAGGACGTATAATGCCGAGAGTTAAAAGTTCATTGAAATCTTCTTTAGCTATTTGTAATTTATCTGGGGCTAATCTGCGTGGACGTGAGAAAACTGGAGAGCCATTGATACTAATTTTTTGAGTAACTCGGTAAAGTTTTAGTCGTTTGGCACTGAAAGGATCTGTCAATTTTGGAAAACTATTAAGTAATGATAAGAATGGACAAGATTGTGACAGTTGTGCTAAGTTAGTAGGCAAAGGATGATATGGTTCAATCTGATTCATTAAATTATTGCCAAATAATAAAGACTTATTTTTTACGTCAACTAACATATGAAAAATTTCCCAGTAAAAAGGACATCTAAATTTAAATCAATTTGTAAAGTTTTTATGCAGTAAGTAGGAATAAAAGGGTCGTTGATTGCTTTAAGTGGAACTGTTTATTTATATGGAATGTAAGAAAATTTAGGTGGTATTACACTTACTGCTGCACCGGTATCTATCAGAAAATTATATTTGTTCAAACGATCTTGAATGAAAAAGAGAGAAGAATAGGAAGATGGAGATCTATTTCAGTAATTAGAAAGGTAAGATTTATTATCTATATAACTTGGAGACATAACAGAGTAGAGGTTAACTGGTTTAAATGAAATATCCTTTGTAGTAGACTTCTCGGACCATGAACAAGGATTGACGCAGTGACGCGCTCGTTCCGCAAATTGCGTATGATACCAGCAAAGATCGCTGGCTGGATTCAACTTCTGACGTGGCGTAGTTACATTTGATTGCTGGAGTAGTCGACGTAAGTTTCTTACTTCACTCTTTAATTCAGCTAATTCATTGGTTGGTTCAATTGGTTTCGGTGAAGTACTAATTTGTTGTTATAAGCTAAGTTCATCAGCCAAGGTTGCTTTCTCATTTAGGGATAAATGTTTTTGTCCCGTTAAAATTAATTGAATATTTAAGGGTAATTTATTTATGAATAGATATTCCAAAATGGCGTCAGAAGTGTTTGTAGTGTTTGAAAGTTGTTGCATATGACGAAGTACTTGAGAAGGTTTTCTATCATCGAGAGTAGAAGTGGCGAAAAGAGTAGTAAAATTTTCTAATTACGAAAGGGTTGTTCGAGTAAATAAAGCATTTTTAATTACAGAGTATTGGTTCTGAGATGGTGGATCCAAGATTAATTCTCGAACTTGCATAGCATATTCAGGTCGTAAAGCAGAAACCAAGGTATAGAACTTTCCCAATTCAGAAGTGATTCGCTGATTTTTAAATATAATTTCAATTTGAGCAAACCATAATGAAGGATCCTCTATCCAAAAATCCGATAGACGTACAGTCGAAGCAGCTGATATCAGGGAAAGATCTTGAAGTAATACTGGATCAGGATCAGGCATTTTTGGTAGAGTAGGAACGGATGTCGGGATAGATAGAACACAGAAACACACGGCACAAACACCAAACGTCGGGGTCACCAATTTGTAAAGTATACAAATTAATAAATATAAATAAATAATGAAATATGTAGAGTACAAAATATATCTGTTGATTGATTAATTGTACATAACTATCGAACATAAGAACAACTCGATAAAGTGGTGATCTAGCAGTATTTTCGATTGATAGATCCCCACAGGCGTATTCTCCAATACTGTAACATGCCTGGCAAATCTTGATGAATGTTTCAAACACCCAAGATATTGCAGCAGTGACATCAGTTTTTTTTTTCTCTCAGTCCTATCTAAAGCGTTATCAAACGGAAGACACGTTAGAATGACAATAACACGCTTCAAAGAAATGATGCAGCGAAAAATATCTTGCCCGGTTCCATCCGTAGCGAACAGCGCTTCTAAGTCTTCATGATTTAATTTAAAAATTGCTGAAAACATTAACATACCCAGCAAAGCAATAAATTCGGTAATATTCAGATCTTCGTAATCACAACGATTTTCATCAGCAATATGTTGTCTTATTTTCAATAATTTCAGCGCTGATTTCATCATGCCTAAAACAGGTGCATTAGAAATTAAATATTTTAATACAGACAATAGCATTATAACAAAAACAACCAATATTAATGAATTATAGCAAAATTATCCGAGTTTCAAGAGCGCGATTCTGGATGGAGTCTATTTGAAATTTTACACTTAAAAATTAATATTGATAAGTATAGTCCTCTTCATGGGGGATCAAACATTGAATTACCGCTTGATATTAAACGTAAACATGCTGTTATCAATATAAAAAATAAAAAAGATTATTGTTTTTTGTGGGCTGTAATTTCTGCACTGTATCCTGCAGATCGAAATCCAGCTCAAATATCATGTTATCCACACTTTAGTAAAGTGCTTAAATATGACGGTATTCATTTTCAGATTCAATTAAAAATATTCCAAGAAAATAACTACACAGATTTCAAACACAAAGTAATATGTGCAATTTTGATAATTAATAAATAAATACAACCGTAGAAGTTACATAAAAAATGATATAACGATAAACGAATGGGAAACTTATTTTAGAACTTTCTATACAAAAATGAACTGCCCTTATTTGCCTTTTCAAGACTGTACACAGCCCGCTTTAGACATTGAAATTACTTTTGAAGAAATAATTGACAGTATAAATAATTTTAAATTAGGAAAAGCTTCTGGTATTGATGAAATTAACCCGTAACTGGTAAAGTGAACTGAATCTAGAAATTGTTACTGTTTTATTAGTGGTGGGGGATCCGTGTGATCACTCATGTAGCTTTCGATCAGTTTACTGTCGTCACTAGAAGAGTCCGCACGCATCGAAATAAGATTATTTTATGAAATTATTGTACTAACAGTTAAATGTGGGGTGTTACAAACCCCACCTTACTAATTATGTAACTTTTTATTTCTTTGAGGCAAATTTTCATTTTCACATATTATGAACCCAGATGACCTGCGTTTTGATGAGTGGGCTAAAGGAGTATGGGACAATGCAGAGAGCGATTTTAGTGGTAATGACGGTGACACTGTTGCATCCGATTTTCAAAGTGACCACGAAAGTAAATCCGAGGAAGACCTATCTCACAGTAAGGAAGATGGTGAAGATGAAGCGCCTAGACAGAAGAGGAGAAAAAAAGACCCAAAAAATTATTACGGAAAAAATAAGTTCAAGTGGTCGGCTGACAAGCCAAATCCAAATATCCACGCCAGACAACATAACATAATTTCTCATATTGGTCCTGCGAAACAGATTGGGCAGTATTGTACGCAACTATCATCTTGGAAACTTTTGTTCACTGACGAAATTATTAATGAAATAATTCTCCGTACGAACGAGAAATTATTGAAAATAAGACAACATATTGCTGATGAAAATCGTTGTGATTACGAAGATCTGAATATTACCGAATTTATTGCTTTGCTGGGTATGTTAATGTTATATATATATATATATATATATATATATATATATATATATATATATATATATAAATTATAATTCATGCTGCAGTTTCAGAATCTAATATGATAAACAACATCATTTCACCCGATACTTAGAAGATAAGAATAACATGTTATAAGTAGATGTAAGAAACACATGTGGTTGAATTACTTTGTATCATCTGTATTATCGTAATAAACAAACTTTATAATAAATAAATTTTATAAAAAACAAATATTAAAATTAAAATTTGTTGTTTTTTAATAAGTGTTGAGATCGAATTATAATTGGCGCAGCCGATAGGATAGCCGACAAGAATCCAGTGAGTGCACAATTCCTCGTAAACCTGTGAAATGCTTGTCGAAAATTTTCAAATTTTCACAAGAGCTATCCTTTACACTATCTACGATACACCCTTAACATATTCAACGCAAGAATTAAATAACTGCCAATTTGAATTAACCATGGCAACCGCAATAATCGCTGATATTCGGAATTTTATCGATGCTGTACCCGAGTAAAATGGAGAGATCAAATCCCTCCCTAGATTTATAAAAGAAGCCGATCACTTTTATACAGTAATGAATTCTTTAAATCTAACACCAATACAGAAAACATATTGCTTTTCTATGTTACAAAAAAATTCGTAGATAAAGCCAAAGACATATTAGACAGCCAAGAATTCGAAGATAAAAGTACATATAACACATTATTATTGACAACAATTAAAATCACACAAATGGATAATAATGTAAATGACACTCTAAAGAAATTCAAAGACCTTTGTCAGAGAATGGTTTCCAAAATTCAATTATTACAATACACACCAAATGAGAAAAAATGTTTAATAACTGAAACTCAAAAAACAATAGTAACTCATTTCATTTCATTATTACCTATGAACTTTAGAGACTCATTCATAAGTAAAAATCCGCAGACACTCGACGCCTGCGAACAACTTTTAGCAAATGAATATAACTGAAAGCAAATATCACACAGATCACCCATGCACAGAGGAACACCTCAAAACACACAAAAACCTCAAAAATTCCCTATTATTCCACCACAGAAATTCCCAGGACAACAACTTTCCTCACGTCCATTCAACCCCCAAGACTCACGCCCTACTGGACCACATACATTCGCTAGACAAAATATAAAAAATTTTATTGACACAAAACGCACTTTTAAACCAACCCCAATGTCGGGCATAACAAAAACAACTTACCTATAATCTTACTGAGACACCCGAACGACCTTTCGAAATTTTAAATATTGACTTATTAACCCTCAGCGGACAATATTATTTAACGATATACGACCAATTCTCAAGATATGCTCAAGCGTACCCTGTTGAAACAAAAGATAGTAAAAACATAGTCAAAATTTTAGAAACATTTATCAGAATAAAAATCCCACCAAAAAAAATAATATGTGATCAAGGTTGTGAATTTAATAATATATCTTTACGAACATTTTGTCACAATAATGATATTAAATTACACATAATATCAGCTCAGAATCCAAAATCAAATGCCATAGAAAGATTTCACTCAAGCCTTATCGAACATCTGAGAATAAAAACACGAACTTGTAATTTAGAACCTCTAAAAGAAACAGTAGACGACTGTATCTTCGCATATAATAATTCAGTCCACTCTATTACAAACATGACCCCAAATAAAATACTCTACGGTAAAGATTACACAAATTTGAGCCCCAAAGAGAACGAACAAAACAAATTACAAAAGTACATGACAAGACGACACGAAGAAATAGAACAAGTAAAAACAAATATTAGTAAAGAAAAACTAAAACGTTATAAAACCCCCAAAGAAAACAAAAAGATTAATAAATTAAAAATTTCTACAGAAGCCTATATAAAACAAAATCCCCGTTTAATAACGAAATTTAAAAACCTTTATATATCAAAACCAAAATTAGAAATTACAATGACAAATATAAAACAATAAACGCTAAAGACAAATTGAGAGAACGAAAAGTAAAAGTTGACAGAATCAAAATGTAACTGTTTCAGAATCCACCATGGATTCACAGATGTCAAAAATATCACAAACAACGCCGGTTTTTTTACTACACGATATTGGTGAGTGTCACTTAAAAGAAAACGAGCAATTACATTACTTTTACAATGATATAAGCCCCATATACGACGAATATTTGACATTAAAACAAATTATCAACACGGAAATAAAACAGTTAGCAAATGAAACATTCTTAATCGAAAATACTAAAATTGCAAATTACATGTTCGAAGACTTAGAACGAACTGTAGCCAAATTATATAATAAAAGAAATAAAAGAGGGCTCATTAACGGATTTGGATCCATAATAAAATCAATAACCGGAAACCTAGATTCAGCTGATGAAGAAAGTTAAAATTCAATATTAGAAACACTCAGTAATAATCAAAAATTACTACAATCACACGCAAACGAAATCGTATACCAACAGAAAACACTGACTGATAAATTTAACAAAGATTTACAAAATATAGATCTTAACGAAAATAAACTACGAAATTCTCTTAATGAAATTTTAAACACACTTAAAACAGAACAAAATTGGAAAACACTCACACACGCAGAAATACAGATTAATAAAATATTAATTTACATTCAACAACTTAGACACACAGTTGATAATGTTATAAAATCACTAGAATTCTGCTCATTAAACCATTTAGACATTACAATTATAGATTTTAAACATTACACGGAACCCAAATATCATTCAGACGATTGAAACAATATATGTCACATGCACACTAAAAAACAATAAAATACACATCCTCTTAGCTGTCCCAAATTACACAAAAAACTTATACAAATGTATATTACACACAACAATAAACATGTATCCATCCGTAAACTTATAAATAACAAATATTGTATATCTAATTATAATCCTATAAATAATTGTATGAACAATATACTAAATAAACAAATATATGATGATTGTTTAAGGGAGCAAATCACCATGAAAAAATACATTTCTCAAATACCGATCACGAACAAAATAATCATTTTCTCACCAAATTTACAAAGTTTCGAATTTAATTGCGGAAATAATTATAAGTATAAACAATTACAAAGTATATTCATTAACTATCAAGATACATGCGCTATTAAGAATTGGCAATCTCAGAAATATAAACCAATCTATCAAGAACATATTTTCGATAATATGAAATTCACGGAATTAAAGAAAGTACCCCAAATCACTAAAATAAATGAAATAAAATTAAATGTTACGCATTTAGAACAAATCGAATCCGTTGAACAAATAAACAATCAACATATACCAACATTTTACACAATTCTCTTTGTTATAGTAATTATTATCATTTTAATATTATGTAAGAATAGAATATATACCCTAGTTATAAAATGTAAACAAAAAAGAATTATAAAAAGAAATAATAAAGATTTAGAATTAAATCCGTTGAAATAACGTTGTTTCTGAAGGGGAGGAATTATAATTCATGAAACGCTGCAGTTTCAGAATCTAATATGATAAACAACGTCATTTCACCCGATACTTAGAAGATAACAATAACATGTTATAAGTAGATGTAAGAAACACATGTAGTTGAATTACTTTGTATCATCCTGGTTAGTAGCAACATCTGTATTATCGTAATAAACAAACTTTATAATAAATAAATTTTATAATAAACAAATATTAAAATTAAAATTTGTTTTCTTTTTTTAATAAGTGTTGAGATCGAATTATAATTTATATATATATAGTAAAGGGAAATATGTTTTTAACTGAGAAAAATTTGCAGTCGCCAAATTAATTTATTACTTTGTTTTTGGAATCCTGCACCTGCATAAATACCGTTTTTCGTTCGTTTAAATTTTTCATGCTAAAATTTGAATAAATCTAAATTAGCTTCTAACTGAATTAAGTTGCTATTTTCATTATTTTGCTTTATAGCTCTACGAACTAGCGCATTCCCTAGAGCTCCGCTGTCAGTGCAAAAAACAAATGTCGATCAACATGAAACAATTATTTCATATTTCCACGTCAGGCCTCACAGAGACCTTTCATTAGATTGCAAACAAGATATACTTCTAATAATTTTTTGCAAAAAACAAAAGCCGGTCGACATGAAACATTTTTGTCATTTATGTACCCCAACCCTCACCGAGACCTTTCATTTGATAACCTACACCACATACTTCTGACAACTTTCTGCATTAAACAAAAGTCGATCGACATGAAACATTTTTATCATATCTACACGCTAGCCCACACCGAGACTTTTCATTTGATACCAAACACTATATACTTGTGACATCCTTTTGCAAAAAACAAAAGCCGATCAACATTCACCTTTTTTGTTAATTATACACGCCAGGCCTTATCGAGCCTTTTTATTTGATACCAAATACCACATACTTCTCATAACTTTTTGCTAAAAACAAAAACCGATCGCCATAGCACATTTTTGTCAATTCTGCACGCTAGCCCTCAACAAGACGTTTTATTTGAGACCAAACTCAACATACATTTGAGAACTTTTTGCAGAACACAAAAGCCGATCAGAATGGAACATTTTTGTCAATTCTGCACGCTAACCCTCAACGAGACCTTTCATTTGAGACCAAACTCGACATACTTTTGAGAATTTTTTGCAAAAAACAAAAGCCGATCGACATTGACCATTTTCGTAAATTCTGCACACCAGCTTTCATTGAAACCTTTCATTTGATACCAAACACCACACACTTCTGACAACTTTTTGCAAAAAACAAATACCGATCGACATAGCACATTTTTGACAATTCTGCACGCTAGCTCTCAACAAGACGTTTCATTTGAGAGCAAACTCGACATATTTTTGAGAACTTTTTGCATAAAAGAAAAGTCGATCGACATGAAACATTTTTATCATATTTACACGCTAGCCCACACCGAGACTTTTCATTGTATACCAAACACTATATACTTTCGACAACCTTTTTCAAAAAACAAAAGCCGATCGTCATTGACCATTTTCGTTAATTCTGCACACCAGCCTTTATTGAAACCTTTCTTTTGATACCAAACACCACACACTTCTGACAACTTTTTGCAAAAAACAAATACCGATCGACATAGCACATTTTTGTCAATTCTGCACGCTAGCCCTCTCCTAGACCTTTCATTTGATACCAAACACGACATACTTCTGACAACTTTTTGCAAAAACCAATACCGATCGACATAGCACATCTTTGTCAATTCTGCACGCTAGCCCTCAACGAGACCTTTCATTTGACACCAAACTCGACATACCTTTGAGAATTTTTTCCAAAAAACAAACGCCGTTCGATATAGAACATTTTTGTTCATTTTAGCACTCATCGTGATTTTTTTTTAATATCAAATGTTCTATTTGAAAATACAATCGTTTAAAGTTCACAGACTGTTTGTCAAAAGTGACAGATTACAGCGTGATTCTTTTTAAATTTAGACATAGCTACTAGGATCTTTAGTTTCAAGATTGTTTCAAAATTAAAAAAGTGTGTGGTTTTTAATAATTTACGCAAAAACTGCTCGACGTAAAAATATGAAACACCAAAAAGGCACACCTACGCATCATTCTCTACAACTTGATAATATTATACATAACAATTTCAAAAATGGTTAAGGCTGTAGGTTTGTCCGAAAATTTGGCGATCGTCATGATGAAAATAAATATAGATTAGGACACATGCCTTTTAGTATATAGGACTAGCGAATTTTCGGCTACGCCGAGCATTCCCTAGAGCTTCGCTATCAGTGCAAAAAACAAATGCCGATCGACATGAAACAATTATTTCATATTTCCACGTCAGGCCTCACCGAGACCTTTCATTAGATTGCAAACACGATATACTTCTAATAATTTTTTGCAAAAAACAAAAGCCGGTCGACATGAAACATTTTTGTCATTTATGTACCCCAACTCTCTCTGAGACTTTTCATTTGATACCAAACACTAAATACTTGTGACAACCTTTTGCAAAAAACAAAAGCCGATCGACATAGTACATTTTTTGTCAATTCTGCATGCTAGCTCTCTCCGAGATCTTTCATTTGATACCAAACACGACATACTTCTGACAACTTTTTGCATAAAACA
The DNA here is from genome assembly GCA_035578165.1 of Stenolophus ochropezus. NCBI lineage: Eukaryota > Metazoa > Arthropoda > Insecta > Coleoptera > Carabidae > Stenolophus > Stenolophus ochropezus. The sequence goes on along the minus strand of JAQOWZ010000006.1, from coordinate 33,589,100 downwards.
AAAGCCGATGGACATAGAACATTTTTGTCAATTCTGCACGCTAGCCCACAACGAGACTTTTCATTTGATACCAAACACCACACACTTCTGACAACTTTTTGCAAAAAACAAATACCGATCGACATAGCACATTTTTATCAATTCTGCACGCTAGCCCTCTCTGAGACCTTTCATTTGATATCAAACACGATATACTTCTGACAACTTTTTGCAAAAAACAAATACCGATCGACATGGAACATTTTTGTCAATTCTGCACGCTAGCCCTCAACGAGACTTTTCATTTGATACCAAACACCACACACTTCTGACAACTTTTTGCAAAAAACAAATACCGATCGACATAGCACATTTTTATCAATTCTGCACGCTAGTCCTCTCCGAGACCTTTCATTTGATACCAAACACGACATACTTCTGACAACATTTTGCATAAAACAAAAACCGATCGACATGGAACATTTTTGTCAATTCTGCACGCCAACCATCAACGAGACCTTTCATTTGAGACCAAACTCGACATACATTTGAGAATTTTTTGCAAAAAACAAAACCCGATCAACATTGACCTTTATTGTTAATTCTACACGCCAGCCCTTATCGAGGCTTTTCATTTGATACCAAACACCATATACTTCTCACAACTTTATGCAAAAAACAAAAACCGATCGACATAGCACATTTGTGACAATTCTGCACGCTAGCCCTCAACAAGACGTTACATTTGAGACCAAACTCGACATACCTTAGAGAACTTTTTGTAGAAAACAAAAGCCGATCGGAATGGAACATTTTTGTCAATTTTGCACGCTAGCCCTCTCCGAGACCTTTCATTTGATACCAAACACGACATACTTCTGACAACTTTTTGCATAAAACAAAAGCCGATCGACATGGAACATTTTTGTCAATTCTGCACGCTAGCCCTCAACGAGACTTTGCATTTGATATCAAACACCACACACTTCTGACAACTTTTTGCAAAAAACAAATACCGATTGACATAGCACATTTTTATCAATTCTGCACGCTAGTCCTTTCCGAGATCTTTCATTTGATATCAAACACAATATACTTCTGACAACTTCATGCAAAGAACAAAAACCGATCGACATAGTACATTTTTGTCAATTCTGCAGGCTAGCCCTCTCCGAGACCTTTCATTTGATACCAAACACGACATACTTCTGACAACTTTTTGCATAAAACAAAAGCCGATCGACATGGAACATTTTTGTCAATTCTGCACGCTAGCCCACAACGAGACCTTTCATTTGAGACCAAACTCGACATAACTGAGAAATTTTTGCAAAAAGAAAAGCCGATCAACATTGACCTTTTTTCTTAATTCTACACGCCAGCCCTTATCAAGTCTTTTCATTTAATACCAAACACTACATACTTCTCACAACATTTTCCAAAAAACAAAAGCCGTGCGATATAGAACATTTTTTTTGTCATTTTAAAACTGGCCCTTATGGTTTCCTTTCTTTTGATAACAAACACAGCAAAGTTTTCAATTTATTTTATTTAGGAATATTTGATTTTTATTTAGTTACTTTATAATTTGGCAACACTGTTTGCATTAAAAAATAGTAGTTAATTTCTAAATTTATAAATTAATATTGTCAACCCTAATACAACTGCCACCGTCTTCAGTGAAGTTAGTTTAGGAATATTTGGTTTTAATTTAGTTACTTTATCACACATTTGGCAACATTGACTTTTGACATTGGAAACGTCAAAATTTATATTAATTAAATACGTTATGTTTTAAACTTAAATTAGTTGTAACACATTTGCTCAAGTCTATTATTCATGATACTGTTTTTAAATCTTTGATATCAATGTTCTATTAAAAGATATAATCATTTAAAGTTCATAGGCAGATTGTCAAAAGTGACGTATGACGGCATAATTCTTCTTAAAGTTAGACATGGCCTCTGGGATCCATTGTTTCAAGGCAGCATTTGTGCAAAGTTTTAATTTTTTACACGAAAACTACTAATAGTAAAAATATGAGACACCAAAAAGGCACCAGATCTCGTTAGCCCCCACATATTAAAAAAAAATTATAACAATCACTTGCATGGTTCAGGCTGTAGGCGATTACAAAAGTTACTCGATGCTCGTGATGAATCTATAGATAGATATATAGATAGATATATAGTGAATCTAATCGTTTAGTATAGGAGACTAGCGAAGGCTCAGCTACGCTGAGCTTCACTAGGCCTCCTGCATCAATGAAGTATTTACAGTTGAAGTCTAATTTCATTCCTGTACACCAGCTCTCGACGAGACCTTTCATATGATACCAAACACGACATACTTCTGAAAAATTTTGCAAAAGAACAAAAGCCGATCGACCTGGCAAATTTTTGTTATTGCAATATGGCTGCCCTACTCGAGTGCTTTCATTTGATACCAAAGACGACATACTTCTGACAACTTTTCGCTAAAAACAAAAGCCGATTGACAAGAACTATTTTATCATGTTTGCAAGCTCAACCCTTGTCAAGTGCTTTCAATTAATAACAAACACGGTATACCTCCAACAAATTTTTCATTGCTATAATCAAATTTAGAGTGTGTAAACCTTAATTACAAATTCATTTGTGTTGAAAACAGGACTAATTAAAATACGCTTTGTGCTTGATATAATCAAAGTTAAAATTTTATAAAATTTGACTACATTTTCTTCTATTATCTTAATCGAAATTTTCACTTCGTTATAGACTATTGCACATAACGAACTAACATTTTGAATGGATAATTTTGGGGAACAAATTACTATAGTTTGAAGAAGAATTTGTAATATTAACCGACATACCTTCTTAATAAAACAGTTTTTATTCAACAAAGTATATTACTTGCTTCACTTGAATGTCAATTTGGTTACATTTGAGGAAGTTACTACAAGTTTTTAGTTGATATAATCAAATGTGTTGTTTGTAAACCTTAATGGGATATATGACTTAATTTATTTTCTTCCATTTGATGGTTCTGTAAAAAATATATAAAATACCCGTATTTTTTTAAATCGCTTTATTATTGATAATTCCGGAGAAAATCAATAATAAAGTTTTGGAGAGAGGATATGTGACGTCACGTAAGAAACTTGGAGGATTTGAATTCATTCGATAAAAATCATTTATCATAGAATAATGTACATTTGGCAAATTACACATGTTCCATTTTCAAAACGATGTACATATGTACACACTAAACAGCCTTTGAAAATCATACGACATTGACAATGTTGACAGATGAGTACAGACATTTCAATTTGAACCAAATTTGATTCCATGTTTTCTAGCTGATATAAATAAAAGTTAAATCATGGTAATGTTAACTACATAATATTTTTATTATTGTAATCAAAATTCGATCTTAATCTAATCTCTAATCGTGGTTGTATTTTTTAAATACAATCGTTATTTGTAATCAAGTACTTGCAAAAAGGCAGTTATACTTAATTTTAAATACTTTTATAATTTAATAAAGAATATTTTACAATATGTAAATGTGTTATACCTAGAAATATTTGCTGTAATGTATATTATTTATTATTATATTTTAGCATAATTTGAATTTTCATACAATACATTAAGTTTGACAGCGTAACTGTCATTACTTGACACAATAAGTATGAAGTTAGTTAAAGAATGAATAAAAATGTATTATTTTGAAAATAATTATCTATTTTATAAATATAAATAATGTGGAATAACATACCGAAATTTATAAACTGATACATTTTTATATTGCCAAAAAACATGATTATATTCATGTTTTTCTGTTGCTATGTTCATTTATATCTTTATGACGCTGAATTATATATTTATTCACCTACAACTATTGTTATTGTTAATAATAATATATTATTTATTATAAATGTCAATATATATTATTATAAAAGTATAATAAATACAATTTGAATAGTTATTTTGAAATTTAAGTGCTACTGTGGTGCCATCTGTTAAGTTATATATGAACTACTCACACCTAACTGAAAATTTATCAAATAATATCAGATTTTTTATATGCTTTTTAGTTCCAGATAAAGTAACCAATTTTTATACGTTCTTTTGCATTATTTTATAATGAAAATATGAATTTACTTGCAGTTTCTCGTGTTCGTTATTTGTTGTTGTCGATTTTAACAATAAATAAAATAACAAACTCAACAACAATAACAAAATCAACAACAACAAATACTGACACGAGAAACACTAAAAGGGCGTAATGGATAAACCACACATAGAGATCGCAGGGGCAGATTGGAATGAATACAAAACTCGCCAATGCCGTCGATTTAAATTTCCGCCACTTCTTATCTTCCGCTTGGAATAGTGTGAACTGAGACAATCATAGAATGATGTGAAATGAGCTGAGAGGCTTGGGCACAGGTCGACAGTGCTGCTCTCGTGCCCTATTTATTTTTTACGTTTAAATAATGACACATCGTCAACATATAAATATAAAGATTTTTAAATTTTCTACCGATCTGTATAATTACGTTTATATATGTAACTTCTAGCTAAACAGAATAAATACATAAATTATAATAATTTTACATATCGTTTAGGCTGAGAAATTTCGATAAAACAGATGAGTTCATAAAATTTGACATATGATGTCAAATTTGCTGTAAGTTTAAAAGATAAAATAAGTAAACATGAAGTATTTTTCCTGTAAAATTAAAACAGGTGGAAGAAATATATAAGGAATACATTTGCATGCATCAAGGTTAAGTTCGATTCCGGTTTTAGTAACGCCAAAAATAATTGTTTTATTGGTCATACAAATTTTATGAAGGAAATTTTAGGTATGAAACGAATTAAATATGTTGTGAACTGCAATACCTAATTTTAAAACTACAAATTGAATGTACTAAAAAACATAGAATTTATTATTAGAGGCGGGAGGTTATGTGTTGGACACATACCAATAATTCTACCTTTGCCATTATTTTTGTTCATGTGAACGCTACTTCAAGTGTACTAATAAAAAATTAAGCCTTTTTGAAATGACAAATCGCTACCAAAGACCTTTTTGGTATTGTTTTGGCTAAACTAATATCATGTGTAATACAGACCGAGGGTTTATATTTTTAATGAATTGTCACAAAATGACAGTTGCGATAAAATCCAGCCATTTTATATTCACTGGAATTGTGCATAGCGCATGCACAACCTTACTCGTGAAGATAGTTACCCACCGTACAGGAAATTTAAACCACAGAAATATTTATAATAAAACGGTCGCAAAAATATAGTAACTTTTATAGATTTACTTTTATATTTGTTAGATGACAGTTCAAATTTGTTTTAGGAAGATGATTACTTTATTCATTTTATGTACTTTTTAGTCAATTCAAATTTAATAAATAACTGAAACTTAAAAATTCAATTTGACAAACGAAGAATATTAAAATAATATTTTTTTGGCTAGAGGTACTCAACGACTTTGGCTGATGTACCGCCATTATTCTTTGGCAAGAAAATTTGAATATGCATTACTGACCACATTTTTTACAAATATTTTATTTGAAAATTGTTATAGTTATTGTAACAAAAGCAAAAGACTTTTACAACATGCAACTTTTTTGATGAAATAAAGGGTCGTAATTTAATCAAATCTGTCATTTTAGTGTCTTTCTTACTTTCTGTTATCATTTTAATAGTATTATACAATGAAGTATTGAAATATTTAATTTAAAAATGATATAATTTAAAACAGTAGTTTGATTTCTGCTGTCAACTAACTATCAGCTGTCAAAAATATTTGATTTGATAACCGTCAAAATTTTCTTTTTGCATTTTAACTAATTTTGGAATTTAGATTTCTAAAAAATGTTTGATTCTTGATTGCGAAATGCTTTTGTATTCTCGAGTGCAAAAGTGACATTTCGCAATTTAGAATTAAAAATAACAACATCTTAAACAAATGTTTAATTATAACTTGGATACACAAAATAGGAAAGTAATAAATTATTAAAACATTACAATACATAATAATGACAATAAGTTATACAGCAAGAAGCTTCTGGACGGGACGAATCAGTCTCCAGGATTCCCTGTAAATGCTAACGGAAAACCGTCCAAAAAACGTTAGCAAAAGACGATCACTATACAAAAAGAATAATTTGAAATAATGAGATATATCAGTAGTAAAAAAATGACTTACATTATTTAAATATATTGGAATTGTTTCATCTATAAAGGAAGAGCGTTTGGTCGCAGAAGGATTGGGCTAAGTACCTATAACCAAATAAAATAAAATATATAACAGCCGCAAAGAGCATTAGTAAGAATTTGACTTACTTTGTTTGAACACTTCAAACTTTGCTTGTAGAATTTACAATGCAATATTTGAAAAATTGTTCTTTCAACTAATGTAGTAACTTTTATGTATATTTTGTCTGAAAAAATTTTAATGAGTAAATATAAATAATTAGTTACAAATAAATATTACCTATGTTTAATAAATTATTTGATAATTCGAAGAAGTATACTGCCAGTGATGAAAAGGTTGTGCATTCTGTTAAATAAAAAATAATTAATAAAGATGTTTTTTTTTTAATATAATGTATTTACCATTCTTATTAAACTTTGTCTCTAATATTGAAGTTTTTCCAATGGCAGGAAAATCGTCAGCGAATGGGTTTCAAAGTTCGGTTCCAAAATATTCAATATCAATTCTCAGTTGAGATTATTGTTGACAAGTATTTCAAAAAGACATTCTGGTGAAACTCCTGTCCTCTATAAATAAAGACTAATATAATTGAGGAAGATTAGTTTCTTTTAATTGTTACCGTCATTTTACAGTGGATTCCTTGTCTGACATCAACATATAAAATACTTTATTCGAATAAAATTGAATCATTTTCTTGTGATTGAAATGAATGAAATATTTACCGAAGAAAAATTCAACTTGTAGATTTTATCCCATCGATCCAGTTTTCTGTTTTTAAAAAGGAACATTATTAATTTATAAAAAATATGTAAACATTCAAACACTTTTTTTATAAAAAAAAATGTTCGCCTCAGTTGAAAAAACTTCGGTATTACGATTTCACATATATAATTGTCCAAATACTGGTATACTTGTATCCCATATTTATTATATTCGACATAGTTTACAGCCATGATGCAGTGTAGATTTCAGTTATTATTATCTAAAAATATGAAATACAAAAATTATATTTCCCAGAACTTGATAATAACATACCATATTATATCGATGTGAATCAAATAAAATTATTTTGATATTTGTGTATCTTTATTATATACTATGAATTTAACTTTTAATTTGTTACAAAACTTTATCAAATCATTCTACATTTTTTTTTAAGAAATATATAATTTTGAAAAAGTTTTCTGACATTATATTTTAATTTTTATTAGAAAATATTTGAGTTGCCAGATAATTTTTAATACAAATATGTTAAATAATTTAAAAATATGAATGAATAATAATATTAATAAAAATTTCATTTACATTTTAGATAATTTATAGAAATATTTTACTCAACTCAACAAAATATTAAAAGAATACGATTTTTTTACTAACTGCAGTTATTATTGTTAAAATTGTAGAATCTTTCATATAACATAAAAAACAAATTTTGATAACCTAGCAACTCGATTTCATACAAACATTCACACAAAGATTCATACTTTTGCGATTTATTATTCTCTTATTTTTCTTTTATTTGATCGCTTTGTGGTTTTTTTTTATTATAATGTTGTAATATGCTTCATTAGCTTCATACCCACCAGCCGGTTTGTGACGAGTAATTATTATGAAGCTAATTGTTTCTTATTTATTGTTTTAATTCTTTTAACCACGGGCTATTATAATATTGAAGCAAAGTATAGCAAAAATCCCAAATACCACTGGTATAGGGTTTTAAAGTATTATGTAACAAGTCATTGTCTTGCCAAGTCTACCAAGGAATTATAGATAATATGGTACACATTATGTGCATAAAAATGTAATTTAAAACAAAAAAAATTAAATTAAATGTACTCTTACCAAATGAATTTCAGTTAATATTTGTAGTTTTGTAGATTTTTAAAAATGAAAATATTGTTACTCAAAATCATACAACAGTGACAATGACTTAATTACATAACACTTCAAAACCCACCAGCAGTAATTGGAATTTTTACCATTTTTGCGGTTTTGTTGTAGTATGTAGTATATTGCCAAAAAAATGTGTATTTATATTCTGTTGCATGAATTTTGAGGTACAATGGTAGACTGGCCTGCCCACATGTTGCGATTTATTATATACTTTTGTTTAACGTCACATTTCTAATACATATTATAGAGAGACGCAACATGTTTTAACTTAAGCCTGGTATTAGATAGTTTTCGTATAACGTCTTTATTTTTAGATGGTATTAATTAAAAATTATTGACAGCAGTATTGTTTAAGCGCTATTACATTTTTTATTGTCAATGAAAAATATTAATGTTAACTAATGACTGTTGTATTATAATAAAAAAATGTTGCTTAACCAATCTTCTAGTAGTAGTAGAAGGTAAAATATGCATTTAAATATAATTTTATTATAATTGTATTTTAATGTAAAAAATTAAGATTATTTTTTTATACTTACATATGAAATAGGTTTTCATTTAACTATTAAATGTAGGGACCTTTTTATCATTAAATAAAATTTTTAATGTATATTATTGAAAATATTGGTAAAAAAAAAACAATATACCAGGATGTAGACGCTATAGAAAATTTTTCTAATACTTAACCATTGCTTTATACTTTTTATTTTATTTATGTTTTTCACTGTTAATATTATTTTATTAACTTTTATGTAAAGAATAGTTTTATTTATAATTGCCTTTTATAATTCTTTTTATTGTATTTTCATTTTGGCAAGGTCCGTAAAATTTGTAAAAGGAGCAATGGTATTATCAGACTTAAGTTCTTTTTTATTACCATTTACAATATTTTACGAACCACTTTTCATGTTGGAATAATATTTAATACTTATATCAATTACATTTATTAAATATATTGCATATATTATTTAACAAATCAAATTTTACCATCATAACATTTTTTATTATTTATATTTTAAATTCTTTCTTATTCCTTTTTATATTATTAAGTATTTCGAAATCACATTTTTAAATCATAATTATTGCTTCAACATGCTTTTATTTTGTATTTTAAATTTGTCATTATTGCTTTCTTATATTTTTATTTTATATTTCATATACACCATCAATAATCCTTTTTATAATATTACATGTTTTTCCGATATTCTAAAAATTTTAAATTTAAAAATTTAAGGTTTTAATGAGCTTCATATACCTAATTTCAACCAGCCATTATGTGGCGAATAATTTTGATAAAGTTTATTTTTTAATGCATTTAATTTCTCTTATATTTATTTATTTAATCACGGGCTATAATACTAAATCAAAGTACAGCAAAAATTTAAATACCACTGGTATTGGGTTTTAATGCATTATGTCCAAGCCATTGTTTTGCCATCTACCAAAGTAATTAAAAATAAAAAGGTATTTTTACCAAAAAATGTATAATGCCAAAAACATAAGTACAAATTAGTGTTCTGTTGCATGAGTTTTGAGATACAATGGTAGAATGGCCTGCTTGTCTGTTATCATTTATTATATACTTTTGTATATTAAATGTTTTTAAATTTTACGTTCATTCATTAATTATTAAATGTATTGCAATTTTTTATATATTTTTATATGTATTTGCTAGATTTATTTAGTTTTATTAAATTTTATTTCAATGTCTTTGACTTCAAACATTAAATATTTTTTTTATATAGTTTTAAAATTAATTATAATGAAATTTATGTATTACTGATATTTTGTTCATAATTTTGCAATAAGTTACGAAATGACTATGACATTGTAAATATAACAATTTTTTATCATGATATCTACTTCAATTTAAATTTTTTCTAAATACTCCATTTGTTCAAAATTCAAATCTTTATTTTTAATATTTGAATCTGATAATTTTATCTTTAAGGTTCTTAATAACCTGGCTACGATACTGCATAATGTTCATAATGTGAAAAGATTGGTTTAATACTTGCATTTTAACTTAAATTTTTTGAAAATTTGTTTATGAAATGCTCTATATAATGTTTTTATATTTTGAAATAATGTTTATAAATATGTGCCAGCCAGTATGGTTGTGTGGTCGTGGCGTGTCTTGTCTGATCGTGTAGATAAGCAACATAGCCCGCCCTGTCCAATTGGATGGGTTGCCGCACAACGGCTCGGTGTGTACTGGCCTTGCAGAGACTGTAGGCTGACAACCTGCATTTCTAAAATGCAAGTAAAACATGTCACGAAACAAGTACTTCAGGTACTTGAAGTCTTGTTCCACAGAGGAATGTTGTGCCATTGATGATGATGTTTATAAATATGTACTTCATATAATATTGTTATCTTATATAATTTTTTTATTGATTAAAATTTAATTGAAATTATGTCATTATGATTTTAATATCTTGTTTAGTTTAAAATTTCTTTAAATACCACATTCGTTATTATTCCTTCTTTAGAATTTTCGTTAATATTTGATTCCGGTAATTTTATTTTTAAGTTTTTAGATGACCGTACTCTCGACATTGCAACATATAATTGGCCATGAGTGAAAACTGGATTTTCTAAATTAATTCCAACAAAATGAAACGTTTGACCTTGTGATTTATTAATTGTCATTGAAAATGCTAATCGAATTGGAAACGTTTTAAACTGAATGGTAAATTTGTATCGGTAATTAAATCAAATCTTGGTAGATAGAGTCGGGTACCTGCACTTTGCCCGGTTAATACTTCTACATCAAGGTAATTAGTTTTCATATCTTTTATAATAAATCTTGTACCGTTACATAGCCCACGTTTTGGATTCATGTTTCTTAGTAACATTACTATTGCCCCCACTTTTAACGTTAATTTGTGAAGAGGCATTCCGGTTGATGTTAACGCATTTAATAATTCGGTTGGATAACTAATTTTATTTTTATCATCGCCTTCACAAAAATCAGCACTGTAATATATTTTTGATTGTCCTACGATTTTATTTAATACTTGTTCGTTTATTACCATTGTATCGTCATTTGTTAGTGCTAAAACGGCGCGGTCTGTAAATTTGTGTATATCATTTGGCTCTATATCATTATCTCCAAATATATCATTAGCTAATGACGTTTGTGATACACAGTGTGCAAGAATTTTGACAACTTCATTTAAACCATTGCCGTTTTTAGTAAATACTCAGAAAATTCTTTTTCGTCCCTATTTACACGCATGTTTTGTTTTAAAGAAAATTTTTGAAAGAGTTGCCATAAGTGACTTGTTATTACACAAGTTTCTATTATTGTGGTACGATGATTTGTATAATTTACTACCGGTAAACATTGTCTGAAATCACCACCTAATACTATAACTTTCCCACCAAATGGTACCGTATTGTTCATTAAATCTTTTAAAAGTAAATCTATTGCATTTAACGCGTGTTTCGGTATCATAGTTACTTCGTCACAGATGATTACACTTGCATCTTTTATTAGTTTGCCTACATTACTATTCGCTTTAACTTTACATACGCAGCCGTCATTTACAGGTACTGGTAACTTGAAAACAGAATGTACAGTTTGTCCACCTTTTAATAAAGTAGCCGCTATTCCTGTCCACGCCACGGCTATTACCTTAATATTTTGACCTCTTAAAATACTGATGAGGGTATTATATAAAAATGTCTTTCCTGTACCACCAGGACCGTCTACAAAGAAATATCTATTTTTGCTATTACTATCTGATACGGCATTTAAAATTAAATCTAAAATTTCTCTTTGATCATTATTAAACAACGCTACATTTTGTTCTCCCTCTAATTTCTCTGCTGCAATATCAATCAAATCGTTTTCATTTTCATCTACGTCATCTGGCAGCGGTAAACCGAAATCGCTTAATGTGAATCTATGTATTTCTAATATTTCTTGAATTTTTCTTAAACATTTATTTTGCGCTACTTTTTCGGAATTGTGCAATAAATAATCCTCTATCAAATACTCTTTAAATTTTTCCTACAAAGCTACGGCATTGGTGGACGTGTGGAAACAAATTAAATATGCAAATAATTCTCTTAATTGTCTCGGAAATTTATTTACCACTGCCTCACCTAAACAATTTTCGCATTCTTTATCATTTGCTAAAAGACCTAATGCGCGGGCAGTTTCTTGGTATGTGTTATACAACTTACCATCTACGGTACGCAAGTCTTCGAAACTTGTGGCTCCTTTTGCGTGTACTAATATTAAACGTAGATGGAACCTTTCTATATCTCTGGGACTGACGGAAATCATTCGGCCTATTGGTGGTTTTGACTCGCGTTGCCTAGCCTTCCAAGCGTTATTAACAAATACATAATATTTTGGAATTTGCATATAAACATACTGCCGAGCATTTACATCTGTGCTATTTAGAATAAACCACGCAGTTAAAGTTGTATTTTTTTTCGCTGCCCGTTCTACTGCTTTTTTCTCTTGACCATTAACGAAAAATACCGCCTGTTGGTATTTCAAATGAACAGCTAACTCAAATATTGTATGTGATTTATCGTGTAAGGGATATTCCAGTAGCCTCCAACAACATTCTGGAGCAAAAACATACCTCGCATCTAAATAACCGTTGATTTCATCCCATTGAATTACTTTATCTTTATCTGGTTGACCTAATTTAATACTTGCGCAGTCATGACCCTTACACAGATAATCGCAAATATATTTAACACTTTTAACCGAAGAGCATATTTCGATATTAATATGAGCTTTATACTTTTTTAGCAAATATGTATTGTAAGGTACTATCCATCTGTTATCTACTGTATACTTTACTAAACCGTTTTTCCAGAGAATATATATCTTTGCATTATTATCTGGCCTTTTGTAAAGAGGATAACCGTTAATATTTTCGTGTGTTTCGTTTCGGAATTCCTTAGGGTGTCTTTTTGTGCATTTATTTTCATTCATGCAAGGTGAATATTTATTTAATATACCGCAGGGACCGTGGATCATGTGCGTTCGAACTAATTGATACAACTCTGGTTCATCGTCTTCATCTGGAATTTCGGCGCTTACAATTTCGTCTATTTCATCTTTGTTACGGATTTTACTATCGCTATCTAATGTCAACAACAAATGCATATGTGGTAACCCACGTTTTTGGAATTCTATTACAAAAATAAAGGCTACGACTTTTCCAAAAATATCATCGTAAAGAATTTCATTCATCATACTTTTAATTTTTCCGTTGAAAACTCGCGCTACTATATCTGGCCGATCTGCAGAACTTTGACCTTCGCGTAACTGTTCAATTATTTCTGGCCATTTTGGATTACACGTTACTGTTATGAACAAATCAGGTCGGCCGAATTCTCTAACAATTGACATAGCGTTCTGATACATTTTTAACATAAAACGACTGCCACCTTGGAATGTAGATGGTAAAATAACCATTGTGCCCGCCTTACCGCCCTCATTATCTGCTAAATTATTTACATGGTCCATTAATCCATTATACAGCTCTACTCTGAGGGTAGGCTGATTTAATCTAATATAAGTCAATTTTTCAGCCTCGACTTTCACGTATGCATCTACAATGTACTGCTGAGTTAGCTTTCCGGCTTAAATGTATCTCTAACTGCTAATCTATTCATGTAAAATTGTAGCATGCTTTGTTTTAATACCGTCGGTATGCTTTAGGTTCATGTTCCAGCCACATTCACCGCGAGGAAAAAGTATGGGATATGTCATGGGGTCACAGTTTTCGCTGAATTGATTAATTCTAACAGAACCGCCTGCTCTTGGATAAACACAAATGTCTCTATCTATTGGTGGCTCTCCGTCATTTGATGTGAAAACTACGGCTACTTCATTCCATGTTGGTACATTATACCTACGCTTATCTTTTCGTCTGTCACTAACTATCCACAAATTAATTTCTGGCACTGACTGATTATTAATATTTGCCCTAGCTATTTCTCTTTGCTCTACTTCTGTTAACATCATGTACGCTTGAGAATACGGATTAATTTCTCTAATAATATCATCTAACTGCCCCATTATATTTGGTTTACACTGTTTATTGTATTCTACATTCATTCTTTTCTCTAACGCTTCCGCAGAATTTATAATGTATAACTGCGCATATTTTTCAACATTATTATTAGTTGGATATAAGGAACTGGCTGAATCATGATAAATCATGTATTCGGAAACAATATGGTCCTCTACCCGGAGGCATTGAAATTTTTGCTCCAAATGAAGCAAATGCTAACGCACTATTGTACTGTCTAATATGATCTTTAAAATTTCTACTGTCCGCGTTATTACTGATCATTAGACTTTTTATGTATTCCGGAAACTCGCCTAACTGATCTGCGTTTAACTTGCCTTTACGGCAGCAGTGTGTGAATTTGCCGTCCGAAGGTTTTTCATACGCGAAGTTCTTAGATGAACAGTAAGTGCATAATGCAGACATTGGGCCCAATGAATGCGGCTCAATTTGCATTCCTATACCTTTACTTGCTAATCTACTCGTATTATTAATTTTATTTTTACTTGCTTTTATTTTATTTTTATTTATTATATTATTTTTTAACAAACGCTCTTTTTTCTGTTCCGGTGTTTCTGTTTCAACTACTTTTTTAAAATTATCTTTTAACTTATTTAAACGACGTTCTTTTTGTTCAGGTGTTTCTATTTCTATAGATTTTTTTAAATTAGTTTTTAACTTATTTAACCGATTTTCTCTTTGTTCCGGTGTTTCTATTTGAATCATATTTTGAAAGTTATCTTTTAATCTATTTAAACGTTTTTCTTTTTGTTCATGAGTTTCTATTTGAATCATATTTTCAAAGTTATCTTTTAATCTATTTAAGCGATTTGTTTTTAGTTCAGGTGTTTCATTTTTAATGTATTTTTTGAAATTAAATTTTAATTTATTTAACCTATTTGTTTGTTGATCAAGTGTTTCATTAGCTAAAATTTTTAATTTATTTTCTGTATTTAATTTTAGACGTTTAGACCGTTCTTCGTCTGTTTCATTCCCTTTGTGTTTTAAATAATTTTCCCTTAATTTTTGTTGTCGAGTTACCGGAAATACTGTTAAATTACGTGTTTAAAATATATTTAAAGTATGTGTTCTAAGCCTATTGATATCATAATTTTCGTTTTCTGGATTACGATTAAAAATTATACTCGTAAAAAATGCAATGGCAAACAACCCGCAATCATAATTATTTGTCTGCTGTTGAACTCGGACAAATCTAACTGTTGGTCTATAAGGAAACAATCTTTCTAAATATAAACTTGCATTCTGGTTTAAACATTGAGAATTCATGCTATCATAAATTATTATCTCTGAACCGTCATAGTACGCTGTGAACCAATGACCAATGCTATCAATATTTGCACCTGGCACGAATAAAATTTATAAGTGTTTAGTTCCTTGTTGAACTGGAATGATACGGTCCGGCGCATTTACATATACTGTAGGCTGAGGGTTGAACTCAGTCATAGAACGGACTAAAGAAAAGAAAAAGTCTATGTGTACGTCTTCTAAATACCCTGCAGGATTTAGTAACGTGTTAATATCATGGTCTATTAATTGAATCTGATAATTTACTGTCCTAATTCCTATATTACTCGTTTGATTACTTGTATGTACATTATTGATATTATTGTTCGCTACTGAAATGACAGATATACTCCTACAACCTGATTGAACCTGACTATTAATAAAGTTTTCTTCTATATTTCCCGTATTATCATTTTTATTATTTTTTGCCGCATTTTTCTCGTTGTTTTGCTTGCGCTTAAGACGGTTAATTCTATCTTTACTTGGCATTTTGTTATTTACTTACAAATTATACAAAACTTACAATTTTTGAGTGCGTTATTCTTTTCAATATTTATAATTACCAATAATTACGTCAGGCCTTCGATTATAAGTCGATCAGGTTCTTTTCTGTTAGGATAATGGAATCTTGCACTCTTTCTCTTACTCTGCTGCAGTCAAGTTGTAAACCTACAGTAAAATTAATATTTAAAATATATGCATAGCATTATAAAAAATTAATACGAAATAAATGTGTATTTGTATTATTAGATTGCTAAATTACTAAATACTGCAAACTATGTACAATGTCTAGGCCGTGAAACTGCTCTCGTCATAATCGAGCGGCAATTACACAACGTGAAATATAATTATATATTTGAGATTGTCCATGTAGTGAACAAACTATAACCGCGGAATTTAAACAACTGTCATCTGTTGTGTTCTTATGTGTAGTTTGTAAGATAATGATATATTTCGCGTTAATTATTAATTAAATGCATATTCATATAAAAATATGTTTATAATTTAATAGTGGATGTATTTAAGACATGGTATCATGGTTGGACTACAAGAAATTTGCGGATAGTTTACATTGTGTGTTTTATTTGTAAATAAATAAAATTTAAATAAAAATGTTGTTTTCGGTAAATATAGGGTGTTCCAGTTAAGTGTGCCACCATTGCTATCTCGAGAACTATAAGAGCTACGAGGTTGTTTAAATTAGCGAGAACCACCATTTTCAAGAACAACATAATAGGCAAAAAAAAACCACTCCATATCTTGAGAACCATTGGTTTAAAAAAATATTTGTTTGGCTTATGTTAATAGACTTGTAAAATGGTGATTCCTTTCTAAGTTAACCAACCTGGTAGTTCTTATAGTTTTTGAGATAGCAATGGTGGCACGCTTAAATGGAACAGCCTGTATATTTTAAAGATTTTTCACAAAAAATACATTCATAGATTTCTAATTATATATAACAATAAACAGAAACGTCTGCAACATTTTAAAATTGTCAGAATAAAAAATTTGCGAGATAAAAGTACTGTTACTAAGACCCAAGAATCAACCACCTAATAAATTTATTTTCTAAATAATTTTTTACCTTTCCTACCCTATATGTTAATAAAAAAAACATGCATTCTTGCATATTAAGGTAAAATAGATTTTATACGGACATATACATAACGAAACATAAGTACACAACAGATGAAAGTTATTTAAATTGAACGGTGTGATTTGTTCCCCATTACCAAAATTTCAAACCGAAAAATATATATGTAATTCCCGCTCCATTTTGACGTCACGCTTTCACGGCCTATTAGAGATAGTGTAATGATTATAAATTTAAAGTAAATTACTTATACTTAAATAGAAGATCAACTCTCAAAAATTGTAGGTTGGACTAACTCGCAATTAGTTATAATACGCGGCCCACCAGAGACGATGAAATACCCGCCTAAATATTTTTTTAATTTGTGCAATAAATAATTTTGAATATTTTGGAGCATACTTCAGCTAAATAAAAATAATGGAGACACATCTTTTGTAGGTTTTCGGAAAACCGGTTAAAAACTACTGGCGCCGGGTAAACAAGTAAAATATAGAATTTAATAAGAAATAAAATAATATAAAAAAAAAATTGAAATCACAAATTAAAATTTCTATTAGCTTGGTTGTAAATGACATTTTTCTAATTGTAAATTGCGAACTTGCAAGTTGAGCATTCCCTAGAGCTCCGCTGTCAGTACAAAAAACAAATGCCAATCGACATGAAACAATTTTTTCATATCTGCTCGTTAGCCCTTACTGAGACCTTTCATTAGATTCCAAACACGATATATTTCCAATAACTTTTTGCAAAAAAACAAAAGTCGATCGACATCAAACATTTTTGTCATTTATGCACACCAGCCTTAACCGAGACCTTTCATTTGATATCAAACACGACATACTTCTGACAACTTTTTTCACAAAACAAAAGTCGATCGACATGTATCATTTTTACATTTCTGCACGCTAGCCCACAACGAGACCTTTCATTTGATACCAAACATGACATATTTCTAACAATTTTTTGAAAAGAACAAAAGCCGGTCGACGTAAAATATATTTGTCATTTATTCAAGACAGAAAACATTTACATAGAAAACAACCATTTTTAAAATAATTTTAGACTTTAACAAAAATTAATAATTAATATCAATTATAACATTTACGAGAATGATATAATAACAATAATAAAGCGAAAAAGTTACATTTTATATTTAATATATTTCATACAATAGACGTGCGGTACAATCGATTATGATTTTATCTGATGTAGAATTGAAATTTCAACAACTTTGTACTTTTATAGTTTTGCTCTAAATATATCAGAAGAGAAAGTATTCAAAAATTTTTGAAATCCCATTTTTAAGTCCTATGTTCCTTGTTTTATTGCACAGCTGTATACCGGGTGTAGATTTTAATGTTATTTTTTTCATACTTCAGTATCTCTTTACCTATTCATTTTAGCGCTAAAAGCCTAGGAATATAAGTTGTTGAAAAATTAAAAAGGCATCCTATAAAGTCAACTTACCTTCATAATTATTCATATTTAATGATATATTAATGAAATAAAATTTAAGGTATTTTAGAAAATGAATTAAGATTGTCTTGATAAATGAAACAAATTTTTGAATAAATTTTCTATTTACACTTTCCGGTCATCGATAATTTATTATTTTATTTAAAATTATTGTATTCTTGTATTAAAAATAACTATAACTTTGTTTATACATTTAATTACTATACAATAATATTTTTGAATTAATAAATCTATATTTTTATATAATATATACACATAATTTTTATAGGTTTAACAATACCGTTTAAACCAGTCTTTGTAAAATTTGTTTTCGTACTCATGCATTAAAATGTGTTGTTTCGCGTTGCCTCAGCAACGCCTGGAACGTCAATTTCCCAGGTTTCCACCAGATAGGTGACCGGGAAATTTTGGAAAAAACACTCCTACTTCTACAGCATTTATTAAAAAACTATATTTATAATAAAATAGTATAATATTTTAAACATTCTTTTACCTAATAATATTAAAAGAAAATAGGGGATTATTGAACGAAATTTAATGTAGAAAAAGTAAATTTAGTGCATTTGATATACAATGTTGGCAACAACTGCTGTCATGTTGACAGATTGACAGCACTTGTTAGTACTGAAACACATAACCACAAATCATGTATAATTTTTAATAAATAATTTTATTTGTTCAAAAATAACTAATTATTAGTTGTATAAATTCGTACGAAAAATATTGTACAAACCTCTTGCATGAACTGGGTTTCCGGAATCGTTCTATGGCAGCGCTCGCGAGCTCGCGCCGCCAAACACTCCTCCGGAAACCAGCCGTTCCCGCATTTGGTATGTAAATAACTATTCTGTGTATATCAGAAAAAATCAATATTTTAATAGTTAAAAAAAATCACATAGATGTCACTATTTATGAATTTCATTGCATCTGCTAAAGAAGGAATCAATATAATTATTCAACAATTAAATATGTTTATATTTAATTTTATATGTATATGGGTAAAAATATTATTTGTAGGCATAAATGAAATTTATTATTTTAAGCAGAAACAAGTACATAATAATATTTTGAATACTTTGTGACATATCAAACTAACTGGTGGCGCTAGTGTTGTTTTATTTATTTCCAAATCACCAGTATGATGTGAAAAGAAACAAATTATTTACAGCTGACTTATTATTTTGTAAATATAGAATGAATTTGTTTTGACAGGAATAAGGACATTTTATTTCCAAAAGTTCAAATCCATTTTCTGTTTTCATAAAACCATCATCACTACCTGGTAAGTATGGTTAGTTAGATAATATTAAAACACAAAGTCCAATTTCATTTATAATATATTAGTTGAATCTTGAAATACTGATCTCGCTTTACTTTCGGTTTGCAAGCCTTAACGCATAGCTTGATTACAATAAAAATTGTAGACATTGATTCTTATCAACAACATTTTCATTATAATAATCAGTGTCATATTTTCTCTGTACCAATCTAATTCAATTGTTACATATGTACATCTACAATGAAAGAGTTCATTGTAGAATATGTAGTATTATTGCGAATATGTCTATCGTATGAAATTTTTATTACGGTTTTTATTTCTTGGCTTCTACTTTCTACTCATTCTTTCTTTACACTTTCAGCCCTATTTAATGTGCTTTCAATTTCGCTATAAGTATAATACTTTATGCACTCGTTTCAGACAAAATTTCTTTGCTTATGTTCTGAGAATGTAAAAAGAGTACCAATATAATTTCCAGAATGTTTATGTAGAATGATTTTATTGAAACTTTGTGATATTTTTCAACCTTCGCTTGTAAAGGCTTGTTCCAAATCATAGACTGATCAGTTTTGGACTGTATTTTAGAATTCTTATTTAAATGTGACTTCACTACACAGTTATAGTTAAAGATAAAATCATAGAAATAACACCTATGATAAACAACAACTTTGTTTGTTGCAGTAGTTTCATTTGTACAAGTTGTGATACACATAAATTGCTAACTTCTTTACATTTCTTAATAACATGAAGTCCTAGATACTTATATTTTCAGCAATGTCAAAATGACAAGATAATTTGACAACTTTATTTTGGATGCGTTCAAACATGTGTCACACAGTCGGATTACTGAATGTAACCATTAAGGGTGAATTTTAAAATTCAAAGACACTTGTTAATAAATGTAATTAGAACACAATATTTTTTTAATAAAAATATTATAAATATATCTTAACAATTAACAATGGGCTTTTAGGATCCCGAAAATTTACAAAAAGAGCAGCTAACAATCAAACCGTCCGTTTTCTTTTAAATTTTCGGTAACCTAAAGCTCACTGTTAAATTTTAAATATTTTTTGCTTCTAAATAAATCTCTTTAAAATATATCGTACAATTTTAATAGGGACACTTCGTTCGACAAATTTTAATTGAATAAAATATATGAAATAATAATGTTCATAAAGTAATTTTCATTTACTATCCAATGAACATAAAAGAATAATAATATATTTTAAAATGATATATGTTTATAACTACAGAATAATAATTAAAACTAACTGTGAGAACTTGCAAACCCTGCTCGCAACTTTCATCATCCAAAATTTACCTTAAACTAATATTCATGCAATTCATTCACAGTCACATTCGACTGAGAGCGTATGTCATCAAACTTATTTCTCGATTAATATTTGGTTTCAGAAAGTGTTTATTGTTTGAAATATCAATTAAAATGAATAATTGGATAGATACTTTGTTTTTTTAAACGTTTTCATTTAAAAAATCATCTCACTCCATAACAAAATATAATAGAATTTTTAAAAATCTAATCTTTGTTGTAATCAATTTCATGATTTCAATTTGATGAAATGCATAAAGAATGTATAAAATGCAGTTACTTACAGTTTAATATAATCTAGATACATAATTCAAAATAATTATTGTACAATAAATTATTAAACATTTCTTCCAAAAGGGTATGAAGGAAAGGTTTGTCAGTATTTTTAAATAAATGAGTTTATGACTGAATGCGACGCGCCTTGTTTGATTTCCAGAATTTAGTTTTTTGTCAATAGTGTTATTATCCGTAATTTTATGATATTTCTTTTCTATAAATATAATCTTGTTTGGATAACTTGCCAATTAAAAACTAGAACTGAAATTATAACTGACGTTTTGATAAACGTCATATTTCGTGAAAATTTAAATATTGTAAATAAGGTTTGCCGTAAATTATTATGTACAATGCACTTTTATGATAATCAGTTACATTTCAGTAGTGTTATTATCAGTAATTTTATGTTATTTCTCTTCTATAAATGTACTCTTGTTTGGGTAACCAATTAAAAATTGTAACTGAAATGAAAATACATATTTAAATACAGTGAAACAAATTTAAAATGATATACTTACATCACAAAGTGTATTGTACCTATTCTTTTAAACATAGATTACTTTTATTTCTGTATATTTGTCTTTGAAAATATAAAACTTGTACCACGAATTTTTGACGGCTCTAACGTATGATAAACGTGAAATGTCAAAAAAGAAATATTTTAAATACACCACATTTAACATTTAGTATATTTGTATATATTTCGCTCACTATTATAATATATGAAAACATAATTCAATTCATAATATCTCTTCACATTTTCCAAAAAAATCAAATAAAAGTTTCATATTGAATTGTCAAATTTGGCGGATGAGAACCGTGATTCTTCTTAAATGTAGACATGGCCTCTGGGATCTATTGTTTCAGTGTACCAATTTTACGCAGTTTTTATTTTTTTAAACAAAAACCACTCACAGTAAAAATATGAGACCCCCAAAAGGCACTCCGGCACAATAGACACTACAACTTGGAAAAAAAATTACAGCAATTACTCGAATGGTCTAGGAGTTTGAGCTGGACAAACGATGCCTGATCGTCGTGATGAATCCAAATATAGATAGATAGATATATAGATAGATAGATATATAGATAGTGAATCTATCAAAATAGTATATGATTAATAATATGTATTTATTACTAAGCTTTAGCAAACAAATATATTCATCGTGTGTTTTTAAAATTTTGATTTCGTCAACGAGTACCTTTAAAGCTTGGTTTATGTAACACAAATGACCGTTATACAATGATGCTATGGGTATTAATCAGAGTTTACAGGGTTCCTTACACCCCTAAAGTCTGCAGGCTATCATTTCATGACGTTGTCATCAACACATGGCTAATCAGGGTTTTATAAATATAAATAATAGAATTATAAGAAAACATTTAATTTGCAGCATAAATACAATAAATATTTCTTATTACTAATGATATTTGTTAATGGATTGTAGTTAATTATTCTATCGTGTATAATTAAACAATAGGCGGCTGTATTATCAGATCCATATTCATTGGTTTCAAATTCCAACCTGATATCAACATTACCCGATTTCAACGTCTCACTCTGATGTGAACAATTTATTACTGCTAGGGATGCAGTAGTTAAACTCATTGGGTGTGAATATAGGTTCAAATGGTTAGTCATAGTGAGACAATTGGAACTGAGTGTACATGTGATACAGCATTGCCCAATGATTATTCTTGAAGTTTAAATTTAAATTATCATATGGATACATATCGGAATTTAAATACAACTCAATATTAGTTACAATGATCAAATTTACTCATATAATTATTTAATTTATTTTTGCGATCAGTTTGGAATCCCACGATGACATACCGTGGTGTTTCTAGTTGAGTTGCAGTTTTCATTGGCCAGGTATGGCGCTGAGTTTTCTGTAGTAGTGGATATTCATGAAGCTCTCAGCTGCGAAATTTTATCTCCAAATTAATACTTTTCTCCATATACTTCATAAGTATTAGTCACTCGGCATCAGCAACAGATATATGTGGAATCTTCCAATGCACTTTACTTAATTCAATCTTTATATTTTCGTCTGGCGCGCTATTCTCAATCGCATTCAGGTATGTGCTGCTTCGAATGAGGACTAATTCTTGTTGTAAATTTAAAATATTTTTTTTGAAATCTTCACAGAACCCAAGAAGCATGTTTAATGGAATACATATGTTAAAATTGCCATTCTTATTAGTTATGTGTTTCGTATTATCAGTGCAAGATGACCAGCCAGCAATTTGTATTCGTTTGCTTTCATTTGTGTTATAAGAGACATAACCTTTCATACATGACCTGGATCACGAACTCTATCTATAACTATACCACCAATTTCGTTTCGAATTTCGCTGAACAAGAATGCAAATGCATTGTTGACTAATTTAGCTGTAGTGGATGGTTTGTTGTCATGTGTGAGAAATTTATCCTCAATATAAAGTAAACTGTTCCACGGAAGAGTGTAAAGATCTTGTTGCTGTATAAGTATGCGAATTTCATCGTTATTGTTTAAAGTCATAGAGGCATACGGTTGATGTGTGTGTTTCTCAGTATGAATGGTAGAGTCGTCAAATAAAGCTTTTTCTGATATATTTAGAACATTAACATTTATACTAATAAAAGCAAAGATTTTTTTTTTTTTTTATTTTTTAAATTGAATTCCAAATCAAATAATAACAGCCCTGAAACGTTTTTTACGTTTTATGTTATCCAGATCGAATTTTAAAACCAATTGATTGCAGAAATTGATAATTGAGAGATGTTAACATCTCTAACAATCTTCTTACTACTGACGCTATTACAGTTAAGCGACGAATTTATATGTTTGCAGATTGCATGATTAAATTTAATCCCCATTTCCTTTTTAAGATGTAGTCTTACCGTGATGGCTTCACCTCTAAAATTAATCAAATTTCCGTCTTGATCTACTATTTTAAGGGTTGAATGGTTTATAACTCGCGTGTTGATTGATAGATAGATTATTTGATTTGCAGTTTCTACAATTTTAAATCCTGGCGGGACGCTTGGTGAAAATTCGTGAAGTATATGAGCATTTTTAGTGATAGAATATGAATTTGTAGTTATGCTACACTCAATACATATTGCACTTACTTTAATAATAGAAACAGGGTTATTAGATTCGTATACTTTATTAGCTTTTAATTAACGTGAACGAAAGCCCAAAATATTTCCAATCAAATCGCTTGGTTCAAAATCAATTTCCTTGTTACTTTTAATTTCACCTTAAGAGTATTATTATTCGCTATAATATCTACATGAGTACTCGCATCTAAATTTGTCAATAAGAACTTATTTATGTCATCTATTTAGTATGAACCTTCTGGAATTTTAATTATACTGCTCATCATCAATGGCACAACATTCCTATGTAGAACAAGGCCTCAAGTACCTGAAGTACTTGTTTCATGACATGTTTTACTTGCAAGACCAGCACACACCGAGCCGTTGTGCGGCAACCCATCCAATTGGACAGGGCGGGCTATGTTGCTTATATACACGATCAGACAAGACATGCCACGACCACACAGCCGTACTGGCTGACAATTATACTGTTACCAACATAAAATTTATTATTTTCATTATCAATGTTCGGTATTGCATTATATAATTCAAAGTTAATTAAGCCAAGAACATAGTCCGAATCATCCTCAAGTACAATCGGTGGATGGAAACTTTGATTTATAGTAGAATTATCACCAAGTAGCGTAAATAAGTATGACATGATAGCTCAATGAAGACTAAAACTATTCAATTCTGTTCGTATAGAAATGCCAAACACAAATGGCCACATCTTACACTGTTCTTAAATTGGTATCTATTATAATTGTATTGTATTGAACACTTGTTTCCGGAATAACTAATTAGTTCTTTTGGTGACGCTAGGTTTTCAAAACTGTCAAAGTATGTAACTAAATTATTATGTTTTTTGTATGCAATCCAGTGAGACCCTGGCCCCTTACTGTTATCTAAAATAACGATTGCATACTCATTACGATTTACTTTCTTAGGTAGATTGTTTCTCATGAAAACACTTCTAAAAAATGGAAGTTTAATAGTTGAGTATATTTCCCAAGATCAATATTAGTTAAAGCCCGCAGTGGTTATTTCACTGGTAATTTTTTGACTGACTTGAATAAAGACCAAGCCCCTACCGATATGGCTTCAAGTATAGACCTTTCCCTATGAGTAGGTATTGCGGCGATTGAGCCACTCCCCTCCACTATTCCTTACATGGTCATAAGTTCCGCCAACCCCTATCTGTCTAGCAATTTCATTGGTCGTAACGTCATGATGACGTAAGTTGGTGGAAAATTAAAATTGACAAGGTTTTTTTGAAATTTTTGGTTTTTAAGACAGTTGTTGTGTCCAATTGACCTTGCACATTTTTTTAGTTTACATATGTATTGTGTGATTTGAAAATTTAAAAACGAAATAATTTTTTTTTTAAAAATACATAGCGCGCAATATCTCCGAAACCGTGAGGTATTTCGAAAAAAATAAATCAAAATTTACCCCCGCACTCCCCTGTCGTTTTTCGTGCTATATACATATTAAAAATTCAAAACGTTAGTGCCCTTTAAACACGAAATAAAATTATAAAATATAATTGTAAATAAGATATTGCATAATAAGCTGAGCAATGACTTGAGCGCTGGAAAAAAATGTAAAGATATGTTTTTTCGTAATTTTGTAAAGTTGTGGAGTATGTGTTGTGTATGCAACGACCTTGAAACTTTTGAGTGTTTTTCCGTTTTTAGGTGAATATGTAACTTTTGGTGATTATGTGCAAAAGAGAACCGACAGCGACTTGAGGATAAATTTCTTTCAAGCAATACCACAGCAGGTTTTAGAAGCCTGTCTTACCGAAGTGTCTAAGAAAAGTTAACAGCCTGTGTACAGGGCCTCAATGTCGAGCCGTCAAAGTTCAATCCTATATTTTTTAAAAACCAAAAATTTTAAAAATATTGCTCACGAACACAAATTTTAACTTGTTAACTGTATTTTTATACTTACGATGACAATGTCTCATTTGCGCCCCTATGCTCCAGGAACCTGTACATATACACAACTACGTCTAATCACTTAATGATTTGTACAAAGTCAAAGACGTGTTTGAGTATTGTATGTGTTATCATCCCTGGTGAGAAAAAAAGTAGTGGGGGAAGACAATGTGCTTTGACTTACATGTAATTAAATAGGAAAAAAAAAACACGGACCAATTTACATATATACCGGTGCATACGTAGCAGTGTTATTTCCTTACCGTTCGATTTGTCTTATTTTCAACATAAATCGACATAATCATTGAAGAATATGCTTGTACATATCTGCTTATCAGCTATTTTACACATACAAATTTACATAAAAAAATGGGAAAATTTATTGTGAGGAAAGAATATACGAAGAAGGTAAACCGGTTTAATTTACAAGGAAGAACAGTATATAGAATTTAATATTAAATCAGTGCCGAAAATTGTAAACCCCGATACATATATTATTTAATAAAATTAAAATATTTGCCACCAATATTATAATAATACGTAAGAATAATAATATATAAATAATTATTTATTTCACGTGAAAAATCAAAATTATTACACGATTCGTATGTCTATATACATATACATAGGTTCTCCTAAACATAGTGTAATTTTTTTTTTATTATTGCACACATATTTTAAATATTTTTGCCTCTGATTTCGATCAGGGCAAGAATAATATAAATGTGTGTCATGACATACTACTGAAATTTACAAAATATTTCCCAATAGAAATTAAAGCTATTAATGAAGGTAAACACTCAACTAAATCAGCAAACAGCACAAAACAAAGAAATTATCACTATGATAATGGTCGATTAAATGTGAGAAAAATAACTTTTGACACTCAATCCAATATACTTTACTTGGTCGTCAGACATATTCACGAAATACTACTGTCTATAACAGATTATTTCGAAATGGATAGTACAATTACTGAGACACGGTGCGACATTAACTCAATATAACACAAGAACACAACTGAATAAATGTAGACCTGCACTCTCAAAAACAGAAAAGCGAAAATTTTTGTCTTCTACGGAGTATAATATTTTTTTACTTAAATTTGAGTATTCTTTCATCTAATCGATTAAATCTACTTGAATTGAGTGCCACATCACAATTATTCCAGTTTTCCATCTGCAACAAATTTTTATTTACAATTAAAATACTACTACTTCTAATTATGTTCAATGCACTGAGCACAGTCAAGTCAATGTCCACAGAGAAATTTTCTGCAAGTAAATAATTATTATGTTGCAATTTGTTAAATTGGTAATGTAATTAATATTTTTTTTTTACTTTCTGCGATATGAAATTCTACAAGATGTTATTATATTATAAATTAGTAATGTAATCAATATTTTCTTATAACTTTTGTGATAATTTTAACCTTTTTAGTATAAATTTTAAAATAATTAACCAAGCATTTGCGTACTTTGATGAACAAAAAATTTTACTACAATCTTCAAAAAAAGGGGAAAAATTATAGTGGTATACTGATAAAAATATCACTCGTTAATATAAACACACAACTCACGGTAACACTAATATATATTTTTAACATAAGATATAATTAAATACATTCAAAATTACACAATACAATTGATTACTCTATTTTATTGACGTATGTTGTTTTTCGTATTCGTTACCAATGACTGCTCGATTCACTCCGTCGTTTTCGGACGCAAATTTTCCACATCCTCCCCCGGCCGAAGATGTTCGACTTCTAGAGGAAATAGGAGTTGAACAGGTCTACGTAGTCTCACACCGTTACTTGTCTGGACATCGCAGGCTCTAACTCTCCCGTCTCGTCCCTGAAACAAATCTACTATCCTTACCAGTTTCCAGTGCAGCCTTGGCAAGTGTTGATCATGCAGCAACACGATGTCTCCTCTTTTTAGAGGTTTTGACCTTTGATTTGGAGTATGATGCACAGATCGAAGTTGTTGTAAGTAATCAGTACACCATTTCTTCCAAAACTTTGTCATTAATTTCTCTCTACCTTTCCAAGTTTGAAGTAGATCATTTCTTTTAATTTTTGAATTATTTAAATCTATGCTAAATCCACATTCTTTTGATCCTATTAAAAAGTGTGATGGGGTCAGGACGAATAAATTAGATGGATCGTCATCAATAAAAGTTAATGGTCTTGCATTTATAGTTGCTTCAACTTCAGTAAGAACGGTTTGCATTTCATCATAATTGATGCAAGCTCTTCCTAACGTTAATTTTATTGCATCCTTCACTGTCTTCACCATTCTTTCCCAAAATCCACCCCACCAAGCAGCTCTTTCTATGATGAAACGCCACTCTATGCGGTACTTTGTTTGTAATTCTTGAACCTTCTCGGATGTTAAAATGTTGGACAACTCTTGAATTTCTTTTGATACTTTTTTAAATGTTTTGGCATTATCTGAATAAATAATACTTGGAATGCCTCTTCGAGCAAAAAATTTCCTTAAAGCTCTCAAACAGCTTTCTGCAGTCAAATCTTGAACCAATTCAAGATGAATTGCTCTTACTACTGCACAAGTACACAACATTATATATACCTTTGTTTGTTTTTTATTGTCGTCTGTGATATACAATGGGCCAGCAAAATCCACTCCCGTTATTTTGAAGGGGTTTGCCATCATCAGTCTCTCTTTCGGCAAAGGGGCAAATATTTCATTTCCCGACTTACCTTTGAATTTCAGACATTTCAAACATTTGCCGCAAACTGACTTGATTTGCTGTCTTCCTCGTATAATCCAATATTTTTTTCTAATTTCATTCAGAGTTGCATTTACTCCCGCATGCATTATATTTTCGTGACATCTAATAATTAATTTTCTTGTTAATAATGATTTTTGTGGTAAAATTACTGGATGTTTTCTCTGGAAGGATAAAAAAGCTTCTTGAAGTCTTCCACCTAATCTCAAAATTCCATCTTTATCCAAAAAAGGACTGAGTGTTATTATTGAAGAACTTCTACTTATTTCCTTTTCTCTTTTCAATAAATTTATTTCACTTGAATATTCTTCATTTTGTATTAATTTGATCCAGTATATTTCTGCTTCTCTTAATTCCTTAATACGTAATCTTCCAATTTTTCTTTCCTCTGAATTACAATTATGAATAAATCTAAAAATATATGCAGTAACCCGCAGTACTTTTTCTAATTTATCGAACTTTTCTAAATTAAAAATTGCCTCATTTATTACTTTTGAACTTTTTTCTATTTTATTTATATTGACAAACACTTTTGTTTTTTCATCAATATCATTTTTCGGCCAATTTTTTGGTCCATCTTGAAGCCATAAAGGTCCTTCTTTCCACATTTGTGATTCTTTTAAATTATTTGCCGATATACCTCGAGTTAACATATCAGCAGGATTGTCCTTACTGGGACAATATCTCCATTCGCCTTTATTCATGTTCTTAATTTCTGTAACTCTGTTAAGGACATAAATTTCTTTCTTGTTAGTATTTCCCTTTATCCAGTATAAAGTTATTTTGGAATCTGACCACATTATGATTGATTTTATTTCTAATGCAAGATTTTCCAAAATATAATTTTGTAGTCTAGTAGCACATAAAGCTGCTGTTAATTCCAATTTAGGTAATGTTAACTGGCGATTACCCTTTTTGTTTATTGGCGCTACTCGACTCTTAGCCATTAAAAATTGACATTTCATTAAACGTAAACATTTTATATATGCTACAGCGCCATATGCTTGAATACTCGCATCTGCAAACACATGCAATTCAACTTCATTTCTTCGATCAATTATTACAGCTCTTGGAAGATGATAGCTAGAAAGAATTGAAAGTTGAGTATACCATTTCAACCAATCAACCCTAAAATTTTCTGGTAAAATTTCATCCCATTCAAGATTTTCCTTCCACATGCATTGCATTAAAATCTTTGCTCCTACAGTATATGGTGTAAGTATACCCATGGGATCGAAAATTTTCGCTATTGTTTGTAAAACACTTCGTTTAGTTAGATAAATATTTTCTTTTTCATTCAAAATAGAACTAATATCTACACTCAATTCATCCGTTTTAGTGTACCATAAAATTCCTAATACTTTCTGTACTTCATTTTCTGCGGCTACTTCCCCTTGCTGCTTTAAATATTTGTTAACTTCGGAATTATTTGAGCGCCATTTTCGTAAGTTCATATTAGCAGATTTTAATATTGTTTTAGATTGCTGATATAAATTTAAAGCTTCTTCTACCGTTTCTACAGCAATTACTAAATCATCCACGTAAAATGATTTTCCCAAAATATCTGCTGTTTTTCTAAATTCTTGATATTCTGCAAAATGTTTCTTTAAACACACGGCTAGAAGAAACGGACTAGTTGTTATTCCAAAAGTTACGCGTGTCATCCGGAAAGTAGCTAAAACTGGTAGTTCTGTTACCGATGGATTTTGACATATGGGTTTGTCATACCAAAGATACCGATGTGAATCGCGATCCTTTTCATTTAAAGATATTTG
Source organism: Stenolophus ochropezus (assembly GCA_035578165.1). Classification (NCBI taxonomy): domain Eukaryota; kingdom Metazoa; phylum Arthropoda; class Insecta; order Coleoptera; family Carabidae; genus Stenolophus; species Stenolophus ochropezus. The sequence goes on along the minus strand of JAQOWZ010000006.1, from coordinate 33,558,142 downwards.
CAGAAATGCCTTTTCGATATCTGCAATTAGACCGATTTTACCGATTCTAAAATTCAGAAATACCTTCAATAAATCTGGTAATAAATTCGGACCGGCATGCAATTGATCATTTAATGACTCAAAGCCTGGTGCATGCGAAGATGCATCAAACACCACTCTCAACTTCGTAGTCTCTTTATCATCTCTATATACCGGTCTATGTGGCATGTAATAAATCTTATTGTTTTCATAATCATTTCTCGAAACAATTTCCGCACAGTCATTGTTTATATACTCTCTTATTGCACTATCATATTCGCATATTTTTCCGTTTCTCAATAATTTATTTGTTAATATTTTTAGACGTACTAATGCACCCGTATAATTTGAGTCTAAATTTTGCTCTGTTTTCCACGGTAATGAAGTTTCATAACGGTCACCTCGAAACATTATCATTTTGTTCATAAATTCTAGTGTAAACCCGTCCTTTTGCTTCTCATTAAGATGTATTCCTATGGATTCTAAATCCCAAAATATTTTTAAATCAATGTCTTCCACAGTGGATTGAACATTCAATATAGTTGCCATATTAACGTTAAATTTATAAATAGAATTAGAGTTACTACAACCAAGTAAAGTCCATCCGAACTTGGAATTAACAGCTGTTAGATCTTCGGTCAACTTGTAAGTTTCTTCTTTAATTATTTTCCAGTAATTATCAGCCCCAATTAACATCGAAATTCCGTCTACCGCATTTTGTTCGACGTTGATATCTGCTAATTCGTGATGTTTTGCAAATTCTCTAATAATAGGGTCATTTAATAACGGATTGTCCAAGGAATCGAAACATATTTCAGGAACTTCAATAGCGTAAATTTTTACTAATTCATCGTTATGTTGTGATTTTAGAACAACTTCAACCCGATTGCATAATCTAGCAGGTGCACTAGCTTTTTGTCCGAAAGCTTGTATTGTAATTTTATGTGTACCCACTACAGGTAACTTCAACAGTCTCGACAAATTTTCTTTTATGAAAGTTAATTGACTACCTCCATCTATTATCATTCTTATCATCATTCTATTTCGAGGCGTTAAGACGTTTGCACAAGCCGTTTTTAGATAAACATGACCAATTAATTCATTCGTTAATAAATTTGTTGAATTTGTATTAATCATTTTGTTTGATACATCTTGTTTTATGTTATTTAGAGACTGTCGATATGTGGGATCGCACATAGCAGTTATGTGCTTTCTTTTACATTTAGCACAACTTATATCTTTAGTTTTGCAAAATCTTGAACTATGATTCGCTTTAGCGCAACGAAAACAAAGACGATTTTGTTTCAAAATATCTTTCTTCTCACTTATGCTTAGAGAACTATTGCATTCATTCGTTATGTGACCTTTTGATTTACAAAATATACATCCATCTTTAGCACTTATCAATAATCCTGATGCTGTATACTGTTTGTATTTCGGTTTGTCTATGTTTTGACTTCGACTAAAAGAGTTTTGCTTGCTACTATATTCAGTCGTACATTGAGCTTGCTCCATTGAATCTAATTCAATTTTAATAAAAATAAGTAAATCTGTTATTTGTTTATTGTAATCCACTAAATGATCACTTAAAGGACTCTGATTCTCGTCAGCGTTTAAAGTAATATCACGCAATTTTTGTTTATTGAATGCAATTCTCAAATTATATGGTAAAGCTTTGAAAACTATTGACTTTACCAAAAGTCCATACTGATCCGGTGAAATACCAAGTGGTTTTAATGATTTTGTCGTGGTAGCTGCTGCGTTGTACAGTTTTCTTAAACCATGAACATCTTTGTCATATTTGACGTGTGATATTGTTAATAAATTTTGAATATATATATCAACTATTCTTTCAGTGTTTGCATATTCTGACTTTAATAATTCTATAGCATCATTGTATGACGATTGACTAGTTGTTAAATTAGATATTGATACATATGCCTTATCCGTCAAATATGATTTTAAATAGGCATATTTAGTAGCATCATCCAAATTTGTATTATTGTGAATAGTCGTACAATATTGCTCCCAAAACGCAGGCCATTTGGTAATATCACCGTCAAATTTATTTATATTAATCTTAGGTAAATTTACCTTGATCGACGTTTGTGCGTTTGTAGTTGGTGCTTCTTCATTCTGCATTACCTGTGTCTGCAACTGCAACCTGGATTCGTTTTCTTGTTTAATACGTTGTTCTAACTGCGCCACACTTTTCACTGCTTTATCATTATATTCCACTATTTTCTCACACTCACGTTCATACTGATTTTCTTGAAACGAAGGTGCAAGTTTATCGATTAGCTCGTTTAAGTTCACTTGTAATGCTTTTATTCGCGTAATTATCACTTGAATTTCGTTAATATTCACGCTTTCGTTTTTAATAATACCTTGAACTTCTGTGATTAGTGTTGTAAGTTGTTTACGATAGGTTTTTCTAAGTACCAGATCCATTTTCATGCGTTAAGTTGATATCGTTATCACTGACACTTAGTTTACAATTCCCGGGTTTCGGCACCAAAAATGATAAAAATATCACTCGTTAATATAAACACACAACTCACGGTAACACTAATATATATTTTTAACATAAGATATAATTAAATACATTCAAAATTACACAATACAATTGATTACTCTATTTTATTGACGTATGTTGTTTTTCGTATTCGTTACCAATGACTGCTCGATTCACTCCGTCGTTTTCGGACGCAAATTTTCCACATATACAAAGTGATCTGTGACACTAATATTGAACATATTTTTAACAATACAATTTTTTTTTTATATTTAGAATCTCGCAGAAAATGGAATATATAGGAAAGAAGAAATTTTTCATACCCGTTCTGGACATGTCATGTTTATTATAAGATCGGTTAGTGTATATAAAGAAATAAATTTACTTAAAATTAATTATTTGTTTAATTCAACATGTCTGAAGAATTGTGGAAGTAAATTTCTTCACTATGATTGAAATAATTTTTTTTGTTATCTTCACGTGCTAACAAAGAATAAATTAAAAAGTTACAAAAAAATAGAAAAACTACATTTGCATTACATACCCGTTAAAATTAATCAGCTATACATGTTATTCTTCGCGAACGTTGCATAATTTGTCCAGCCTTGATTCAGTACTATCACTATCACTATCTAAGGATTCAGAATTTTCATAAGGCCTCTTTCGATTATGAAAATCGGTTTTAATATCACAACCTAGTTTATTGTATACATTAAATAATGGTGTTATTACGTAGTTATAACTCTAATTGAGTTGATCTTTTATAACATCCTTTACAATATCCTCACCTGGCATAATATGATGATGTTCAATTTTAAATCAAATTTGCGTAAAATAAAAAAGGGGGTTATAGTAGAAATTTTTAAGCAGTAGAGAGACGTCATACACATGAAAAAAACGTTACAAAATGAAATAAAACTTATAGAAATTTTCGAAAGATGTTTTTATTTAGAAAACCGAGTAGTAAAAAAAGGTATCATAAAAAAATTACTTATTTATGACATTTCCTATTATTTCAAATTAAATTATAATATATTTAATGACATTTCAATTTATTTATAATAATTGCAGTGTATTTTTTTTAATACACGTTGGCTACGACTCAAATAAAATATGTTTACATATATTTGTTTCTTGTCACGCCGATCGATTGAGTTGTCAAATAATATAATATAAAATCTTTGTTTGTTCGTTTAAGTTGTATTGTTCCTTATTATTGTTCGTATTCCTGTTCTTTGTTATACGTTTATTTTATTAGCGTAAGTAATAATGCCTAAAGCATTATCGAAGCAGTCGCAAGTGCTAACTGCAAATGCGATTGCATATTTTGAAAAAGAACTGGCACACGGTGGACCATTACTGCCGTTAAAAGCAGTTCGAGAGGTATGTTATCATATTATTTGTTGTTATTAAATTTGGTATTGCCATATGCAACACGCAACACATTTTCTAAACTAATGCACATATAAACTTTGTAATTCGTGACGTCTTAATCTAGTTACAAATATTGATGACGTCTCTCTACTGCTTAAAAATTTCAACTATAGTTACATCTACAATTTTGAAAGTTTTCAAAAAGCATTGAAAGCAAAAAAAGTCTGGCTTTTATTCAAAGCAAATGTGGGTTGTATATAATCTGGAAGTGCGTGAAAATAATCTCTTGTAATATTATTATTATTAAAATTTATTTTATTATAATTAAAATTTCAATATGTGGAAACGACCGAAAATTTTAATTTTTTCGGGATATGGAATTCTTCAATATCGGCAAAATACTAATAATAAATAATAATTTGGGTCATCACTTGCGCCTATGACAGATAATACAACGAATCTTACGTAATAACACTCATTATTAGGAAATTGCATTTTTTTTTTACTTATTAGTACATTATACTTTATACAATAAAGGAATATATTTTATACCTGATATAGTCGTACTCGATCACACGTAGACAATAAAAATTCTATTATTATTAACGACGCGACCACGCGTATCAAGATCAGCGTATAGAATCCCTACCAATGTGTTTGAGGAGGAATAAATACCATCAAAGAAGAATTGAGGGGATTGGAAACAGTATACCAAAACCATGTTCCCATACACGGTGCTTACGTAGACCATATAAACAGTGGCGTACCCAGGATTGAAGATTTGCAGGCGCTCAGCATTCAAAAACAGTACGGACCTATAATATCTATGGTTAATTTATATGTACTCTATATTAGACCCCAAAAAAAAAACTTAAATGAAAAAAAAACAACATACAATAAATAATTCTTAAATAATTAAAATTAAATACTTGCTAAATTATTTTTATTCTATAAAACAAAATACATTTTAAGATCAAATATAAAAAAACTATTCATTCAGCAACAAACTAAACATAACTACTATTTTAAAAATAGCTTTAGCAAATGGAATGGGTAACGAAAATATATTATCGATAGACGTGTTAATTGAATTCACCTATTCGATTTCTTAACAAATTTATTAATTGCACAATCCGCGACTAAGATATAGCTCCTTCATTTTCTATTTTAAGAATCACAATTGAAACAAGTCTTTCTTGTCCGACAGAATTCCTCAGATACGATTTAATTTGCTTTAGTTATCTATTGACACTGTGTAGGTACTTGTTAATTGTGATATGGCGAAAAAATAAAAATAAAAAATATTTCTTTCTCTTACAGTGTTTTAAGTTATGGTTACACAATTTTCAACATTTTTTTTAGTTTCCAAATTTTTGCAGACGCTTAACGGAATTTTCAGAGCGCTCGAGCGTCTCCAAAAAGGGTTCTAGCCTCGCCACTGCACATAAATTTAATTTATCAAAACTTGAGTTATTCTAGATGGACACTGATGTAGAAATCTTACATAAATAATTTAAATCTAAAAAGCTAAGCTTTTGTGTTGATAACCAAATATAAACTAATTTAGAAAAGTATTATTTTAAGAAATAGAATATTTATTATCGTTTATATTTAATATACATTAACAATATAAAAACAAAATAAATCTTAGCTAAAAGCCAAATTCAAAAATAATAGTAATTATATGTCTAAATTATTATTAGTTTCATTGTATTGTGTAGTAAAGTCAATATGTTTTATATAATATATTTTAATTTCAAGTGACACCTTTGACTAATTTTCCGAATAGTCATTATTTTTAATTATGACAAATAAACAATTATTATTATGACAAAATATGCCATTATAAATATACTGCATAAAGAAAAAATCATAAAGGTAATTTGTTTTGTTTCGTTGAGTGATCTAAAGGTGTCTCAATAACTGTAATGATAGCTTACGAGCGACGTAAATGGTTTTAATTATTTTTAAAGGTATGTAGGTACCTTACGTGTAACTTAGAAGTGCCTTACTAACCAAAGTGGTATCTTCCGTGCGTTTTAAGGTATTTTTTATAGTTATTGAGTTAATTTTAAATAATAAAACGCACACATATGAAAAATTATACTCATTTAATGTTCTATTATTGAATAACTAAGACATCTGTAGAGTAACCACAATGGGTCTTAAGTTTGGAAATTTTTATAAAAAATTACCAACAAACCAATATTGAGGAGGATACACATAAGATGTACAATTTATCAAATGGAACCTTTACGATTTATATACTGTTTTATGTGTCTTTTGTCTATGTTGTAGTGGTTTATCTTTTATTTTGTATTTCAATTTTGTTTTGTTGCATTTATGTATTCACGTTTATCTGTGTTAGCATCAGGGTCGATTCTGCACTATCGGCCTTCCACGTGCAGATAAAATATTTGGCACCTTTCAAGAGTAAATGAAATTGCTTCGCAGGTATTTTTTTTTATTATTCAAAGTATAATTACTTTTCATTAATAAGAACATTGTTATTTATTACGTTGTTAAACTTTAAATCAAACAAAATATAATTTTAATATTTTATTTATTACTTATTAAATTATTTACGAAAATTTAATAGAAATTTTTCTAGAATACGCAATGGTACTTTTAATTAGCGAACAAAAAAAAAACATTCAGGAATGAAAAAGCATTTTTTTTTGTCCCAAAATTAGTAGAAACAAAAAAAATATTCAAATTACTGTTAAAAATTATATCAATTTTTAAGTGAAATATTTCAATACTTCTTTGTGAAATACTAGTAAAATTATATCAGAAAGCGACGAAAACTGTACTTTGACAGATTTAATTAAATTGTGATCCTTTATTTTTATTAAAAATTTGCATCCTGTAGACAAAAATAATCATTTCACGTGTTGATAGTTTTGAGGCACCCATATAAATATTAACTTTTCATGCACGTACGCCAGAATAGGCCCTGGTTAGTATATTTAAAATATACGAGTCCCGAATCATAATAGTTGGGCGGCACAATAATTTACGATAATGACATTTTGTTTTATTACAAAAAACTGAATAATTACTTTATTCTTACAGATATCATTATATTACCCTAAAATATTCAGTTTCAGCTTAAACTGAGAATAAAATTGTTTTGATAAAAATTAGGCTGAAAACTGAATTAAATTAAATACAACATACGTATCAGAATAATTGCGGCACTTATAAATTTTGCACACAGTAGGCGGTGTATGATTCAATTGTTAACAAAACAATTGATACATTGTTAAAATCAATAAAGTACATTACAGTTATTGTAAGTAATAAGTTTTTACGTTAAAATGGCTCGTGGTAAACCATATAGTCAAGATTTAAAAAAATCTATAATTAATGTCGACAAAAACGGCATTTCGGCAGGAAAAATTTCGATTTCACATTCGATTCCGCGAGCGATACTACAACGTATTATTAATTTGTTTAAAGAAAATGGAAATGTTATGGAAAGGAAAAAACTGGCCGTCCACCGTCAACTTCTGTAACAAAACGTCTGATCCAGTTAAACAAATACTCGTTTTGTTATTTATCTTGCTGTTGACTAGTTTCAAAATTCGTTCTGGTAATAAATAGTTCAAAGATTTGTAAAAAGATCCGAAATTTCGTTTGGCACTTAAGTTTATTGTTATATTGCTTTCAAAAGTTTTATTTCGGACGGCCATAAACCATCAACTTTGAACAGAACCCTTTTCTGATTCTCGGAAGATGCAACTTTCTAATTTTTTGTGAGAATGCACCCTGTTAGAGGCTTGGGAGTGTAACTTATTTACACGCCCATGGAGAAGATGACCAGTGAAATTGCAAGAATCAGAAAACGGGGATGAATTCTGCAGCTTGAAGTGGGTGGGCCGTCTGAGATACATTTTTGGAAATTAACAAGTTAAGAGAGTCACAGACAGATAGTCAGCGAGTGAAGAAGAGTCAATCATGACTCGTTGTGTAAATTAAGTTTTTCTCACATGTAACCTATAATTATTTATTAGTAGTTTTTAACTTTTAATTTGTATCCTCATATTTGTAAATTCTATTTCATTTTTAATATAATTTATTGTTAAGTTTTCTTATTATTGTTTTGTTTATCCCTTTTAATCAATTCTTTTCTAAAATTAGTTTGATTATTCTAATTAAAAATAATCTGGTGGCAGCGATTTAAATTCTACCATTTTCAATACATTTTTTCCAAATTAAATAAATAACTGTTTATAAAATTAAACCCCAAATTTAAATAGTTCAAATTTCTCGTGCTCAGCCATTGTTACACTTCTAATACTGATCGTCGAGCTTTAAGGAAAATTGTCAAACAAAACCGCCGATCAAGTGCTCGAGATATTACCATACAATGTCGGGAAATGATCGGGAAACAAGTTTCGGTATCTACCATTATAAGAAAAATTAAAAAAATAGGATTCAGGTTTTATAAGGTTCTTTGTTAAAAAGTATTATTAATATTTTGTATGTTTCTTTAGGACAATGAAAAGCCTTTTCTTACAAAACTGCAACAACGTAATAGTTTGAAATGGGCTAAGGATCACAAAAATTGAACACAAGAACAATGGCATAGCATCATTTGGAGTGATGAGTCTAACTTTGAAGTTTGCATGGGAGATTTTAGAAAACGCGTATTGCGTACTTTTTCCGAGGCATACTGGAAACACTGTTTGGTTCAAAAAGTGAAATTTCCTGCAAGTATTATGGTTTGAGGTTGTATGTCTCGAAGAGGAGTGGGCAAGCTACATTTTATAAAAGGCACTGTTAACGCTGATAAATATAAAGATATACTTAAAGATGTTCTTTTACCATCGATTACCTTATACAAGTCCGTCGATGGGAGGTATATTTTTCAGCAGGACGGTGCCGCGTGTTACACTGCAAAAATCGTTAAAACCTGGCTTGAAAATCATAATATTCCTACTCTAAAGTGGGTTTCAAGTACTCCGGATTTGTCGCCAATTGAGTCCCTTTAACATAAAATGAAAAAGGAACTGCGTCAGAATCCGGCACGCATAGTAAACGAATTAAAAGTAAAATTGCAAGAAATATAGGATAATATTGAACCTGAAGAGTGTGCAAAGCTAGTTGACGCAATGCCTAACACAATTAATGCCGTTATAGCTAATAAAAGAGGTGTAACGCAATATTAAATTGTTGGCGCAACTATTTTGATTCGTATGTTATATTTAATTTAATGCAGTTTTCGGCTTAATTTTTATGAAAACAATTTTATTTTTATTCTCAGTTTAAACTGCAACTGTATATTTTAGGGTAATATAATAATATTTGTAAGAATAAAATAAGTATTTAGTTTTTTGTAATAAAATGTCATTATCGTAAAATATTGTGCCCGCCCAACTTATGTATTTGAAATAGATTCAATATTATAGTAAGTTTTTTGAAATTTTAGTGCCTTTAATTCTAATACAATTTAGAAGTACATATTTTATATTAGAATAATCACTAGTATGTTTGTTGACATTGATACGCATCCGAGTAATTTTGTTTAGGTTAGGGAATTGAATTATTTAAGATAATTATGAAGGTTATTTAAGATACTTGTGTTGTTTATTTGTTAAGAACTAAGGAGAAATGAAATATATTTCCTCTATTCAAAATAAAAAAACATTGAATATTGAATAACAATTGATTCTTTAGTTGAATGTTTTTATGTTTAGCAGGTCTGTACCAGGTTTTTTTTTTTTGTTAATATTTGTGAATTTTTGTGTATTTGTTTAGTTTAGGATTTATGTACTGTTTTTATGTGTCGGGTGCGCTCAACCGTCTGTCAAGATTTTTATTATTTAAGGCGTCGTCATTAAATTCATTACTGTATATTAAAATTTATCTAAATAAAAAATTAATATTGTAGCGAACGCGGGCGGCGGCCGCTAACGAACAGGTCAGAGCACGTCCGTCCGCTTCCCATTGTTCTGATTTCCAAAGAATCGGCGAATATTCTAGAATTAAGTCTTTTACTTATATACCCCGAGCAAGAGATCGCGGGGACACTCTTGTGTGGATACGTGTAATAAACAGATGGTGATATAAATAAATAGAGAGTGATGTAAATATTGTGGATACAAATATTGCGTAGTTTGAATTGTTTAAATAAATTATCTTAGTGTTTAAGTCTTTAGTAATAATAATTAGTTCTTAAATTAGTGTTTATATTTGTTAATTCTTAGTGTTAGTTATTTTTATTTATTCTTTATAATTCATATATCTTTAATTAAACATAGTTATATAAATATTAGTGTTTTAATTAATTTTACACTTCACCTAAATAAATAAAACGTTACAATATTACAATCGTATAGTAAATTATTTTTATTTTGTATTAATTTTATTAAATAATATGTACTTAGTAGTATAAAAATCGGGAATTTAACACTTATTTATATTATTTTTCTTTGTTGTTGTTAAATAATAATAATTGTAGACACACACACGCACACGCACACGCACACGCACACGCACACGCACACGCATACGCACACTCAAACGCACACGGACACGCACACGCACACGAACATGCACACGCACACGCACACGCTCACGCTCACACACATTTCACTATTCTTACATCATTGTAAGAATAATGAAATTATATTCCAGGCCCTTTAATTCGTGCCCATAAATTGAAAATTCACAATTGGAAATAAAACATTAATAGTACATAACTTATTTTATATATTTAAAATAAGACTAACTTGTATTTTTCATTCTTCCTCTCTTTCTTTTCTAAATCTGCCTTTGATATGAATAACTAATCTGTGTGAGTTTATCTACTGCAGTAATGGTTCCGCGTGCGCGTAGCCATTGAAAATTGTCTTATTTTGTTCATCTTCAATGTTAGAGAGCAGTCGAATGTGGTTCTAAATTGTGTAAAGTTGTGTGCTTTTTATTTGTTTGAAAACCAAGAGTATTTCAAATACTACAGAAGAATTTGATTTGTGTTGTAAAAGAGATCATTTACGTCTGTACACTTGAATAAGGCTCTTAAAGTAACATTATATTATAAAATATAATCTACGTAAATTGAAAATTAAAAAAATTATTCTTACACATATTTTCAATAATTTAACAGTATAAAACTGTTGTACTACACAACTTACATGACTGTACATATCATTTCGATCTATATCGGCGAACATTAAAATTGTGTGCATTTAAATGTGTACATGCATTGTTTATAATATTATTCACTACGCACTTTTTTAACGTACCCATACGGAACTGGATTATTCCCATCAAATATTGTCTTTTACTCGAAGTGGATTTAAAATTCTTATTTTTTTTAATAGTAGTAATTTTATAAATGTTTTTATTACAAAAATATTGAAAAAATATATTATTATATTTACAAAAATTATAACTTCAAAATATATAATCTACGTACAACATCTAAACACTATTCTTAATTATATTTATAATAATTCGTCTTTTATCGAATTCCAACTTCTTTAATATAATATTAACATGCTAAAAGACTTCAATAATTTTACAAACTTGTTTAATAAATTTCTTGTACTGTAAACAAATAAATTTGTAAGCCTTTTTAGATTTTGATAGTATTAAATTTTCGGTGTAAAGATGATAAAAAAATTTAAAAGACGTACAAAATCATTCAATGCTTGCTTTTTTATACCCTTATGATACCGAATTAAAGTTATCAAATTTTCTCTTACATGAAGTGGGTTTAAAATTTTTTTCCTCATCGTATGTAACAACTGTATGCATTTTTGTCGTACGAATAGTTCTAAACGCTATTTTTTTGGGTTCTATGTCTTCTATTATCATTTCTTTTAGTGTATTGAAATTAACATCTTTATTCGTTTTTTAGTTAAGGCATATACCTTTAACTTTAAAAATTTCCGTATACGAGTACTCATTTGATGTCGGGGAGTAAACAAGGTATTCATAGTTTTTTGGTCCACCAGATGCAAATTCAGTAATATAACTGTAATGTAACTGTTGCGGCCATAACAGGCCAATTCATCTGTCATATCACCGACACAATTTCCCAATTCTGAGTCAACATCCCCGGTTTGGATATAAAAATAACATAATCTGTATCCTAATACAATGTTCTTTCTCCAAGTTGTTCCAGATAAGCATATAATTTTAAGCGAGCTTGTGTTGTAGTATACGCTGCTATAAAAACATTTACTGTAAGATAATAAATCATAGCTTTTTTCCGTGTGTTCATAATTTACAATAAGCGTACTATCGTTAATTGGTAATACACTGTTTACCAGAATTGTGGAGTTCGACATGATTGAGAAAAACTCGTCGGATCTATTAATAATTTTTGTTTTGTGTTGATTCTCTCGCTGTCCCAACGTACCCCAAAAAGAATTTAACATTAATTTTGCTAGAGCTCTCAGGCCCGGGTTTTATAAAATTTCTGTATACTCCACTTGTATGCGTTCCTGTTCAAAAAAATTTTCTATATACGCTTCTTTTTGTTCATTTGTCAGAATCTGTTTCGGCCATCCCGATGCTTGTTGCTTTATTTTTAAAAATTTATCCATCATACCGATAAAGAGACCTATTAAATTATTTACTGTATCAAACTGCTGAACTTTATATTTCTAAATTTCTTAAACTTTAAGCAACTGATATCCTTTCTCCAGTGCCTTTATAACTTCATCTATAACCCAAGATCCTGTTATGGCTCTCCCATGATTAAAATTTTGAGCACAAGTCTGACAGATTGCAAACATTAATTTGTTATTTATATTCATCGGTAATACAGGGTGATATAAATTTTGAGGTGGTAGAAGCGTACATTTAATTACGCCGTCAAGACCAGAAATATCATTGGGACATTTATCACCAACAAATACAATCGGGTGACTTACAGGATATTTTCCATGTTTACAAACATAAGGAAACATAAGGATATAGTGAGCAAATATCAATATAGTGATTTTTTTCACCATCTTTACATTTGTAATACGTTCTAGTATTGTCTACATCTGTCGTCTAAAATGACACTTCCACATTTCCACTACCTCATACCCTAGCAATCTAAGTCTATTAGTTTTAGATACAGTTGATTTAAAACGCTGATTAAGAGTTTGGGCGGGGTCTTTATGTAACGGATTGTCTCTATTAAATTTTTGACATTCCGGGTGACCGTGATAGGAACAACCGTGGAATTCAAAAATTTGGTTCGTTTGTTCACAATAACCGTCAACTTTTAATCCACCCAAACTAACTTTTTTTTGTTTGGCAGAGTACAAAATATTTATATTCCGAACTTGCTCTTCCCACATAAGCCACTTAGTCGCAATTTTTGACTGATTATCACAAGAACGATAACCCGCTTTTAGTATTATACCAACCGTATTTTGTTGTAGAAAATTGCGCCTGTATACTTTATTGCATGCAGAAACAATAGTACACGTCTCAGTAAACGGACATACATTATAGGTGGAAATCAACTGGTTTATAAATTTGAAACATGCTTGAGAGAGAATTTCTAGATCCGAAATGCAGTATTCGACTATATTCTAAAAAAAATATTCTTTCCTCATTTTTCATAGTGTCTGGACAGTACTAACGAACGTCGGGCAGTGGACCAATGTATTTTGCGTTTTCTGCTGTGTTGAACAAATGAGAAAAATATCCCTTTTTAAAATTATATCTAAGACCAAATGCTTTCGGTAATTACGACAGTCCCATAGGGAAATTATTTAATGAATTGACAATTTTAATGTTCCCCACTACCATAGATATAATTTTTGTTCCTCGCATAATTAACTCGGGCGTTAGATCTGTTTGTGTTAATATATAATTTAACACAAACTGGTGATCAATATCCTTGCCATTTGTGACGAAGCGTCACGAAGCAGTTTTATTTTGACAGTATTTTTGAACGTAAATTAGTTATCAAATTTACCGAAGCTCTACCTTCCAAATATTTAAAAACTATTGCCTAGACTTTGCATTCGAATCAAGCAACCGCGCAAGGCCAGCGCGCGCATGTCTAGTAATGGCAGAACAATATGGAGTTCTATTTGTTTACATCGTGTTTTTGTGAAGTTGTTTTACAAACCATTACTCTGATTTTCTTGATTCGAACACCATAAGATGCAAGATAATGTTCTACGTAGTGTAGTGCCAAACACATCGCAGTGGTTTTTGTGAAAGTGTAGTTTTGAACAACATAACCATCGAACATGTGTTTGGATTGTAGTCAAGTTACTCGTTCAGTTAATTTCATGCGGCGAAATTAACTCGTTTAGTGATTTAAGGCAATAGTAAGTGTATTGTTTTTATTTCTGTTTGTATTGTATTTCAATGTTATTTATTTATATTTATTTAAATTGTATGAATTGTGACTATGTTCACCTCTGATGGTAGGTACGGAGGGGAAGGGGTGAACACTTTGATAAAAGTGAGTTTTTGGCCAAATAAAGACGTAAAAAATAAAAGTTGTGAAGCAGAGTTTTTTATTTGAATCATTTTCATTTGTTTTCCTATCCTTCCACTGGTGAACGTAAGGTAAGTGGAAGTGAAGTATTTATGGGAAAATTGGAATAGTGTTTTGCCGTTTTTCACACCCTTATGTAAGCAAAACGTGTGTGTGAAAAAAATCGTTCATTTTCATCCCGTGCACGAGTTGTGCGTAAGTTGCGATAGTTTGTGAATTCCGATTACTAGGAGCGGAGAAGAACTAGTGATTGCGCTACCACTATCGAGATAATTTTGGATGAATTTCGGCATAGAAAGAATCCTCGAAACCGTCATTTTGCTTCGTGAGCCGCGGAACAGGATTCGGCTTGTCCATCGGCCACCGCCAGGACTAATCAAGGATAGTTCTGCTAAATTTGGTTTTGCGTTCGTTTTTACCTCGCCCTCGCATCGCGTACTCGTGTGTGAGCGAGCAACGCATGTTGTAAGAATGGCCGATTTTTATTCTAAATTTATTTATGCTTTTATTTACGTCTTTTTACTGTCTTTTTTGGAAAGTCGCTCCGTGATGTTGTGTTCAAGCGAGCGACCACAACCAATGTTGGAATCCGAACCTTGGACATTTTTCTCCATTGAGATATCCGTGGCCGTCGTCACTGGAAGCCTGCGAGTTAGACGTCTCTACCGTTACGTAGAGTGGCGCCCGAGATTTGGAAACGAGTAGTGCGACAGCGGTTGTATATTTTATTATACCGTGCCTGTCGACTAATTATTATGTTTTTGTATGAGTTACTGTGTTATAGGCTGGGACGACGTATTTTACATTGTGTGACGCGAAGGTAACGCCGTAGTCCGTCACACGTTTTCGAGAACGATACGGACTGACGACGTAACGACGTCACAAAATTTTTGGCGCCCGAGCAGGGACCTGGGTATTCCAACCAGTCGAGATTGAATTAAAAACTTACTGAAAGGGCTAGGGATTACCGGAAGAATACAGATGACAAGGATCAGGAGGCCGTGGGACACAGGTAGTGTCGAGGTATTTTTTTTTGTAGGGCCGTAACCCCTTACAGCAGCTACCCCACTGGAGTGGTGGGGATCGGAGCTGCTGTAGCGAAAGTGATGCCGAGGATCATGGGGGCCATGGGACACGGGTTGTGTCGGGCCGTTACCCCGTACAGTAGGTGGCCAAGGGCTTCCTCGCGTGGCTCGACGACGCATTGGGTTCGTCTGGATGTCGAGCACGAGGAAGGGTCACAAGGCTACTGTAGCGAGAGTGATGCCGAGGATCATGGGAGCCATGGGACACAGGTGTGTCGAGTTTTTTTTTTAGGGCCATTTCCCCGAACAGCAGCTAGTCGGATACCTCTTGCGTGGCTCGACTGGTGCCTTGAGTTAGTCGGGATATCGAGCACGACGAAGAGCGTTGGAGCTACTGGGGCGAATAAGATCAAGAAGTTAGTCATCTGTAGATAGTTCGGCAACCTCAGATGGAGGAAGATTGTCTCGTTGAAGAGGATTGGCAGTAATGAAGCTCATCTAGTGATAACTTCTTTTTTTTAGAGTCCGCACATGATATCAAACAAACACACGTTTTTACGTCCCATTGAGTTTGTCGATCTGTGTTTGCGTACCATGGTTGGTGAGTTCTACACTCGTTGAACGGCCAAAGACGGTCCGTATCGGTGTACATTGAGTCCATACGCTGTATATCGTAACCAGTTTTGTTTTTTATGTTTTGTTACGGTTTGTTTGCAAAACCAGAGAGTAAGTATACAGCCAACGTGATCCAAACTGATGGCAAAAGTTGATAAAATTTTTGTGTGTTTGATAGTAATGGACTGTAGGAATAATGCCAGCCAGTCAGTACCTGGGAACGCGACCCAGAGAGTCAAAGAATGGAACGTCGAGAGACGAGGGCGCCGGGAGTAATGCAGCGACAGTAGATGCCGTCAACACTGCTGCAGAAGTGGCGACACGCACCGCTGGTCATCATGCAGGACCACCTACGGCAAACTCTTCGAAGTCACCATTGTCTCCACGCGAGTAACTCGACGACATCATCGACTAGATACCGGAGAACACGTAGGACCTGGTGCCGCTGCATTAGCGGAAAAGTTCGCATCCGGATACACTTTCCTACGCTGGGCGACGATTACGAATCCCGGGGCGAATTCGTTGACTACTCTCGCTCAGGCGCTGATGGCTCACCAGGCGGACAAGAGGAAGCCCGATTAAGTATAACGGTTTTTTTGATTGAGTTTTTTTTACGGTTTTGCGTGGGAAGGTAGACGCATTTTTTTTACTGTTTTTTTTTGTGAAGAAAAGGGGATGTATGACGAAGCGTCACGAAGCAGTTTTATTTTGACAGTATTTTTGAACGTAAATTAGTTATCAAATTTACCGAAGCTCTACGTTCCAAATATTTAAAAACTATTGCCTAGACTTTGCATTTGAATCAAGCAACCGCGCAAGGCCAGCGCGCGCATGTCTAGTAATGGCAGAATAATAAGAAGTTCTATTTGTTTACATCGTGTTTTTGTGAAGTTGTTCTACAAACCATTACTCTGATTTTCTTGATTCGAACACCATAAGATGCAAGATAATGTTCTACGTAGTGTAGTGCCAAACACATCGCAGTGGTTTTTGTGAAAGTGTAGTTTTGAAAAACATAACCATCGAACTTGTGTTTGGATTGTAGTCAAGTTACTCGTTCAGTTAATGTCATGCAGCGAAATTACCTCGTTTAGTGATTTAAGGCAATAGTAAGTGTATTGTTTTTATTTCTGTTGGTATTGTATTTAAATGTTATTCATTTATATTTATTTTTATATAAATTGTATGAATTGTGACTATGTTCACCTCTGATGGTAGGTACGGAGGGGAAGGGGTGAACATTTTGATAAAAGCGCGGTCGTTGACCGACATGGGGCTTTTTTTAGTGAGTTTTTGGCCAAATAAAGACGTAAAAAATAAAAGTTGTGAAGCAGAGTTTTTTATTTGAATTATTTTCATTTGTTTTCCTATCCTTCCACTGGTGAACGTAAGGTAAGTGGATTTATGGGAAAATTGAAATAGTGTTTTGCCGTTTTTCACACCCTTATGTGAGCAAAACGTGTGTGTGAAAAAAATCGTTCATTTTCATCCCGTGCACGAGTTGTGCGTAAGTTGCGATAGTTTGTAAATTCCGTTTACTAGGAGCGGAGAAGAACTAGTGATTGCGCTACCACTATCGACATAATTTTGGATGAATTTCGGCATAGAAAGAATCCTCGAAACCGTCATTTTGCTTCGTGAGCCGCGGAACAGGATTCGGCTTGTTCATCGGCCACCGCCAGGACTAATCAAGGATAGTTCTGCTGAATTTGGTTTTGCGTTCGTTTTTACCTCGCCCTCGCATCGCGTACACGTGGGTGAGCGTGCAACACAGGTTGTAAGAATTTTATTCTAAATTTATTTATGCTTTTATTTACGTCTTTTTACTATCTTTTTTGGAAAGTCGCTCCGTGATGTTATGTTCAAGCGAGCGACCACAACCAATGTTGGAATCCGAACCTTGGACATTTTTCTCCATTGCGATATCCGTGGCCGTCGTCACTGGAAGCCTGCGAGTTAGGCGTCTCTACCGTTAAGTAGAATGGCGCCCGAGATTTGGAAACGAGTAGTGCGACAGCGGTTGTATATTTTATTGTACCGTGCCTGTCGACTAATTATTATGTTTTTGTATGAGTTACTGTGTTATAGGCTGGGACGACGTATTTTACATTGTGTGACGCGAATGTAACGCCGTAGTCCGTCACACGTTTTCGAGAACGATACGGACTGACGACGTAACGACGTCACACATTATAGGCTATTACTACAATTGAAGGGAAATATGTTTTTATCTGAGAAAAATTTTCAGTCGCCACTGGGACTCGAACCCAGGATCTCTGTCATTCTAGGACAGCGCTCTACCGCTGAACCATAGCGACCAGTGACTACTGCAAATTTTTCTCAGGTTCGGACGTCTAAAAATTGCCGAGACTATCCTACATGGATATTTGAACACAACAATAGTTGATTAAGGACACTTGGCAAATTTACGTATGAAATAATTAATTAAGATATTGAATATTATAGAAGTTTAACTCTAACTTCCTACGCAGTATATAGTTAAAGGGAAATATGTTATTATCTGGGACTCGAACCCAGTGGCGACTGAAAATTTTTCTCAGATAAAAACATATTTCCCTTTAACTATATACTGCGTAGGAAGTTAGAGTTAAACTTTAATAATATTCAGTATCTTAATTTATTACTACAATGTTTTTAAATTTCTTTCTTACAGCTAAAAGATGAAGTATAAATAATTCAATAACATTATATTTTAGTATCTGTAATCTAATGCCACACTTTTCACATTTATGTTCTTTCTGTGTCAGGCAATTGTCGCAATACTGTGTGACGTACACGCTGCTTGGGGGGAAGCGTGAAGCCACAGTGATCCCTGTAAGCAAGTAAAAGGGAGCCGGGAGCTCTAGTGGAGACGGGAGGGGCCTAAAAAAAACTAAGGTATGTTCAACTTCTTTAATTTACACCCTATTTTCACATGAATATGGCCAGACGTGAACAGTTGCTGAAAGGGAATACGGGACGTCTTCCTGCGGACAACCAAACAAGAAGGCAGGATTCAGACTTGTAGGACGCCTTCCTGCGGACAATCAAACTTCTAGAACATTCTACCATTTTCGTCTAATAAATTTGAATTTAAGTTTTGTCAGCTCTTCTGTAACCCTGTGCCTATTTTATACAATAAAATGATATCTGTTACACTTTTGAATTTGACCTGTATCACAGTTCTACATCCAGGCGGCGTGGCAGTCGTATGTCAAGTGCAAGGTCGCCCAGCCTGTCAGCGGATACAAACATGTGATGTGACAGTTGTTTTACAAAGTTATTTACAAACAGGGGAACAATGGTGAGTTACATATTCTTATTTTACTACGTGTTTACAATAGCATATTTCTTAGGTACAAAGTCACGGAGTTTGGAGCGCGCACATAACCGCACTTGTGCGTCGCTGTCGGGGTTTTTGGGGTTCGGATGTCTGGATGCCGTGCCGCTGGCTAAAGATCAGGTCGTATCGTCACACCCTCCCCGCACTTCATTAGGAAACAATTTAGGATTTCGAGAGTACCTACAAACCTAGTGTTTCCTTCGAGGCTGCTGCGGTGCGCAGGGGTCCTAGTGCACTGGCTTCCACCGGATGCGGCCGACTGGCAACCGCTCCCACAATCTGGTCCGCCGGTAGACGCACATCACCGCACTTTTGCGTTGCTGTCGGGGTTTTTGGGGTTCGGATGTCTGGATGCCGTGCCGCTGGCTGGATATCAGGTCGTACCGTCACAACTGTTTGAAAATGCAAAGATTCCAAATCGTATATTTGTTAAGAAGTGCTCTCTGACCATATGCTCTGAGCAAGTAGCTGAATTGTAATGATATAAACAATGATAAACAAGAAAATCGTTTTTGTGAGGCTTCTATTTTCGGCAAACAATGTAGAAAACCGTTTGTAGAATCAACGAGTAGAGCTACAAAATGTGCCGAACTTATTCTTTTTGATATTTGTGGTCCAATGTCAATTAAATCTGTACATGGTTCAAAAGTAATGGCAGTGTTCGTTGATTACTACAGTGGTCTGGTTATCATTCGCCTCATGCGTTAGAAATCTCAAATTGTAACCGCAGTTCAAGAAGTATTAGCAATTGCAACAGCTAATGGTCATAAAGTTCAAAGAATGCGATCAGACATTTATTGTTTATAAGATGTTTGGAAAGCCAACAGTAACCCAATTAAAGGCTTCCACAATAAACAATATACCATTGTACAGAATTACAAGTATAAAAAATTCAACAAAAATTTACAAATTAAATTATATCAAGAAAAGAACATATACATAAACATATTTAACAGTGACTTATATACAAAATAACAAAATAAAGTACAATTTCAATTAAGAAGTTAATTAGCACAGAGAAAGAGAAACATTTTTTTACAGTGACTGTACTTTTAATGCGCGTTTGAATTGGAGTAGTGTTAAATTGAAAAGATCAAGTTGGAAATTGTTATTGTAATGAGACAACATTCTATTGAAAGGTGCGTTTTTAAAATTGTTAGTGTTACACTTTTTTAAATAAAAGAGATTACAATTTCGTGTGTGCATAGCTGGCACATGTATGTAAACATAACCTATAATACATTGGTTGTCAATGTAATTATTTAAAAAAATTTGTAAAAATATCATGTCAGCGTGGGATCTCCTTTGTTCAAGGGTCAGCAAGTTGTATTCTATTAAAGATTCGTGGTAAGTTTAGTGCATTTTTGAGAATTTGTGTTTTAACAAGTACATGAATTTCTTTTGAATAGGTTCTAGAAGAATAATATTTTTGGTGTACGTAGAATTCCATACTTGGGAGGCGTATTCGACAAGGAGGGAATTTATTAGATTATGATATGAAGAAAGTGATGCAAATTAATAATATCTTTCATGAATTATCTACTGCATACTGTCCAGAACAAAATGGAAGAAAAGAACGACAAAGTAGAACAATTGTTGACATAGCTAGATGCATCAAATGTTCTACAGATGTTATGGGCTGAAGCTTCGCGTATAGCTACTCATATCAGAAATCGTGTTCCCCTTGCACGGTAAAATGCACGAAATTTGGAAACATAGGAAGCCTGATGTAAGCTATTTTCAAATTTTTGGTAGTACAGCATATATGCACATTGATAAACAACATCGAAGTAAATTTGATAAAAAGTCAAAGGAAATGGCTTCAGTTGCATACGAAAAACAACAAAAAGCATATAGACTCTGGAAAAAGGAACTAAGAAAATCATTGTAAGCAGAGAAGTAAACATAAGTGAAAATCTACCAAAGTTAACAGCTATACTTGGAAATGATATGATAGACTTAAAACCAAAAGAAGATGAATTAAATGAGGAGGTTTCACAATCAACTCCAATCGCGTGTCGTACACGGAGCAAACTAACAAATCAAGAAAGAAATAAAACTAATCAAACGTGCATGTCACACTTATTGATGGCTGAAGAAGTCTCAATGTCCTTTACTGATGCAGTTAACTCGTTACATAGATGCAAAACAGTAGGAGTTAGCAATGTTTGATAAATTATCATCATTAGCAAAGAATCAAACATGGAAATTAGTTAATTTACCAAATGGTCGAAATGCAATTCCAAATAAGTGGGTATTTCGAATCAAAACTAAACCAAATGGAACAATTAAAAAATATTAGGCAATTTTAGTGATAAAAGGATATTCTCAAAAACCTGGTATTGATTATATCGAAACATTCTCACCTGTAGCAAGATTCGAATCAGTGCGAATTTTAATAGCTGTCTCAGCAGCAAAAGATTTTGAATTAGTTCAGTTCGACATAAAAAACCGCTTTCCTCAACGGTGACTTGAATGAGGAAATATATATGGCTCAATCTGAAGGATATGATGATAAATCTGGTCGAGTATGTTTACTACAGAGGAGCTTGTATGGACTTAAGCAAGCTCCTAGACAATGGTATGAAAAATTTGATAGCTTCCTTAAGAAATTTGGCCTAAATTCTTCTAATTATGATCCCTGCATTTATTCTACAGTTGAAGGGGATTTATTGCTAGCATTATATGTAGATGATGTACTCGTGGCAGTCCAATCAATGGTAAAGGTAAATAATTTATTACAAGAAATGAAAACAAAGTATGAAACAACACACTCAAAAGCTGAATGCTACTTTGGATTGGAAATAAATCGAGATAGAGACGCAAAAGTCATACAGGTACATCAGTCAGCTTATGCTAGAAATGTATTATCAAAATTCAACATGAGTAATTGTAACCCTGTGGCTGTACCAGTTGATGTTCATACAACCCTAAAACGAAAAGAAGATGAATATGAATACAAAATAAGTGACAAACTATATCGTAGGCTAATAGGTTGTTTAATGTACTTAGCTATTGGAACGAGACCCGACATTTCATTTGCGGTGAGTTACTTAAGTCAATTTTTAGAATCACCATCAAACATGCATTGGAATGCATAAAATAAATTTCAAAGTATATTCGCGGGACTATAACATTCAGACTTACGTATAATGGTTCAATGAAAAATAAAAATAAGTTGATTACATACGCGGATGCAGATTTTGGTTCATGCGTAGACTCTCGAAAATCAATCAGTGGAGTAGAACTTTTTATGAACAACAGTCCAGTGATTTGGTGCAGTAGAAAACAAAGCGTTGTTGCGACATGTACAACGGATGCTGAATATATTGCAGCTTGTGAAGCAACTAAAGAAATAGGCTTAGGCTCGAGGAATTTTGAATGAACTTGGTGTAAATCAAGAACAGTCAACAGTTGGCAGACATCCTGACGAAACCTTAAAGCCGTGAGAAGTTAGAGATGAATCGAGATAATCTCAATATGGCGCCAATGGTCATTGCGAGTGGGAGTGTTAAGAAGTGCGCTCTGACCATATGCTCTGAGCAACTAGCTGTAGAGAATAAAAGAAGAACAAAAAAAGTTTGACAGGTGTCAGGACATACAAAATAATTAATTGATCATCTCATGTAATATTTACAAATAAATAAAGTTGTTAATATGTAAGCGTATTTTATAGAACTCTGCAACAAAAATAGAAACAAATAGTCTTTAGTTTTAGGAGAACCCATATCAGGTCGCATGTGTAGGTAGCACAGATGATCTTGCGGTTTATAAGCCTTGCAAATTTTACAATATATTTCTCCACAGAAGTGGACTCTGTTTGTTCTAATTGTTTTTAAATACGTTGTGACGAAAGTATGGGTAATAAAATTTATGAACTTCCCCACACAAAGTGCTCCGGCTAAATGAAATGGTAGGGGGAGAGCTGGGCGTGATATTTGAAATGTGTTCGGTGTTTGGAATAAAACACTCAAGCCGAAAGTTTAGCCAAAAATTAAATCAAAATCTAAATCAACTAAGGTCAAACTAACGCGGAACCGAACATAGTTAAAAAAAAGGGCGCCAGGCTTTATAAATGAAGGGAAAAACATTAAGTAAAGCCACTTAATGAACAGAAAAGATTAAGATTTATTTACGTCAGAGAGACTGAGATGTCGTCGCTTACAAGGAATGTACAAACAAATTTAGGTAATGAGAAAAAAAACAGGAGTCGCCTACCAGATATTCTAACAACCAAACTCCGGGACCCAAAGCTGCGCCCCACCATGAAGGAAACGGAACTCCTGGGCTGGACTCCTGGTAGTAGGCGTTGAGGCGGCACACTAGGTCTTTCGCTCGGGAAATCCTCGTCGGACGGTCCACAATAGGGGTACGGACTAGCGTCCTGTCACGGCCCTGAACTCTTTAGGTGAGCTCGCGATCGCTGTAAACTCTGGATCTTCTACCCCTTTTTGTATGTAGAGGACCCTAGGTCCTTTACGAGCGACCTGGAGGCCGGAGTCCCTGGTGTCAATGCTCTTGTTGTCCCAGGAGTGGTCCCCTCCACAGCACGACGCAACCCCAAAATCCCACAGCTGGTTAAACTGAAAGATGGTCGGCAGATCAACAGTTCTCCAAAAAGGAGTTACAACAATGTCTGAAGGACTGGTTGCTATTACAATGGTGCCGAAAAAGGAAAGCTAAGACTCCTGGAAGAACAAACCGACTCAGTACTCTGAATAATACCAAAAATTTTACAAGAATAAAAAATTACAATAATAATAATAATAATATAAAAAATTGTTTAAGCTACAAAAACTTATAAAGAGACGGCCGTCAGTAATATTGTACTTTAATGATCCAAATAAGACAGAAAGAAGAGAAAGTTTAGAAAAGGATAATGAAAAAAAAATGACTAAACGCTGACAAATCAAAACTTAAGCTTGCCTTCACCGAATAAAAAATTATAACCCCAAAACAAACGGCAAAGCTTCAGTTTTGTACAAACCAACCCCCAGCCGCGAGACCAAGGTCGCGACGACAAAAAATATAAAGTTCCGGTATGGAAAAAACAATCGTCCGCAACAAAAATTTACAATAACTTCTCGGGCTGAGCAGCTATAACAAAGGCAAAACTACGCCGAGCCGTCGGTTGGTCCAGAGTAATTTCAGTCAAAACAAACACACATAGGAGGGTAGGCGGGATAGGGAAAACTAGGCTAATTCACATCTCAAAGGCCCCGGCAAAAATCGCCGCCTCTGATCATAACCGTAAACAAAGTTTAAAGTTCACGGCCAGGAAAAAGTTAAACAGAGATTACTAAAATGGGGTGTTCGCAAAAATGAGGACGTGTTCTCACGTCAAAAGCTTTCTTGAACTGAAGGTCACTCAATTCAATAAATTTAAGCAGAATTACAATCTTAAATGGTAAAAGAACAAAACTGAATGTGTACTATGACACAGGGACACTGGAGCTATACGGTTAATAAGCTCGGGCAAAGTTAAACAGAATATTACTACTAAAATTTTGAACAAAGAGAAAGAAAAAAATAAAGCCAGACAAAAATATGTTTTTTTTAATAAAAGCTAAAATTTAGGTGATACGCCGACAGAGTGATTTGGGAATCAAAATTTCTAGTACAAAATTTAGATCAAGGTAAAAAAACATCATTAGGCAAGAATCATTTTTACCACAACGTGTGAACATAACACGTGCGAACTGCGCAATAACCAAATATCTTAAATAAAACACTACGTTATTTAAACAAAAGTAAATAATGATTCTTACCTGCCGATCTTCCAATTTCTGTGCAATATTAATCAAAACTTTACTAACGAATGACTCAGTAATAAATTTGTGATCAGAAAAATGTTTTCCCAGATTACTCCGTCGTCTCTCAAAGGTCAAGTCAAAGTGAACGAGACACAAGCATTCGTTCGCCGTATTCGCGTCTCGGAATTTCTTCTTCTTCGTAATAAGGGAATTATTTATATAATTTATATTATTTCCAAATAATGTAAGATTGTTACTACAGCTGTAGCAGGACAGGATAAATCGTCTACTAATTATTGGAAAAATAATCATTAAGTCTGGGGAATAAAGTTGCCAACTCAATTCGCAAATGACAGATATACTATAACCTACAAACATGATAGAGAGATTTTCAGCTATTTAAAAGATAAGATTGATACCACGGTAAGTTATAAGATAAATAAATAGCAAAAGAATAGTACAATAAGTGTTTGCAGGTACGGCTAGGTAGAAGCAGCCTCACTAGATATAAGAAGTTCAAATATTAAACGATTGTTATCAATAGGAAATAATATAATTCTGTTAATAAAATGACAACTTTGTTACAACGTTAAACAACAAATAAATTGGCTACACACAGATTTTTGTCCCATAGAATTAAATTTAATGTGGTTATCAATGCATTTTTTGCTTTAAAACCATCGGTTACAATCTGCGCATTTTATTTTAATTTCTTGAGGGCATATAGGAGACTGTTGACAGGCATAGCACGTGCCTCCACATCTATAATTGTTTCTTTTATCGACGGCACATGACACATTTCGCATTAATAACAACAGTAGTAAGCTGCTGTTAACGATGTTATAACATTATAATGACTCTTGTAATAAAGAAAATTCAAAGTAATCTTCGCATCGCTTCCTTCAAACATAACATCTTTGCTTTTGCTGCCGTATTTATACACACATATTTTGTAAGTATTACCGAAATGCCTCTGGAACTGATGTAATTCTGGTATTCCGGCTCCATCATCATTAGGAATAGTTACGCAGGATTCTTCCTTAAGTTTAATTGCTCTATTCAACTGTAGCTTGCATAAATCTTTCCGCACTTTAATAATATCGACGTCGTTCTCTGCCTTTGCAATACCCACGACTAATGCGCCGGGTAAACATAAATTGTCTTTGTTATGAATACTAATGATACCCCGACGCATAGCACACTCTTCGTTGAATGTGGTGTATTTGTCTTGCCGTTGATCTGTTTCTTTAGACATTGGTACAGTTGTTACACCTAAAAATAATGCAACGCGTTAATAAATATATTGAATAAAGTATAATATAATTACCTAAGCAAAACGTGTCGGAATTTAAACCCGTTGTGTTTGTTAGGAATATACTCGAAATAACATTCCAAACATCATCCACTGTCACAGCTGACGCATTTTGAAAGTTTTCCAACCTTGAACTCTTGCAAAGTCTTTACTGCAGAATGTAAACCCAACTTTTTCTGCTGTCGCATACACCAGAATGCTCTTTGTATCATCTTTAATCCATGTAACAGGGTTTTCACCTATCGGCACTGGTTTAATAATAAATTCTACTGTTCTTCCTTGTAAATTAAACCGTTTCACCTTCTTCGTATATTCTTTAGTCACAATAAATTTTTCCTTTTTTATGTTAATTTATAAGTGTATAACAGCTGATAGGTAGATACGTATATATTCTTCAATGATTAGATAAAGAATAACCAGTCACCGTTTGCTATTGCTATTTATGTCGCAAATAAGACATATCGAACGGAAAAGAAATAACACTGTACGTATATACCGGTATATATACAAATTCGTGCGTGTTTTCCATAAGAATCAATGGTAATTTGCTTTAAACTACAATCTGTTATATTTTCCTATTTAATTACATGTAAATCAAAGCACATTGTCTTTCCCCACTACTTTTTTCCCCACCAGGTATGATAACAAATACAATGCTCTTAAACACTTCTTAGTCTTTGTACTGATTAATTAAGTGATTAGACGTGGGTTTGTGTACGTGCAGGTTCCTGGAGCATAGGGGCGCAAATGGGACATTGCCACCGTAAGTATAAAAATACAGTTAATGAGTTAAAATTTGTGTTCGTGTGATACATTTTTCAAGTTTTTGCTTTTTAAAAAATTTAGGATTGAAATTTGACGGCTCGACATTGAGGCCATGTACACAGGGTGGTAATTTTTCTTAGACCTTTCAGTAAGACAGGCTTGCAAAACCTGTTGTGGTGTTTCTTGAAAGCAATTCCTTTGCACATAATGACCAAAAGTTCCTAAAAACGGGAAAACACTCGACCGTTTCAAGGTCGTTACATACACAACACATAATTAACAACTTTACAAAATTACGAAAAAACAAAATTTTTTTCCAGCGCTCAAGTCATTGCACAGCTTGTTATGCAATATGTTATTAACAATTACATTTTATAATTTTATTTCGTGTTTAAATGGCACTAACGTTTTGAAATTTTAATATGTATATAGCTCGAAAAACGACAGAGAGAGTGCGGGGGTAAATTTTGATTTTTTCGAAATACCTCGCGGTTTCGGAGATATTGGCCGCTATGTATTTTTTTCAAAAATTTACTTCGTTTTCTATGGGCCTTAGCGTTTTCAAATTTTAATATGATATATTTTAGCTCGAAAAAGAACAGGCGGAGTGCAGGGGTAAATTTTGATTTATTTTTTTCAAAATTCCTCACGGTTTCGGAGATATTAGACTTTTAAAGTTACAATTTTCAAATCACACAGTACATTTGTAAACTAAAAAAATTCAAGGTCAATTGGACACAAAAACACATCAAATATCTATCTCTATACAATCTTGTTCAGTTCTACTTCGATTTAGTAAGGTAAAGGCATGTCGAAATAGTAACTATTTACTAGCGAATTCTCGGCTACGCCGAGCATTCCCTAGAGCTCCGCTGTCAATGCAAAAAACAAATGCAGATCGACATGAAATAATTATTTCATATTTGCACGTCAGGCCTCACTAAGACTTTTCATTAGATTGCAAACACGATATACTTCCAATATTTTTATGCAAAAAAACAAAAGCCGGTCCGCATGAAACATTTTTGTCATTTATGTACCCCAGCTCACCGAGGCCATTCATTTGATACCAAACACGTCTTACTTTTGACAACTTTCTGCATAAAACAAAAGTCGATCGACATGAAACATTTTTATCATATCTGCACGCTAGCCCACACCCAGACTTTTCATTTGATACCAAACACTATATACTTGTAACAACCTTTTGCAAAAAACAAAAGCCGATCGACATTAACAATTTTTGTTAATTCTGCACACCAGCCCTCATTGAAACCTTTCATTTGATACCAAACACAATACACTTCTGACAAGTTTTTGCAAAAAACAAAAACAGATCGACATAGCACATTTTTGTCAATTCTGCACGCTAGCCCTCAACAAGACGTTTTATTTGAGACCAAACTCGATATACTTTTGAGAAATTTTTGCAAAAAAACCAAAGCCGATCGGAATGGAACATTTCTGTCAATTCTGCACGCTAGACCTCAACGAGACCTATCATTTGAGACCAAACTCGACATACTTTTGAGAAATTTTTGCATAAAACAAAAGCCGAAAGACATAGATAATTTTTGTCAATTCTCTACGCGAGCCCTCACCAAGACCTTTCATTTGATACCAAACACGACATATTTCTGACAACTTTTGGCAAAAAACAAAAGCCGATCGACATGGAACATTTTTGTCAATTTTGCATTTCAGCCTTCAACGAGACCTTTGATTAGATACCAAACACGACATACTTCTATTATTTTTTTGCATAAAACAAAAGCCGATCAACATAGAAAATTTTCATTTCTGCACACCAGCCCTTCCCGAGACTTTTCATTCGATACCAAACACGACATATATCTGACAACATTTTGCAAAAAACAAATTTTAATCGACGTAGAACATTTTTGTCATTCGTGCACACCAGTCCACATTGTTTCGTTTCATTAAAACTCAAGAACGACCTGACATGGAATATTTTTAAAATTTCTACAGGCTAGCCCACACCGAGAACTTTCATTTGATACCAAACACTATAAACTTCTGAAAACTTTTTGTAAAAAGAAAAGCAGATCGTAATGGATCATTTTTGTCAATTCTGTATGCTAGCCATCAACGAGACCTTTCTTTTGAGTCTATACTCTACATATTTCTGAGAACTTTTCGCAAAAAACAAAAGCCGATGAAGATTTAGCAATTTTGTTAATTTTTCACGCTAACCCTCATCGAGACCTTTATTTTGATACTAACCACCACATACTTCTGACAACTATTTGCAAAAAACAAAAACCGATTGGCATGGACCATTTTTGTCAATTCTGCACGCTAGCGCTCAACCAAACCTTTCATTTGAGATCAAACACCAAAAACTTCTGACAACTTTTTGCAAAAAACAAAAGGCGATTGACATGGCACATTTTGTCAACTTTGCACGCTAGCCCTCAACGAGACCTTTCATTTGAGACCAAACTCGACATACCTTTGAGAACTTTTTGCAGAAAACAAAAGTCGATCGAAATGGAACATTTTTGTCAATTCTGCTTGCTAGCCTTTAACGAGACCTTTCATTTGAAATCAAACTCGACGTACCTTTGAGAAAGTTTTGCAAAAAACAAAAGCCGATCAACATTGATCATTTTTGTTAATTCTACAAGCCAGCCCTTATCGAGCCCTTTCATTTGATACTAAACACCACATACTTCTCACAACTTTTTCCAAACAACATTTTTCTGACAAAATTTTGCAAAAAACCAAATTCTAATTTACGTAGAACATTTTTGTCATTCGTGCACACCCGTCCACATTGTGTCGTTTCCTTAAAACCCAAAGACAACCTACTTAAAACAAATGTAGATCGACATGACACATTTTTTTGTCATTTCAAAACCGACCATTATGGTTTTCTTTCTTTTGATATCAAACACAGCAAAGTGTTCCATTTAATTAGGTACATTTGATTTTTATTTAGTTACTTCATAATTTGGCAACACTGTTTGTATTAAAAAATAGTAGTTAATTTTTAAATTTATAAATTAATATTGTCAACCCTAATACAACTGCCACCGTTTTCAGTAAAGTTAGATTAGGAATATTTGGTTTTCATTTAGTTACTTCATCACACATTTGGCAACATTGACTTTTGACAATGGAAACGTCAAAATTATTATTAATTAAATACGTTATGTTTTAAACTTAAATTAGTTGTAACACCTTTGCTCAAGACTATTATACATGATACTTTATTTACTTCTTTAATATCAATGTTCTATAAAAAGTTATAATCGTTTAAAGTTCATAGACAGATTGTCAAAACTGACAGATGACCTCGTGACTCTTTTTAAATTTAGACATGGCTACTAGGATCCATTGTTTCAAGTTATTAATTTTGCACAGTTTTTATTTTTTTACACAAGAAACACTCACAGTAAAAATATGAGACCCCCAAAAGGCACAACTACACATTATTCACTGCAATCTAAAAAAAAATTTACAACAATCCCTTTCATGGTTCAGGCAGTTAGGCTTGTGACAAAATTTGGCGATCGTCGTGATGAAAATAAATAAACATTACCGACACATGCCGAGCATTCCCTAGAGCTCCGCTGTCAGTGCAAAAAACAAATGCCGATCAACATGAAACAATTATTTCATATTTGCACGTCAGGCCTCACCGAGACCTTTCATTAGATTGCAAACACGATATACTTCTAATAATTTTTTGCAAAAAACAAAAGCCGGTCGACATGAAACATTTTTGTCATTTATGTACCCCAAATCTCACGAGACCTTTCATTTGATACCATACACGACATACATCTGACAACTTTCTGCATTAAACAAAAGTCGATCGACATGAAACATTTTTATCATATCTACACGCTAGCCCACACCCAGACTTTTCATTTGATGCCAAACACTATATACTTCTGGCAACTTTTTGCAAAAAACAAATACCGATTGACATAGCACATTTTTTGTCAATTCTGCACGTTAGCCCTCTCCGAGACCTTTCATTTGATACCAAACACCACACACTTCTGGCAACTTTTTGCATAAAACAAAAGCCGATCGACATGGAACATTTTTGTCAATTCTGCACGCTAGCCCTCAACGAGACTTTTCATTTGATACCAAACACCACACACTTCTGACAACTTTTTGAATAAGAAACAAAAACCGATCGACATAGCACATTTTTATCAATTCTGCACGCTAGCCCTCTCCGAGACCTTTCATTTGATATCAAACACGACATACTTCTAACAACTTTTTGCAAAAAACTAAAACTGATCGACATAGTACATTTTTGTCAATTCTGCAGGCTAGCCCATAACGAGACCTTTCATTTGAGACCAAACTCGACATATCTTTGAGAAATTTTTGCAAAAACAAAAGCCGATCAACATTGACCTTTTTTGTTAATTCTACACGCCAGCCCTTATCGAGCCATTTCATTTGATACCAAACACCATATACTTCTCACAACATTTTCCAAAAAACAAAAGCCGTTCGATATAGAACATTTTTGTTCATTCTGCACGCTAGCCCTCATCGTGACCTAGCCTAATATATCATTCACTGTCTTCAGTAACCTTTCATTTGGAAATATTTGTTCTTTGTTTAGTTACTTCATTAAACATTTGGCAACATTGACTTTTGTAATTCAAAAATACCCAAACACGACATTTTTCTGACAACATTATGCAAAAAACAAATTCAAATCTACATAGAACATTTTTGTCATTCGTGCACACCAGTCCGTATTGTGTCGTTTCCTTAAAACCCAAGGACGACCTACTTTTAACAACTTTTTACGGAAAACAAATGCAGATCGACATGACACTTTTTTTTGTCATTTTAAAACTGGCCCTTATGGTTTCCTTTCTTTTGATAACAAACACAGCAAAGTATTTTATTTAGGAATATTTGATTTTTATTTAGTTACTTTATAATTTGACAACACTGTTTGTATTAAAAATAGTAGTTAACTTTTAAATTTATAAATTAATATTGTCAACCCTAATACAACTGCCACCGTTTTCAGTAAAGTTAGATTAGGAATATTTGGTTTTCATTTAGTTACTTCATCACACATTTGGCAACATTGACTTTTGACAATGGAAACGTCAAAATTTATATTAATTAAATACGTTATGTTTTAAACTTAAATTAGTTGTAACACATTTGCTCAAGTCTATTATTAATGATACTGTTTTTAAATCTTTGATGTCAATGTTCTATTAAAAGATATAATCATTTAAAGATCATAGACAGATTGTCAAAAGTGACGGATGACGGCGTGATTCTTCTTAAAGTTAGACATGGCCTCTGGGATCCATTGTTTCAAGGTACTAATTATGCACAGTTTTTATTTTTTTACATGAAAACCACTCACAGTAAAAATATGAGACCCCAAAAGGATCGTAATTTACATTATTCCCTACAATCTAAAAAAAAATTACATCAATCTCTTGTATGGTTCAGGCTGTAGCTACTTATAAAAATTAATCGTTTGTCGTGATGAATCTATAGAAAGTGAGATATATTAATAGTGAATCTAATCGTTTAGTATAGGAGACTAGCGAATTCTCGGCTTCGCCGAGCATTCCCTATAGCTCCGCTGTCAGTGCAAAAAACAAATGCCGATCGACATGAAACAATTATTTCATATTTCCACGTCAGGCCTCACCGAGACCTTTCATTAGATTACAAACACGATATACTTCTAATAATTTTTTGCAAAAAACAAAAGCCGGTCGACATGAAACATTTTTGTCATTTATGTACCCCAAATCTCACCGAGACCTTTCATTTGCTACCATACACGACATACTTTTGACAACTTTCTGCATAAAACAAAAGTCGATCGACATGAAACATTTTTATCATATGTACAAGCTAGCCCACACCGAGACTTTTCATTTGATACCAAACACTACATACTTCTGACAACTTTTTGCATAAAACAAAAGCCGATCAGCATAGAACATTTTTGTCAATTCTGCACGCTAGCCCTCAGCGAGACCTTTCATTTGAGACCAAACTCGACATACCTTTGAGAAATTTTTGCAAAAAACAAAACCCGATCAACATTGACCTTTTTTGATAATTCTACACACCAGCCCTTATCGAGCCTTTTCATTTGATACCAAACACAACATACTACTCACAACTTTTTCCAAAAAACAAAAGCCGTTCGATATAGAACATTTTAGTTAATTTTGCACGCTAGCCCTCATCGTGACCTAGCCTAATATAACATTCACTGTCTTCAGTAACGTTCATTTGGGAATATTTGTTCTTTGTTTAGTTACTTTATTAAACATTTGGCAATATTGACTTATGTAATTCGAAAATACCCAAACACGACATTTTTCTGACAACATTTTGCAAAAAAACAAATTCTAATCTACGTAGAACATTTTTGTCATTCGTGCACACCAGTCCGTATTGTGTCGTTTCCTTAAAACCCAAGGACGACCTACTTCTAACAACTTTTTACGAAAAACAAATGTAGATCGACATGATACATTTTTTTGTCATTTTAAAACTGGCTCTTATGGTTTCCTTTCTTTTGATAAAAAACACAGCAAAGTATTCAATTTATTTTATTTAGGAATATTTGATATTTATTTAGTTACTTTATAATTTGGCAACACTGTTTGTATTAAAAAATAGTAGTTAATTTTTAAATTTATAAATTAATATTGTCAATCCTAATACAACTGCCACCGTCTTCATTGAAGTTAGTTTAGGAATATTTGGTTTTAATTTAGTTCCTTCATTACACATTTGGCAACATTGACTTTTGACATTGGAAACGTCAAAATTTATATGAATTAAATACGTTATGTTTTAAACTTAAATTAGTTGTAAAACCATGTAGACATGGCCTCTGGGATCCATTGTTTCAATGTACCAATTTTACGCAGTTTTTATTTTTTTAAACAAAAACCACTCACAGTAAAAATATGAGAAACCCAAAAGGCACTCCGGCACAATAGACACTACAACTTGGAAAAAAAAATTACAGCAATTACTTAAATGGGCCAGGAGTTTAAGCTGGACACAGGATCGGTGATCGTCGAGATGAATCCAAATATATATATATAGATAGTGAATCTATCAAAATAGTATATGACTAGCGAATTCTCGGCTACGCCGAGCATTCCCTAGAGCTCCGCTGTCAGTGCAGAAAACAAATGCCGATCGACATGAAACAATTATTTCATAGTTGCACGTCAGGCCTCACCGAGACCTTTCAGTAGATTGTAAACACGATATACTTTTAATAATTATTTGCAAAAAAAAACAAAAGCCGGTCGACATGAAACATTTTTGTCATTTATGTACCCTAACCCTCACTGAGACCTTTCATTTGATACCAAACACAACATACTTCTGACATTTTTTTTTTGTATAAACAAAAGTCAATCGACATGGAACATTTTTGCAATTTCCACAGGCTAGCCCACACCGAGAACTTTCATTTGATACCAAACACTAAGAACTTGTGACAACTTTTTGTAAAAAGAAAAGCAGATCGACATGGATCATATTTGTCAATTCTGCATATTAGCCCTCAACGAGGCCTTTCATTTGAGACCAAACATATTTCTGAGAACTTTTCCCAAAAAACTAAAGCCGATCAATATTGAGCAATTTTGTTAAATTTTCACGAAAACCCTCATCGAGACCTTTCATTTGAGACCAAACTCGACATACTTTTAAAAACTTTTTGCAAAAACAAATGCCGATCAACATGAACTATTTTTATTAATTCTGCACACCAACCCTTTTCGAACATTTTTGTCAATTCTGCTCGCTAGCCCTCAACGAGACCTTTCATTTGAAACCAAACTCGACGTACCTTCGAGAAAGTTTTGCAAAAAACAAAAGCCGATCAACGTTGATCATTTTTGTTTATTCTACACGCCAGCCCTTATCGAGCCCTTTAATTTGATACTAAACACCACATACGTCTCACAAATTTTTCCAAACACGACATTTTTCTGACAACATTTTGCAAAAAACAAATCTTAATCTACATAGAACATTTTTGTCATTCGTGCACACCCGTCCATATTGTGTCGTTTCCTTAAAACCCACGGACGAACTACTTCTAACAACTTTTTTTGAAAAACAAATGCGGATCGACATGACACATTTTTTTGTCATTTCAAAACCGGCCCTTATGGTTTTCTTTCTTTTGATATCAAACAAAGCAAAGTGTTCAATTTATTTTATTTAGGAATATTTGATTTTTATTTAGTTACCTACTTCATAATTTGGCAACACTATTTGTATTAAAAATAGTAGTTAATATTGTCAACCCTAATACATCTGCCACCGTCTTCATTGAAGTTAGTTTAGGAATATTTGGTTTTAATTTAGTTACTTCATCACACATTTGGCAACATTGACTTTTGACATTGGAAACGTCAAAATTTATATTAGTTAAATACGTTATGTTATAAACTTATAATATTGGTAGAACCTTTGCTCAAGACTAATATTCATGATACTGTTTTTAAATCTTGGATATCAATGTGTTATTAAAAGATATAATCATTTAAATTTCATAGACAGATTGTCAAAAGTGACGGATGACAACGTGATTCTTCTTAAATTTAGACATGGCCTCTGGGATCCATTGTTTCAAGGTACCAATTTTGCACAATTTTAAATTTTTTACACGAAAACCACTCACAGTAAAAATATGAGACCACAAAAGAATCGTATTTCACATTATTCCCTACAATCTAAAAAAAAATTACATCAATCTCTTGTATGGTTCAGGCTGTAGGCCTTTACAAAATTTACTCGATCTTCGTGATGAATCTATAGAGAGAAAGTGAATCTAATCGTTTAGTATATAGGATAGCGAATTCTCGGCTACGCCGAGCATTCCCTTGAGCTCCGCTATCAGTGCAAAAAACAAATACCGATCAACATGAAACAATTATTTCATATTTGCATGTCAGGCCTCACCAAGACCTTTCATTAGATTGCAAACACGATATACTTCCAATAATTTTTTGCAAAAAACAAGAGCCGGTCGGCATGAAACATCTTTATCATTTATGTACCCCAGCCCTCACTCAGACCTTTCATTTGATACCAAACACGACATACTTCTGACAACTTTCTACATAAAACAAAATTCAATCGACATGAAACATTTTTATCATACCTGCACGCTAGCTTACACCAAGACTTTTCATTTGATACCAAACACTATATACTTGTGACAACCTTTTGCAAAAAACAAAAGCCGATCGACATAGCACATTTTTGTGAATTCTGCACGCTAGCCCTCTCAGAGACCTTTCATTTGATATCAAACACGACATACTTCTGACAACTTTTTGCATAAAACAAAAGCCGATCGACATGGAACATTTTTGTCAATTCTGCACGCTAGCCCTCAACGAGACTTCATTTGATAGCAAACACCACACACTTCTGACAACTTTTTGCAAAAAACAAATACCGATCGACATAGCACATTTTTATTAATTCTGCACGCTAGCTCTCTCCGAGACCTTTCATTTGATACTAAACACGACATACTTCACACAACTTTTTCCAAAAAAACAAAAGCCGTTCGATATAGAACATTTTTGTTTATTTTGCACCCTAGCTCTCATCGTGACCTTGCCTAATATAACATTCACTGTCTTCAGTAACGTTCAGTTGGGAGTATTTGTTCTTTGTTTAGTTACTTTATTAAACATTTGGCAATATTGACTTATGTAATTCGAAAATACCCAAACACGACATTTTTCTGTCAACATTTTGCAAAAAACAAATTCTAATCTACGTAGAACATTTTTGTCATTCGTGCACACCAGTCCGTATTGTGTCGTTTCCTTAAAACCCAAGGACGACCTACTTGTAACAACTTTTTACGAAAAACAAATGCAGATCGACATGACACATTTTTTTGTCATTTTAAAACTGGCCCTTATGGTTTCCTTTCTTTTGATAACAAACATAGCAAAGTATTCAGTTTATTTTATTTAGGAATATTTGATATTTATTTAGTTACTTTATAATTTGGCAACACAGTTTGTATTAAAAAATAGTAGTTAATTTTTAAATTTATAAATTAATATTGTCAACCCTAATACAACTGCCACCGTCTTCAGTAAAGTTAGTTTAGGAATATTTGGTTTTAATTTAGTTGCATCATCACACATTTGGCAACATTGACTTTTGACATTGGAAACGTCAAAATTTATATTAATTAAATACGTTATGTTTTAAACTTAAATTAGTTGTAATACCTTTGCTCAAGTCTATTATTCATGAAATTCTTTTTAAATCTTTGATATCAATGTTCTATTAAAAGATATACTCATTTAAAGTTCATAGACAGATTGTCAAAAGTGACGGATGACGGCGTGATTCTTCTTAAAGTTAGACAAGGCCTCTGGGATCCATTGTTTCAAGGTACTAATTATGCACAGTTTTTATTTTTTTACATGAAAACCACTCACAGTAAAAATATGAGACCCCAAAAGGATCGTAATTCACATTATTCCCTACAATCTAAAAAAAAATTACATCAATCTCTTGTATGGTTCAGGCTGTAGCTACTTATAAAAATTAATCGTTTGTCGTGATGAATCTATAGAGAGTGAGATATATTAATAGTGAATGTAATCGTTTAGTATAGGAGATGTTGCGTATACAGGTTCTTCCAAACTATCAACAATTTCTAAAACTCAAGATTATCTTACTTAATCCTATCCTATGTCTGTTCTACCCTCGTGGATGTAAGGCAAGATTATCATTGCGTATAATTTCTTTAATATACGCAATGCGTCACTATGCTAGACCACATATATCGGTTTATATTTTAGATGATATAAACAAATATTCCAAATACTTACAGTACTTCACAAAATTATTCGTACACCTAAGTTTTATACTTAAAAAGTGAAAAATAGAGTACTTTCAAAAATAATATTGACAGGACGGGATCATATTCTATCATATTCCAGAAATAAAATGCAATACCCAATTATGAAAAAATATATTATTTTTCTTATGAAAATTAAATAAAAACAAAATGTATACAAAAAATAGGTACACAAAATTATAAGTACACTTATGAAATCTTATATATAATGAATCAATATTTATATTTATAAATTTAAAACTTCTTTGATTACATAATTATCATTTGTTTGAGTGTTTTGTATAATTTTTTTCTAAAATAGGTCACAAAAAACTGGAAATTACGGTAGTTGAAAGGCGAATTTGCCTGAAATTACTTTGCCAGTGTAAATCTTTAAGGAAGGCTATCAAAATTGAACAAAGATCGCACTTAAATGTTGAGAACCTTATAAGTAAATATAAAAATGAGGACCAGTAGAAAAATATTTCCCGTGAAGGCCGTAAATTTCTTTTGAAATCAGCAGAATGAACGATATATTGATATTTATATGAAATTAAATCCTAAACATACCCTTAATAAATTAACATTAAGAATATCTGAAACTTTTGAAGGGTCTATTGGAACATAGGCTATTCGAAGTATTTTAAGAAATTTTGGTTTTAATGGTCTTATAGTAAAAAAGCGAGCTCTACAACAAAATAAAATATAGACTCGCTTTTGCAAATAGTACATTAGCACAGATTGTGTTTTTTGGAAATTGGTAATTTTGCGGATGAAAGTAAATTGTACCTATTTGAGAGGAGTGGCAAATCTTTAATTTGGAGATATCCAAATTTTAAGCTTAATAACTGCAATGTAACACATAAAACAGGGCGGCAGGAACAAAATATATTGGCGACAGGTAGGGTAGGGGTTCCTTATGATTATACTGCCATTAAAACCAAAATTTCTTAAAAGTTCTTTGAATAGTCTATATTCCAGTAGATCCTCCTAAAATTTGAAATATTGTTCATTTATTAAGGGTTTTTTTAGGATTTAATTTTATTTAACTCTCAATAAATTGTTTATTCTGCTGATTTCAAATTTTCTTACGGCCCGCATGGCAAATATTTTTCAACTACTCTTCATTTTTACATTTACTTTTAATGTTCTCAACAATTAAGAGCAATCTTCATACAATTTTCACAACCTCACTTAAAGGTTTACACTGGCAAAATAATTTCAATCCGGTTCGCCTTTCAACTATAGTAATTTCTTGTTTTTGTGACCGATTTTAGAAAAAACCTTATACAGAATACTCAAACAAATGATAATTACGCAATAGTAGATGTTTTATATTCATAAATATAAATATTGACTCGTTAAATGTAAGATTTTGAAAGTGTAATTTTGTGTACCTATTTCTTGTATATATATTTTGTTTTTATTTTAATTTTTGAATAGAAAACTTAGATGTACGAATAATTCTGTGAGCCACTGTAGGTATAAATATTTGAAATTTTGTATTTTGTATCAAGGGAATTATTTTGATATTAAAATATAAAATACTTTTAATTAAGATGTATTTGAAATAAAATTACAAAATACTTTCCGCAAAAAATATTTTAAACAATTTATTAAAGTACATATTCTATTTCAAATACTTATTTAAATTACTTATATTTCAAATACTATACAACACTGGATTCTATGAATATTCATGTTAAAAACTTCTGCAAATTTGTTAACAAATTGACAATATTTAACAAATCAAACATCATACAAAATTAAATGTTGGTGTCTCAATGTTTTGTTTCCACCAATCTTAAAAACAATTAAAAATTTCTAAACCAAATCTTGTCTGGTAACATACAGAAAGAAAGAATAAAATAAATTAATAAACAAAAAGCGTTATGGAGGTGGAAATAAAATTTTGTACGCGGCACGCGTGCTATTAAACTTTACTGGGCTCACTGGATTATGAGCTCGCCCTGTAAAGATTAACTTACACCGCTGGCCACGTAAATAACTATTAACGATGTAGATCTCATGATAGTTGCTGGAAACGTAATATGTTCGTTTTTAAATTACAACAAAAAACATTAAATTAATACAAACTACTATAATAAGGAATATTTTCAAACACGATGAATTTCCCTGTTATTTAGTAAAATTTAACAGTATTAAATTCAATATTACATACTGTTCGCTAAAACTTAACAAAAATAGCCTGATAGAATAAACTGATGCACTGTTGCCGTTTTTTCGGAGGCATTTTGAACGCCTGAACATGCGAAGGTAGAGTCAACCGCCCAGTGTAGCAGTTGTATAAGTGTATATAATGGCGCCACTTTCAGCGGCAGATTACTGAACTAAGTTGTATAAAAATATACGTTTAGAGGCACAAACTGCCTCCGGCTCAAATTACACTATACATCTTATAGAAGGGTCTACATGCTAAAAAAACTAGTCAGCGAGTTCGCCTCCAAAACCGGAGGCGAAAACGTAATTTCGGAGGCAGAAACGTCCGTACAACATAGCAACCGGAGGTGTATAAGTATCATATGCATGTATATATACTCACAGCCTTGCAAAATAGTAAACTCGAAACGAATGTTTTTGTAACTTTCATAATAAGTATTTAAAAAGACACACGTCTTACTCTCTCAACAGTTGGTGACTAACAGTCTTAGTGCTACTTTCACTCTGTTAATAATTATGATTTTGAAAATCAAAACAAAACTCGAAGGCACAGTACATTGTTACCAGATATAATAAGGTGCATTATAGCTGGTCCTTTAGAATTTCGTAAAACAAACGTAATGATCGCTTTATTAGAGCATGTGAATGGGTTGCGTTTTAAAAACATATATATTTATTCTAAATCCTTATTTCAACGAAAATAGATGTACTTAAAAGAATTACTAGAACCTATTAATGAAGTAGGTTACTATGCGTATAGCAACAATGCATTTATAGAAAAACCTACAGCTGCAAAATATAATTCGGTGGTAATCTTTGATGATGTAGCATGCTGTAATCAAAATATTTTCCGAGAATATTTTAGTATGGGGCGTCATAAATCCTTGAATTGTTTCTACATATGTCAAACTTATACCAGAATTCCTAAACATCTTATACGTGATAATGTTAATTTTTTAATATTATTTAAACAAGATGATTTAAATTTGAAGTATGTATACAATTATCATGTAAATACCGATATGACGTATAAAATGTATAAGAACTACTGTTCTTTTTGCTGGTTGGATAAATACGGGTTCCTGGTTATCGACAAAGATAGCAATTTTAATGTAGGTCGCTACCGGAAGGGGTATGATCAGTTTATTATAATTACAGACACAAGTAGTTGAACAGGTCATTTCGCATTTAGTATCGATGTGGTGTAAATCAGCTGTTTAACTGGTATTAAAATAGCAATTATCACCAACAAGATCTGTTTTATCTAATTATGAGCAGATTATCTATTGTCGGATCAGTTTTTTACATGTACTTTCTTGAACTTACAATCTGTTTTTATAGTCAGCTGTGGCGAAGCTACCAGTTTCCGTGTTAATCCTATCAAAACAGCCTGCTTTTATAATTACCTGTTTCATAGCCCGTATTGAATCATGAGTGAAAGACTAACAATGGATATAATTAATACTCGTGATGTAATTAAACAAAAGCTTAAAAACCTTAAGTTTGGTGCATTATATTAAAAAGTTGAATTAAAATATTAATATAGATTAATTATTAAATTTTTGTAAGATATTGTAGTTAATTTATTAATGACTAATATAAAAAAGAAGTTCAAAGTGAACTAAAATAAGGGGAAGGTACACTGAAGAAAAATAAAATTTTAGTAGGGCTTAAATTTTTAGAAATAAATGTAGTAGCAGAATCAGCGAACAAGGATGACGATGATGATGAGTAAGATGTATTTCAATCAACCATGTAAGAAGACCAACCATCGATAACTAGAAAGGATATTTTGAAATTAACCCAAGAACCCTCATTCATGGAGTATTTGGAGCAGTATGATCCATTACCACGACAATACATTAAAGAAATGATAAAAGACGATAAAAATTCATTTCATTTTAAATATGGCGTGCGTCATGATGTGTCAACTGATAAGTTTTATATGGGTAATTCTGAGGTAAAAAATGAAGGTAAGGATTTAATTGTACAAAATATAAAGTATATCGGAACACCAGTTTTGTATGAGCTCTTATTTAAAAAACAACCATCAGGTTACAATCAGACTGATCAAAAATATTATATCGATATTGTAAAAAGAACTAAAGCTGCACATCGCAATTATAGCGAGAATGAATAATTGTCAGGGTCAAGATCTCAAAAGGATACTACCGTAAGAGCTCTGTATTCTCAAAAATTAAGTTCAATTTCTATAAGAACAAATTCAACGTCAGATGAGAGTTATTTAAAAAAGTTTACCAAACAACAAGTGGAATATGTACACTGGGACAATATTAATGGATTAGTTGATAGATTGCGACTTCTTATTGCGTCACGTGATACTGGTCTTACAGATCACGATAATGAAATTATATTCATAATTGAGGAGTTAAAAGAGGCTCAAGTTATAGAATAAGTTTATTTCAATAATGACTCTTTACCGCTTCGGACGTCATCTTGAACATCATAAAATTAAGAAGCGTGTAAATAATACGGTTCATACTTTTCCAAAGGAATTAATTTCACATATCCAGTTAAATAATGATACAAATAAATTAGAATTAGAAAATAAAATATCAAACATTAAAAATAATTTTGAACTACATATATGTAAATTAAAAAAGAATTTAAAATCTATTGTAATTATTAATTTTACACTAGACTTGAAATCTAATATCTATAAAATTTATCATTAAGATGCATATACTTTTCCGTGCTCAGGAAAAATTATTCAAGTTAAATTAAGTGAAACAAATAAATTCCTAAATATCCGTATTCAAAATGGTAGACGTATTTGAAGTATAAATAATAAAAATATTAATCAGGGTGATTCTTTGCAAGATTATTCTGGACCAGTAAGTAAAAATATTTCGCATATTGAACTTATACTCGAAACATCGATTTACTATGTCGAAGATTAAACGTGTAATTGTAGAAGAATTACACAAACCTGCTCGAGTAAATTTTCCTAGAAGACGAGTGATCATTAAAGGTTTAGATGATTTATTTCAGGCAGAAATTGTAAAAATGATCCCCTAAATGAAGGAAAATAAAAGTTGTCGATATAGTTTAGTTGTAATTGATGTGTTTTCCAAATATTTATGGACCAGACCAGTAAAAAGTAAATAAAGTCTTGATATTGCGCAGACTATAAATATATTAAATGAGAGTAACCGCATCGCCCAAAATTCACAAACTGAACTTAGAAAGGAATTTTATAATAAAAAAATTTAAAGCGTTATGGAAAAATACAACATTAATCATTATTCATCTTTTAGCACTTAAAAAGCTTCAATTGTTGAATGCGTCATTTGCACTTTAAAATCTATGATATGGAAATAATTAAGCTTACAGGGTAATTATAAGTGGTTGACTCTATTACCTGAATTAACTAAAACATACAATACCAGAATACATAGAACAATTAATATGACAACCATTACTTTTAACAGAAAACATGAAAAGTTTCTACTTAATAACGTAAATGTTATGATCCTTTGGGTTTGGATCACAACGTAATAAAAGGTTCGCACTTAAAGGAGTTTGGATTCATTGGGTTTTAAATCAAACTCACGCATTTCTCTTGACTTAA
The DNA here is from genome assembly GCA_035578165.1 of Stenolophus ochropezus. Lineage (NCBI taxonomy): Eukaryota > Metazoa > Arthropoda > Insecta > Coleoptera > Carabidae > Stenolophus > Stenolophus ochropezus. Next base: position 33,514,281 of record JAQOWZ010000006.1, on the reverse strand, counting down.
ATGTAGATGTTCTTTAGTCAATGCTGTTGGAATTTCAGCTCTTTTTCCATAAACTAATTCATAATGTGTAAATTTTGTTGTGGAATGTGAAGTTGTATTATAAGAAAACATAGCGAAAGGTAACTATTTATCCCAAATAGTTTGTGAAGAATTTATGAAATGTTTTAAGTAATCGGCTAATGTTTGATGTGATCTCTCTAATGCACCATTACTTTGAGGATGATATGCTGTTGTTTGAACTTTCTTTAATTGAAATAACTTTGCAATATTATAAATTAATGAACTTCTGAAATTTTTACCTTGATCAGTAAGTATTATTTTTGGAATACCATAGTTGCAAATAAATTTTGTTGTTAATTCATTACATATTGTTTCAGATTCTTGATTTGGTATTGGATAGGCTTGAGAGAATTTAGAAAGATCATCTTGTAATGTCAAAATGTATTGCTTCCCTGATTCACTAATTAGTAAGGGACCAACAAAGTCTAACATAAATTTTTCGAAATGTTCTTCAGCTGTAGTAGTAATTTCCATAGGTAATTTTGTTTTATTTCGAACCAATTTATTTTTTTGACATTCCCCACAATTTCGTATAAATTTCTTAATATCATTTTTCATATTAGCCCATTTATATTTTTGCTTCATTATCTTTATAGTTCTAGATATGCCTTGATGTCCTCCTGACGGGGTTGAATGGTATTCATTTATAACATTTGTTAAACGATGTTGAAGATATTGTAATTAAAGGGGGCTGAAATAATATATATACTAATTACCTGTAACCCTATGTAATTTATTTAACAAATATAATTATAATATAATCTCAAAATAAATAAACAAAATGTAGATTCGGCCTTCCTTTGCTGCTACGTCTGGAAAAAAAGATTTATGTAAGTATTAATACTTAGTGACGAGTATCAGGCACGCATACAGCACACATTCAACTAAAAGGAGAAAAAGTAGGATGATAATAGTATGCGAACCGTATAACGGCTACTAAATAGCAGCTGCGGCTTGTACCATGACAAGTCACCTGCCTGCATGCCTCTACAAAAGGTCGTCAGTGAGCTTTTAGGAACTTTTAAGAAATGAAATGTATGATTTGGATGCTTAGTTATCGACGACTGTTATTAAAAACAAAAGAAGTGTCTCAGTCTTTTGGCAGTTTCGTGCAAGTGCTGCGGCCCTAACATTTCTGTCAGGAATTCCGCCTATAATGCATGATACTGCATTTTCGCCCGATATGTTGCAAGCCTTTAAGAGCGATAGTTTTTCATAATAATATTGCATTATTGGTTCATCATGTTCTTTAATTCGAGCCATCATTTCCTTAAGCCTTTGAAATAAATCCTTTTGGGCTGGGAAAGCTTCGACCAACAAAGTTTTCCACTCTGCCCAAGAATGGTTCAGGCTACTTAAACCTTTGTACCATGTTTCAGCATAACCTCTTAATCGAGACGTTACATACAGTACTGTGGAAGATTTATCCCATTTATACATAGCACGTAAATCTTCGATTTTCTGCAACCAGATGTCTATAGAAGCGTCGGGATCCGATGGATTAAACAGTAGTATACACTCACGACTTTCTGGTCGTACATGATTTAGGTGAGCCACGTCTCTGGTCTCTTGTAATGTTAGAAAGGTTTTTGAAAGTTGCACCATAATTGAAGTTATTTGTTGTAGATTTTCTTCCGTACTACTGCGGTTAGTAGGTGTAGAATTTATTTTTTTGCGGGGGTATTAAACAATTGCGGACTGTTGTTTTCGGACATGTTGACGCAGTTATTTAATTTTGTTATCCAATTGTACATAAAGTTGACAATGAATCCTTTATCCCACTTCTGAAATGTTAAACGATGTTGAAGATATTGTAATTAAAGGGGGCTGAAATAATATATAGACTAATTACCTGTAACCCTATGTAATTTAATTAACAAATATAATTATAATATAATCTCAAAATTAATAAACAAAAATGTAGATTCGGCCTTCCTCTGCTGCTAATTCTGGAAAAAAGAGGATTTATGTAAGTATTAATACTTAGTGACGAGTATCAGGCACGCATACAGCACACATTCAACTATAAGGAGAAAGAGTAGGATGGTAATAGTATGCGAACCGCATACCGGCTACTAAATAGTAGCTGCGGCTTGTACCATGACAAGCCACCTGCCTGCACGCCTCTACAAAAGGTCGTCAGTGAGCTGGCGCCGAAATGGATTTACTCCGGTCTTAGGGGCAGGGTTACAAAAACCAGGATAAAACCATCCCTGCCGTTACCATGCGGCGTCTCAGCAAAACCACGAATCATATCGTGTGACACACAGACCACTTTATAGCTTGTTCATAGATATAAGAAAACTATTCCCATTAGACCTCTGGAGTGAGTAAACCCTAAGTGGATTGAAGAAGATTTATGGTTGCAAAAATGTCAAAATTTCCAGAGATGGATTTAGAATAATTGAAAATTAATAGGCCAATTCTGAAAAAATCTGTAAGACTTACAGATCTGTAAATCTGTAAATAATGAACAAAATCGCAACGCAAGTAGCCACTCTTATGTATAATTTTATATTAATCAACAAAAATAGATGCGTTTTTGTCAGTTTTTTACAGATTTACACATCTGTAAGATTTGTAAATCCCGAGGTAATTTGTTGATTTTTATGAAATAAAACACAACATATAATAATACACAATTTATTTTATTCACAAAGTTAAAAGTCAATATAAAAATAAAAACCTAAGAATTATTTATTTACTATTGCATCACATCGTGTTTTTTTTTCTGCTGCAGAATGTACAATTTTCCATACAGTACTACATGGCACATCGGTTGCTTCAGCTGTTGTTTTAAGTACTGAATCACAATTTTTGTCTTTATTAAAGTAAAGATAAACATTCCGAATAATTTCTTTCGCGTCGCTCGGTAAATGTTTGCGATGCTGCGCTTCTTTGACGACGTTCTCTTGTTCATCCCATGGTCTCCACATTTTGACTTCTTTTAATTTAAATCAAGTAGTTGTTTCAAAAACAGATTCGATTCAACTGAACTCATATTTTTCACTTACCCTTTATAAACGAATAATTTAGAAAAGGGATTATCTATGTAGCTGTATGATTTTAAACAAAACCTATGGTTAGTAACACAGTAATCTTGTTTTAAGTTTATGATAGAATTACCGTTAAGTATAGAAATTTTTCATTTTAATTGCATTAAGAGAAATAACAGTAAAGTTAATTTTTCCCGTAATCCGGCCCCTTCAATCGGTGCTTGGACCGCATGCTGTGGGGCGTTTTGCCACTGTCATTAGTGACCCAGGTAGATTTTCTTATATCTATGAACAAGCTATACTGGTTACCCTTTTGAGGCACCCTCCAAGAGAGGCCATACCGGCCGCGGTCATCACAATTGGGTCAGGATAAGAAGGGAAACGTACACAAACATAAACACCATCACTCCTTAATTCATTAAATCACGCACGTGCCTACTCACTCACCTACCGAATAACTATTGTCACTACACGCCACGAGAGCTAATAACGAACTAATATTTCAATTCTATTAACATTTTTTCGATAAATAAGTGATTATCTAAGTTTTCTAATGAATAACTATTTAAATAGTTGGAGGGGATATTAGATTATTACCATTTAATTATGTTTTGTAAATATCCCTAACACATTCTTTATTTCATCTTCATTTAAAATATTAATTCTGTTATGACAAATAGTAATTTTGATATTTGTATTTAAAAATATAAATCTTATTATGGTAAGAATTACCTATATTCCATTTTAAATGATCAAGTCCACAACCTAATTTTGGAATAGCCAGTGAATTTATATTTAAAGATAACAAAGTTTGTTTTCAATTTGAACTTGAAGCATTTGAATTATTAATTTCGATTAATTCATTATTATCATATATTGTATTCGACTTAAAGCATCAGCATTGCAGTTCTGTTTTCCAGGCTTATAGCATATTTCATAATCAAATTCCTCTAACTTAAGTCTCCATCTTATTAATTTTGATCCATGGTCATTAACGTTAAACAGCCATTTAAGTGGTCTATGATCGATACATATTTTAAATCGTCTTCCATACAAATACGGCCTAAAGTGTTTAGTTGCCCAAACTATCGCATATAATTCCTTTTCTATTGTCGAATAATTTTGTTCTGCCCGAGTTAAACTTTTGCTTGCGAAAGCTATTGGTTTATCCTTTCCAATTTCGCCCTGAGACAACACTGCACCAAAGGCAAAATTACTTGCGTCAGTCATGAGTATAAATTCTTTAGTATAATCTGAGTATATAAAAATTGAATCACTAAATAATTTATTTTTCAAAGTTTCGAATGATTCTTATTGTAGACTAGATCAAATAAATTCATTATCCTCTTTCAATAGATTTGTTAAAGGTTTGGCAATTTGACTAAAATTTTGAATAAATCTTCGGTAATAACCGACTAAACCAAGAAAACTGTTTATTTCACTAGGATTTTTGGGTATTGGAAATTTTGTAACGCTATCAATCTTTTTGAGATCTGGTTTGACTCCATTTTCTATGATGACGTGACCTAAATAATTTACTTCGCGCCTTAAAAATTCACACTTATCTGGGTGTAATAACAAATTATGATTTCGAAGTCTTTTAAAAATTTCGATTAATTTTGAATTGTGATTCTCTAAGGAATTTGCATAAACTACGATGTCATCTAAATATACGAAACATTTTATACCTTGTAAACCAGAAAGAACCGAATTCATTAACCTTTGAAATGTAGCGGGTGCGTTTTTCAACCCGAAAGGCATTCTAAGATATTCATAATAGCCTAAAGGTGTACTGAATACAGTTTTTGTGCCATCATTATCATTCATTTTGATCTGATGGAAACCAGAAGCCAAATCTAAAGTGGTAAAATATTTACTATTGCCTAATTGATCTAGAATTTCGGAAATATTGGGCAAAGGATAGGAGTCACCGATTGTAACGTCATTCAATCGTCTGTAATCTATGTCAATTCGCCATTTAATTTTATTAGAGGCATCTAACTTTTTAGGTACAACCCAAAGTTCCAGGAAGAATCAGAATTTTTAATAATATTTTTATCTAACATTTCATTAATTTGCCTATTAATTTCATCTTTGTAAACCTCTGGATATCGATATTGCTTTACAGAAATTGGCTTTTCATCACTAACACTTATTGAATGTTTAATAGTATCTGTAGCTGGGAATTTATGACCCGGTAAATAAAATAAATCTTTGAAATCTTTGCAAATATTTAATATTGATTGTTTTTCCTCATCGTTCATATGACTAATACGGATCTGTGTTTCTAACATTTTTATTCTATCAGCACTTGTATTTACTAACATGATATCTTTGTTATTCTTATCTGAATTTTCTGACACTACAAAATTGTAATTAGATTCTTCAATATTTTGAGCGTCTATAACAATTGACTTTTCAAATTCATTTATATTAACTACTGAAATTATTGCACAATTATCTTTAATTTTTACAAAACTTTCACACAAATAAACACCGGAATCCAATTCTTTACGAGGGAGTATACCTTCTGTGACGTTTCCCAGAATCGGAATAGAAAGAAATATTTCAATTTGTGCAGGCACAATAAATTCATTTTTATTTAAAATACTATATTCTGTTTTACTAAGAATTAACATTTTATTTTCATAACAAATTTTTGCATTTACATTGTTCAAGAAGTCATTGCCTAATTATCCGTCCTGTTGGATTGGCAGATTATCTCACGATATGAAATTTATGTAGTTTAGATTCAGATCCATTTGGTACAGCAATAAAACAAGTTCCCAAAGTAGAAGAAGAAATTTGACCAGAAATACCCTTTAAGTGTATTATTTCGCTTTCGTCACCCATTACATCGTCTTTTAAACATTTTAACTTTATTAAATTAATATCAGCACCAGTGTCAATTATTAATTTTGTATATTTACTCAAACATTCAGGGATATTAACAATTATATTATTACTAACAATGTTTTGATCTAATGTAAGAACTTCAAATTTGTTTAATTTTTAGTTGAACGCATGTTTTGAACTGGCCGACGAGTCGCGTTCGTGCTCGTGGCTCCATTAAAGTTTAAGGAATTATTAGATTTTGAAGTAGACGGAACTGGGTTTTGATTTGAGTTCGAATTTGGATTTGAGTTTAGATTTTTGTAAGCTAATCTTCTACATTCTTCAATAACATGTCCAGGTTTTTTGCAATATTTGCATGATTTAAAATTGTGATTTTTATTAGTTTGATTAAAATTTCTATTACTTTGATTTATTGAGAATACTGGTTCTGAATTAATTTTAAATTTTTGAAAATTTTGATTGAAAGTATTTCTACAGTTGTTATCAGTATGTCCTACTTTATGACATTTGAAACATTTTTTGAATATACATTAGAATTATTGACGTTATAAAATTTTTGAGTTTCTTGTTTGCTTAATATTTCTCTTTCTTCGGCGATTGCTAAATCGAAAGCATCTTCTAAACAATCTGGCTTTTTGCTTTAAGTAGAATAGCTAATGAATCATATAACCCGGAAATAAAGACGTTTAATGCTTGCGAACTTGAGATCGAATTAACTTCTCACAGGCTTCAATTTCATTTTGGGTGAGTGATGAATCAAGTGTATTTAATAATTTTACCATACAATTTTCAACTCTGTTAGAATATTCTGTAACTGTTTCGTTTTTTTTTGTCTACAAGAATGTAACTCTAATTTCCATTGTCTTTGTGAACGTTTTTCGGAATGTGTGTTTTCTAAATGTGTCTTTAAAGCACGCCAATCATCGAATTCTCTATTCTGACTTAATTGTTTAGCTCTACCTGTGATTTTTGTTTTAATAATTTCACTAACTAATTTTAATGCAATGTCACAATTATCTATGAATTCTCTCAACTTATTTCTTTCACCGTCAAATTTTATTAATAATCGTTCTGCAAATTCTAGTTTCACGGTAGTCATATTTTATAATTTATTTAATTATAAATTGGAATATTATGCGAACAAAATAATAGCTGATAAAACACTTACAGTATAATTGAGAACGTAGAAGACATAGAATTAGATATGTCGCAGCGGCAACGAACTCTCGGCTCTCGCAGATACAGCTTGGCGGACAGCGAGCTATCGCAGCAGCGGCAGTTGACCAGGCTCCATGGCGAAGTTCTCGTACTAGGATACAGCTTGGCTCTGGATATCTGATGTCTGATGAGTGTATACGGACTTTTCGCACGTTGCACACCGGTTTGTCAAGATTTAAACTGTTTAAATGTCAAATCCGTAACTTCTGACACCAAAATAATTTGTGTTGTGATCCTTTGTGTTTGGATCACAACGTAATAAAAGGTTCGCACTTAAAGGGGTTTGGATTCTTTGGGTTTTAAATCAAACTCACGCACTTCTCTTGACTTAAATGTAGATGTTTATTGAATAGTTTAATAACTATTTACACTACGTCTAATTCTACTCTCTACTATTCTTACTAGTCTAGGATATTATCTAGCCTAGCGTGGTCTATAGCTATTATGCTATTCGTCTAGCTATTCTTCTATAAGGAGTAAGAAAGACAGATGTTATACAAAATGCAATGACAAGATCAGCATTTCTTATACCCCTACTACTAATTACGTGACTAAAACAGTCTTTCTGCAAGTAATAAAAACCACTTCAATAAGAACACGTAATTTCTATGAATTTAATATGTTGAAAACAAGTAAATCAAAATAAAACTGAGTTCAGTCACATGTCAAGAATTTTTAAAACTTGCTTCGGACATAACATAAATAATCAAATAAAAATAGTAGGTTCGACAAATTTCAAAGTAGGTGATTTTGTACGTATAAGTAAACATAGATGGTTGTTTACCAAAGATTATACCCCTAACTGGTCTAATGAAATTTTTACTGTATATCAAGTGAAATTGACAAATCCTCTTGCTTACATTCTAAAAAATGAGTCTGGACAAATAATAATAAAAGGTGGATTCTATAAATATGAGTTACAAAAAGTAAAGTATCCTGATGTACACCTTGTTGCAAAAATACTTAAACGGAAGGCTGATCAAATTTACAAAAAGTGGGCTGGTTTCAATGACACACATAAAAGCTGAGTTTCTCATTATGCTCAATGGCTTTATGGATTTCGAAAGCTTCTAAGAAATTTAGTTTTGGGCCTTTCTTTTCCAAATGTTAAACTTTTAAATTTATAATTGAACAACTATGGTTATTTAAGTTGAGATGTATTGCTAAATTTAAATAATTTTTCTTGTTTTTCCAAGTTCTCATATGCTCATTGAATCTAATGAAACAACTTCTGCCGGTTTGACCTATATATTTTGTGACGAAGTGCTCGTCACAAGGACACTTACCTGCCTCCCTCAGTGCTCCAAGCAGTCACGAGCACATGACTCCACGAGGTCCGAACCGCACATCGGGTTAAAGCGAACCCGCCGTCCGGACCAGTAGCCGCCGACCGCTACGAAAACCATCAGTAGGCTGTACGACATCTCCAGCAGTCTCCCGAATTGCCAAAGAGCCGCCGAAAAATACTTTGGCAGAAGCACATGGCGTGCAGCAGAATTTTAAGACCACGTGGGACAAAACTGGGCATTCACACAGTATGTGTTCCGACAATTCTTCGTCCTCTTCACAGAGTCGACAGGTTTCATTTTCAGCTATACCAATTTTATGCAAATGGTACTTTAAAGGACAGTGGCCAGTGAGAATTCCTGTCATTATATTAAGATTCTTTTTGCTGAGAGCTAGTAGCTCTTTGGCGTTTGTCGAAGCTGGGGAAATGAATTCCGAGCTTGATTGAGGCCTGGAATATTTTTCCAATATGAGGATATGGCAGATTCCTCCCAGTTTTTGACCACCTTTTTATAGTGGCTTTGTGGAAGACCACATAAAGATTCCGGCCCGTGGAATGAAAGTTTAGCCCCTTTTTTTTACAAGTTCATCAGCTTTCTCGTTTTCTAGGATTCCCTCGTGCCCTGGTACCCACCGTAGGGTGACTTGGTTTGCTTCGGATAGCAATTGGAGGGTCTCCCTGCAGTTCCAGACTAGCTTTGATTTACATGTGAAGGCATTCAATGCCTTTAAAGCTGCCTGGCTGTCTGACATTATATTTATTAATGCTTTATCTAGGTTTATGTGAGCACAGAGATTTATTGCATAAATCTCAGCCTGAAAAATTGTGGAGCAGGTGCCTATGGATTCCTTAATTCGACAATCTGGGCCAAGCACACCTACTCCAGTTCCTCCTGTATCCAATTTTGAACCATCAGTGAACCAGGACAAAGAATCCCTTTCAACAAGTCTTTCCGTTGCCCATTCAAGGCGATTACCAATAACAACCTTATACTTCTGGTCAAAATTGTATTTTGTTGTCATCTTATCACAGACAGACAAGGCCAGTTTATCTGGTTGTACTTCCCTTAGAATTTCCAAGTGGCATACGAAATCTCCGGGCATAAAGTGTTTCGTCCTGAAGAGAGTCAGTGCCTGTAGCATCGCCTCTTTTTTCACCTGAATGTGTAGAGGTGTTAGCCCCCGAATCACTTCCATTGCTGCAGTCGGACAGGTACTCATAGCACCTGTAATACTGAGGCAGGCCATGCGTTGTAGTTTCCGCAGTGATGCCTGTGCTGTGATTTGTTTCACTTTTGGCCACCATACGAGTGACGCGTAGGTGATCATGGGTCTTACAACACTAGTATATGCCCAATGGGTCATTTTTTGGCTGTAGTCCCCAGTTTTTACCCAGAAGCCAACGCCACTGCTGATTTCTTTGTAATCTTGTTGATATGTGAGTTCCACGTGAGTTTTTGGTCTAGAATGATTCCTAGATACTTAACCTCTGTAGAAAACTCAATTCTAGTACCCTTCAAGTAGGGAGCTTGAAGATTTAGCTTCCTTCTCTTTGTGAAGGGGACGATTGTAGTTTTGATAGGGTTTACACTAAGTTCATGTTCTAGGCACCACTCATGCACTAGATTTAGAGCTTTTTGTGTAAGGTACGAGATAGTGCTGTCACTACGTCCTCTAACCATAATTGCAACGTCGTCTGCATATCCGTTTGCAAAATAGCCAGCTTTATATACCAAAATATATTTTTTTTAATTAAGTTATTATCTGAATTTAGAATTTTTTGTTTGAAATTGTCCATAAAAATATCCGCCGCCAATGGACTCAGCGGGGAGCCCCATCTTTTTGTAAATAAAATTTATCATTAAATTGAAAATTATTTTGAAATAGGCACATATCTAATAGTAAAAGAATTTCTTTTTGAACGACTTAATTTATATTTAGTTTTTGAAAGTTAGTAGCTACGATATTCTGGACCTCTTTAATTGGAACTTTTGTAAATAAATTTTTGACATCAAAAGATATTAACTTAGCTGAACTTGAAACATTGATGTTTTTAATTTTATCTATAAGGTCTATGGTGTTCTTTACGCTGTATTTGGGTTTGAAATGAGAAGTGCCAAACAATAAGTTATTAACTATTTTACAAAGATTGTATATATAAATTAATGTTCGGAAAGGAACGAATCGGTTTTTAAAAAGGGATTTATTTATTGTACAAAGTAAAATAAGTGTTTACAATTCAAGTTCATAATCTAGACTAACTACAATAATAAAATTATGCTATACATGTAAACTAAGAGGATATGATTACGCAGCTGGGGAAAAGTACTAGGTAACACGATAATGTTTAGGTCAGCTTAATTGTGGCAGTATAACTCCTCCACCCTTAGAAGGAAGCACCTCCTGGTAGTTGAAGCTCGATGTCGTTTGGCTGCTTGGCTGGGGTTTGTTTCTTCATGCGGATTCGAAGCCGTCTGATGATATAGTAAAACACTGTAACTATAACTATGATATAGAGTAGTAATGTCCAAATACTGGGAATGTGAATGTCCAACTTGTCATCACTAATAGGTATTAGCTGATTCAAATTTATCTCACTAAGTTTTAATGATTTTAAATTTATCGTGAAGTTTAATGTTTTATTAATATAGTGTTTAAATTTTAGTTTGGGGGGTATTATTGGTGATCCTTGCGTTTTGTCGACGAATATTAACTTTTGATTATTAGATATTGTATCGCACTTATGATCGTTGTTTATTAGGTAGATGCCGGCTAATGATTCGATGCTGGTTTTTTCGGGACAGCTGATTGTGATTCTCTCTTCGGCGGGCAGGATGGCTAGGTACTGATTAATTTCAGGCAGAATCTCGAAATGGTTCCCTTGGAGTTCCAATCGGGTGTAGTGGCACTGAGTTGTTTTTTGATTAAGAAGTATTTCTTTTTCGCAATTGGAGTTAATATGGGCATGGAATTTATGTGGGCACTGATATATTGTACCTTGCATGCACATCTCGTTCAAAAGAATAATTTCATTGTCATTTTTCAATATGGATTTCGAGTTAGGAATAATTGTAACAAATTCTGAACCATACTTAGTTGGGGTTGATATTAAATGGTAAAGATCGAAATTTGTTTCAAAATTGATTGGTATTGATATGAAATAAATTATTTTTGAGGCTTCTATTTTACAATTAATTTTTAATAATTTTTCGTATTCCAGAATATTTTCAAGTTTAATTTCAAATGGTAACTGAGTTTTATAGTGGTCAGATATTTTTTGGATTTCCTGTAATAATTCATTGGGCTGGATAATGCTTGGGTGAAGAGTTCTCAATTTGCAGAAGGTTAAGGAATTTTCTACGTCTTGCTAAATGTTTAAAATGGGGTTATAGAGGAAAATTAATTGATCGAAAATATTTTTGGTAAAGGTGACATCTTCAGTGATGTATTTATTAACGATTTCTGAAAGTTGGATTAATTTTTATTTTAGAATATTTTCATTATGTTGTATGTCTTGTAGAGTACTATTAAATCTGTTTATAATTTGGTTATTTATTGTATATGACCGTTGTAGTTGGTTTTCTAATACATGTTGATTTTGTGCAAGGTCTGTTAGAATTTTGTTGTAGCGTTGGCCATCTTCGGCATCTAAATTTCCGGAAATGAATTTGAAAACAGTTCCCAATCCATTAATAAGACCTCTTTTAGATCTTTTTACTAAGGCGGTTGAATGAACTCCAATGTTCGTTATTTTATTATCAATATTGTTTTTTATGAAATTTATTATTTTCACATAATTTTGAGAATCGTTGACATGATGGGAATTATTGGAAATAATAATTTTTAGCTTTTCGTATTCGTCATTCAGGTTGTAGTATTGCTGGAAGAGGGGATCTAGGTTATAGTAATGGACAAATGTATGGGATGATTTTTCGAGTTTTGCGGATCTTTATTTGATTGAGAGTATTCCCAAATTTTCGGTTATGTTTTGGATGACTGATCCATTGTTGATCGCGAGGAACCTGGAAGAATTTTAAATTTGTAAGTTTTCTTCCTAGGTCGTTTAACGTTTGCTAAATGTATTTTTTGTACAGTATTACCGTGTGTGGGTGTTATTTTAGCGGTTTTTAAATTTTTGTTAACTGTCTGGATAGTCTCTTGTTTGTATTTGTTTTTTGTTTTGGATTGTTTTTGCCTATTTTTCACATGTACTTGACTGGGGATTTCTGGTAGTTCTTCTCTGCTTTCGTTTATTTTGTCAATAATTTTTTCTTTATTTTGATTTATTTTATTTCTTATTGATTCATATAGTAATTTAGTTTTGTTCTTGTGATTCTGAATATAATTATTTACTAACTGTTGGTCTATGTTTATGTTAAAAGGGGATTTTGTGTCAATGTGACCGGATATAATTTCAGATGATTTTAATTTTGTTACTGAGTGTATCGTATTATTATAGGCCAAAAGAGCATAATTTACTTTAGTTTCAATCGGTTCTTTTTTGTAAATTTCCTGGTTATTAAAAAGCCTAATGTGTTCTATTAGTGTAGAGTGGAAACGTTCGATGATTTCGTTTGATTCAGGGTGTTGTGAACTTATAAAATGAATTTGGATTTTGTGCAGAGTTAGTAATTCTGTGACAACCGAATTTTTAAATTCCAAACCATTATCTGATATTATTTGCTCGGGTATGCCGTGGTGTGTGAAATATTTGACTAATTGACAATCTCAATGCCTTGTCCAAATTCTAATTTATATGCCTGTGCATATTTTGAAAATGAATAAATGATTGTTAAGAACTTGACTTTTTCTAATGTTATGCTGTCAATATGGAGCATCTCGAAAGGTTTAGAAGCGGTGGGTGTTATGTTTAGTTTTAGTTTGAGTGGTCTCCTATCGTACTTTGTTATTTGACATATCTCACATGAGTTAATAAAAGTTTGTACAGATTGACGTAATTTAGGCTAATAATAATTTCTTTTAATGCGCGCATCTGTGTCATCTGCGCCGCGGTGATTAGTTTTGTCCTCGTGGTAGTTTTGGATTATTTCTAATTTTTCGTTATCTTCTGTTACATCGGTCAAAAATTGTGTGCATTTAAAAAAATTTATTTCAGAGTTTTTAAAATAATTTTGTAATACTAAAGTGAATTTTTCGTACATATCGTTTTCAAAATATATATGGTATTTAATTTTTGGGACTATATATTCCTTGAGGAATTCGATAGCGTCTTTTGCGAAATTGTTTTTCGATAGTTCTTTTAGAAATCTTTGTTTGGTTTTATCGTGTAATTTTAATATAGTGGGCGTTTTTGGACTATGGTCTGTTTCTGAAATGATAATTTGATTTTGGCCGTAGTTGACCGGGCATTCTACTATTGGGATACCTATTATCGGGTTCTCTTTACTAGAATGGATGGCGGCATTGCTTTCGCTGTTTGTTTCCTCGTCATTATTTATTTGGTCACCGACTTCTACGATTAGAGATTGATTGTCAATTTGTTCGTCTTTCTTTTTTATGTATTGTTCATTAAGATGTTCCATGTACTTAATAAAGGATTGTGTGTTATCGGATTCATTTACATTAAGGTCGAATTTTTGCAACTCTGGCAGTTTGAAGACTGTGATAAGTACGTCAGTGTTGCTAAAAAGATATTGTAACATTGTTTTAATATCTGTCCAATTTTTATTATCTCGTCCACATCCAATGTTGGGTATACTAAGGTTTTTTATGTGATTTTCTATGCAAAAAGATTTTTGATTAAGGAGTGTATAAAATATGTCTTGATTTGTGGGTTCGTCGTAGTAGTGTTCTTTAGTAATTAAATAAATTATGTATCTGAATTTGGTTTTCAAATATACTAAAGAATAAAGTTGAGGGTTTTGTGATTTTAATTTGTCTACGTTTCCAAATGTGTCTTTAAATTGTTTAGCGATTCCTTTTCCCATGTGTAAATCTTTACTAATACAGTGGGCTAGGCTTTCAGTTAGAGTAGCGTCAAATAAGTTTCCTTCGACTTCTATTATATTATTGTGTGTCGGTATGTCGGTCAGTTTTGATGTCAAGTATTGTTGGTATTGGGTTAAAGGGTCTTGTAAATCTGATTGGTTTGGTGAATTTTTAATTTTTCATTTGTTATAGGAGGAATGCGGCTGAGTGCGTCCGCATTAGTGTTTAATTTTCCTTTCTTATATATAATTGTGTAATCAAATTCCTGTAATTTGACTCTCCATCTATTAATTTTGTCACTACATTGTTTCATTGACAGTAGCCATTAGAGCGGTTTATGATCTGTATAAATTTTGAATGGACGGCCGAAAAGATAAGGACGGAAATATTGTGTGGCCCAAACAATTGCCAAAAGTTCTTTTTCAATTGCGGCATATTTTGTCTCCGAGTCGTTCAGTGTCCTGCTTGCGTAAGCAACCGGGAGGTCGTTACCTACATCACCTTGAGATAAGACGGCTCCGATAGCGACGTTGCTCGCATCACATGTCAGAATAAAAGTTTTATTGAAATCCGGATATTGTAAGATTGGTTGATTAATTAGCAAATTTTTACATGTGTTAAAACATTGTACGTATTCGGGGTCATTAATGTCTATAGTCGCGTCCTTTTTTAAACGTCTAGTCAATGGTTTTGTCAATTTTGCAAAGTTATTAGTAGTAATAGGGGCGCTAGAGCAAAACTTTTCAATGTATAAGACAAAGACGTGTAATCCTGGCTAAATGGACATTCTGGGTGTCCGAGAGAGCTGCAAGAGTAGAAGGAAAATCGAGAGAGATGGGTTGCCAGAGTTTGAACGAATCGCGTTTGTAATTTTGGCATGAGCTGATTGAATTTGGCGAATTAGAGTATAGTGTTAATTGAGCATGCGCGACTTGACATAGGCGGCGCAGTGTGGATGTGTTTGTGGGTTTAGGATGTATTTACGTATAGATATGTGTGTTTTGATATTATGGTAATGTGCAACGTGCATGTTGGTGTGCAGCATACTAGTATATTAGTAATAGAAAGACATATAGTTGTAAGAAAATATCATGTTATTTAATTAAATTTAAAAAAAATACAGGTTTGTCGTCACTGGGATTTGAACCCCAGATCTCAGACTTTGCTTAGCGAGTCGGAGCGCTCTAACGAACTAAGCCACTACTGCCCACATTCATTGTTCCTAGATAAAATATAAATAATCATAATTATTCTTTGTCATAAGCGTCGCGCCTGTAGGAGAATTTGTTGCTGTGATTTAGAATGTATTTTACGTAAATATGAGTATTCTGATATTATGTTAACGTGCATCGTGCATGTTGGTGTACCCCATACTAGCATATTAGTTAATATATAATCTTATGGTTTAAAGAAAAAATAATTTTATTCATTGTCCATATAGAAAATATAAAGATACGCTCTTGCTATCAATGAATGTCTTAAGAAAATAAATACAAACGCTGAGATCAACTCATGGGTTGAGTGTAGGAATTATTAAATAAACAAATTGCAACTTTAAGGAATAAAACAACCATAATTATAGATTTTATAACATTTATTTATAATATTTATTACAGTACATTACATATATATATATATATATATATATATATATATATACATATATATATATATATATATATATATATATATATATATATATATATTATATAATAATTACACTAAACTATCTTCTGAAATCCATGAATTATATTTACTGTCGAATCCTAACCACTTAACAAAATATTTATTTCCTCTTCTTTGTAAAATTTTTTCAACTAAATAAGTATCAGGATATTTTGTCTTCTGTAATTCTTCTTGATAAAATCCACCTTTAATGCGATTCCCTTCCAAGTCTTCTAATATAAATGGGACAGGTATTGTATGTTTTACTTCAGCTATTCTAAACACTTCTGTCGTCCAATTTGGAGTATATCCTTTTTCAAACACATGTTTATGCTTACTAGTTCTGACATGATCACCCACTTGAAATAACGATGGTTTCAACAAATGTCTTTTATTACGATAGGCTTGAATGTATGTATCTTGTTTAACTTCTGCCGGTTTCATTTGTATTGTACGATGTTTAGAGTTATTATATTCTTCAACCAAATTATTGAGAATATCTATCCACTTATAGGAGCCGGTTCCAGCGTTCAACTATGCTAGCTTTTAAATGCGAAAACGTAGAATAGTGATTTATGTGATAATCTTCCATTAGTTTCTTAAAATCTTTGTTAAAAAACTCTTTGCCGTCATCTGTTTGTAGGTTTCTTGGTACTCGTCCATTTAAAAGAATTATTTTCATAGCTGCCGTTACATTTTTTGCCGATTTTGTGGCGAATGGAATTGCCCATGAAAACTTTGAGTATGTGTCAATAACAGTAAGCATAAACTTGACATTATTATTGTCACTGGCATACGTTGACAACAACTGACTTTATACAATGATGTCCTCTTCCCTTAACTCTTCTTCTATCGATGCTATTACCGAATCAAGTCCACTACGGCCAATCGCACGTGACGAATGTAGTAAATAATGTCGTTGAACTAATTCATTAGGATCGTTCCAATATTTGAAATCAATTGGTTTTTTAGAAACTTGTATTAAATTTGTACCACTCTTTCCAGTCACTCGCTGAGATTCAATATATTTTATAATATTTTTGTATTCATACGAATTATTCTTTTTAGTCGGTTCCAATGGTAAGTAATTTATCTTATGGGCGTTTGTATCGAGAAGAATAGCTTTATAGTTTTGTAAATCTTCCTCTGTATACTCTGTTTTATTAGGAGAATTAAGAAAGAGTAACTGAGCCAGACCTCGTGTTACTTTATACTGTTTATTGTTTATAATAATATTGTCATCACTTGTCACAAACAAGTGTGAATCTCCAATTTTAAAGTCATTCCCTATGCGTCTTACACCATACTGTTTATCTATAATCTTATTTTGTCCAACACGAAATAATAATTGTTTAATATATTTTCGTATTATTGGCCCTGTATGTGTTTTAAGATACTCTTCAATTACACTTCTTCCATTTTCCGTTTTAAGTAATGTATCAAAATCTATTTGATCTACAATTAATTCTTTAGAATCCTGTTTGATATTTTCGTCTTGTTTCTTATGTATATCTGTTATTAACGGAATAGATAGTTTATCAAGTGCTTTTGTTAGTGGTTTTACGATGGGATCATATTGTTTTGCATAAAAATCTTTTCTGCTACTCTCTCGGTTTACAATACTTCTATATTTACGTCGTATATTATCAGCTGTTTTTTAATGTCAATAATAATATTATTACTTGACAGTGCTTTCTTCTTCGGCTTATATTTTTTATTCATTATCTGTGAACATAACAATGACATACTTGTTCAACAGTTCAATATGTACTACTTGAAAAATTTACGTACCGACCTTTATGTATGAATCAAAACCTGAACGATACCGTCCATTATTTAATTCTTTATCTTTATCAATTACCAAAAAACCATACTTGCTTTCATTCCAGCATAGTGAACATAAATCCTTAAATTGTGCGAAATTCATATCTGTGTTAACGTGATCTATATAAATATGATTTAAATTCATGTCATCTTGTTTAAACAGTACTAGTAAGTTAGCATTGTCTCGAATTAAATGTTTCGGTAAGTGAGTATAGGTCTGACACAAATAAAAACAGTCAACTAGATTGTGGCGACCCATACTAAAATATTCACTTATAGTTTTTTGTTTGTCACATATAACGTCATCGAATATGAAAAGAGAATTCGCTTTGGCATTGTGTGGTTCTATAATATGTTCAGTTCTATTGAACAGAAAATATCGCACATCTGGAACGCGTTTTAATATATTTTGAAGTAACTGATATTTAGGTTGATTCGGAGTTTTTGTATACAAGTAAATATTTTCAAATTTTAAACCATTTGGATCCATAATTAAACTTAACATTAAGTTAGTTTTGCCACAGTTGCTGGGACCACTTATAATACATCTGATTGTATTTGGTAACAAAGAACTATGTCTAGGTGACTGTGTTTTATTAAATTCGGATGTAATATTATCCAAATTTTGAATCGTTATTGACATGGGCTGCTTAATCAACTTCATTTTTTATACTGACGAATTTCACATGCATTTAAGTTTATATATTATTTACAGTTGATATAAATATGCAATAATATTATTTAAAATATTAGTACATAAAAAGTCGTTGCCATGTTCAGATCTCGTTATATACATACAGGCAGTGGTTTAGTGAACTCATTAATCAATCGTCTTCCATTCGAACTGCACGTGCCTGGTTATCAGTATTGTGGTCCCGGTACTAAACTTCAGAAACGTTTAGAACGGGGCGACCCCGGAATAAATGAGTTAG
The DNA here is from genome assembly GCA_035578165.1 of Stenolophus ochropezus. Lineage (NCBI taxonomy): Eukaryota > Metazoa > Arthropoda > Insecta > Coleoptera > Carabidae > Stenolophus > Stenolophus ochropezus. The sequence goes on along the minus strand of JAQOWZ010000006.1, from coordinate 33,495,494 downwards.
ACAAAGCGTGTGAGGAACACGACATAGCATATTCTCGAAATAAAGAAAATATGACTGCTCGTCACGAGGCAGATAAAGTATTAGAAGATAAAGCCTGGTCAAGTGTATTAGCCTCAGATTCTTCATTGGGAGAGAAAGCTACAGCGTGGAGTATAGCCAACACCATGCAAGTTAAACGGAAACTAGGAATGGGAATGAAGATAGTTGTAAAAAATAAAATTAAAAAACGGGCAAATAAAGAACCAACTTTTAATACAATAAAGAAAATAGCAAAGTTATCCATTAAATCGAAAGGAAAATCAAGCAAACTTATGGATGATTTATCAGCAAAAGGAATTATAAAAGCAGCATTGCAAGCAGCTAAACGAGAAGTTAGTAATCACAAACCATCTATTCCTACTATAAATAAAGAAATAATAATCCCATTACCGAAGACTGGTGGTATTCTTCCATTAATACCTATTTTTGCTGGATTATCTGCACTGGGAGCTCTTACTGGTGGGGCAGCAGGGGTAGCAAAAACAATAATTTCTGCTAAGAATGCTAGAAAGGAGTTAGAGGAAAATAAGCGTCATAACCGTAATATGGAAGCTATAGCTATAAGAAAAGGCATACAAGTAGCTCCTACATCTAAAGGATTCGGATTATATCTAACCCCGTTTCCAAAAAACCATTAAAATTACCGAGAGTACCGCTAACTAATGTGGATTTAGAAAACTATGCTCGTCATTACGAAATACCATTCTTTCGAGGAGTATATATGCGTAATGATTTGCCAAACAATCCAAGAATGAATGAATCTGCTATAGTTAATTTGGATGATTTAGATGGAAAAGGAACACATTGGATAGCTTACAAAAAACGTGGCTATAATGTAATTTACTTTGACAGCATAGGCAACTTACCACCTCCAAAAGAAATAATAAGGTATCTCGGTAATTGCAAAATTTTCTATAATTACAATCAAGAACAAGAGCCTAGTACAGTAGTATGTAGTCATCTTTGTTTAAAATTTCTTATGAAATAAAACTAGTGAACAGTAACACAAGAGAATCATTTAAGTGATACTATTTGGAACGTGAACAAAATAATGTCTTTAACATTAACGTTACAAAGTAATAGTTCTATATTAAATGCGATTATTTTTGCGGCAATTGAATTAAAAAAATCTGGTGTGTCCAACACAATACCTCCCGCTACTGTAGTAATATATTCTATATAAGTTTTTCAATACATTTAATTTGTAGTTTTAAATTTAGTTTGTTATTACAGTTCAGAATATTTTTAATACATTTCATACCTAAAATTTTCTTCATAAATTTTGTATGACCAATATGACAGCTATTTTTGACGTTACTAAAACCGGAACTGAACTTACTTTGATTCACGCATGCAAATACATTCCTAATATATTTCTTTCATCTTTTTAAATTTTACAATAAAATTACTTCATTTTTACTTATTTTATCTTTTACACTTACATCAAAATTGACATCACATGTCAAATTTTGTAAACATGTGAATAACTCATCTGTTTTATCGAAATTCCTCAGCCTAAACGATATGTAAAATTATTAAAATATATATATATTTTTTCTATTTAGCTAGAAGTTATATACAAACGTAATTATGCAGATCGGTAGAAAATTAAAAAATCTTTGTATTTATAATAACGAAATTTGCAAAAATATGGTATTTAGAGTTATTTTTTAGGAAAAACGGTTTACAGCTTCAAGTAAAGTACTACTTCCGGTTAACCAATTGTAGTCAAAATCTAATCAGTTCATCATATTAGAATAGAACTCTTAAATTCCAAATATTATGTTTTTTACATGTAACGTATTGGAGTTATCGTGGACGAAAAATCGTCACAGACACACACACACACAGACACACACACAGACACACAGACACACACACAGACACACATACAGACATCACGGTAAAAATAGTAAAATCGTATTCTAGGGACCCTAATTCGTGCTCATATGTTAAAATCCTATACTCGAGAAATCTGACCAAAAACAATACCTCCCTTATCTATATATTGATAGGCGGGAGGTAAAAAGACACAAATTACGAATTGGGTTTAGTGCTTTTTCAAACATACAATTCTATACCAAATATAGAAGAAAAAAATAGTAGATTATATATTGGTGATTCACACATATATATTCCAGAAGGATCTTATGAAATTAAAGACATAAATGAATATGTTAAATCGCAATTACCTAGTGAAATTAATTTTGAACTGAGAGCCAATATAAATACATTAAAGAGTGAAATAAAGTGCAGTCAATGGATTTATTTTAATAAACCAAATAGTTTTGGATCTCTTTTGGGATTTACAGAACGAATTCTCGAAACAAATAAATGGCATGAATCGGATATACCTGTACAACTTATTAAAGTGTCTAATATACGCATAGAATGTAACATCACAACAGGATCTTATATAAATGAGAAATTAATGCATACAATTCATGAATTTAGACCAATGGTACCACCTGGTTATAAAATAATAGAAAATCCTAACAATATAATCTATCTGCCACTTCGAGTAAATACAATTGATAATATAACACTTAAAATACTCGACCAAGATAATAATTTGGTCAATTTTCGTGGAGAAGCCATCACAGTAAGAGTACACATCAAACAGCTTTAATACCATGTTATTACAGAAGAAACAAAATAAAAATTCACTACGTGTTGGTTATCCTTTAGTGATTTCACAAAGAAGAAGAAGAGGAAAATCTATTTTTTATAAATACAAATGCTCATCTCAAAAAAGTATCAGAACCGATTCTTGCGTTCCGAAGTTAACAACATACAGTCAAAACATCCTGAGAGCTCTTAGCTATAAGTTAAAACATGAGCAGTGCAACAACATACATCACTGATGATATGTTATCAGTGGACGAAGACATTACGTTCGACGAGTCTATTACCCGCATAGAGTGGCATACACACCAGCCATATGTGACAACCACTTTTAATAATAATGACGAGATACGTATACCAATTCAGCAGCAAGATATATACACACTACCATCACACAGTTTTCTCTACATAAAAGGCAAAATTGAAGCTGGTCAGCAAGGTCCACAGGCAGAAATTAAGTTCATCAACAATGGAATAGTCTACTTGTTTGAAGAAATACGTTACGAATTGAATGGAATCGAAATTGATCGCACGAAAACATTAGGCATAACATCTACTGTAAAAGGATATACGTCATTCACACCAAATGAAGTATTGTCTTTGGAAAATGCGGGTTGGAACACAAAAAATGATAATCATGCAATTAGTTACAAAGAAAATTTCAATGTATGTATACCATTGAAAATGTTACTAGGATTCGCTGAAGATTTTAACAAAATTATTTTGAATGCACGTCAAGAATTAATACTGGTGCGTTCTAAGTCTGATAATGACGCTTTACTGTGTACACAAGCAGACAATGTAAATAATATATCTGTAAAACTTAATAAAATACAGTGGCGAGTACCGTACGTATACGTAGCCAATCCTGAACGTTTATCTTTGTTGAAAATAGTTGAAAAAGGTAAACCTGTTCACGTAAATTTTCGGAGTTGGTCAACATATGAGTTTCCTATGCTACCAAATACTACGAAGCATACATGGACTGTAAAAATAAGTGCTTAAATGGAAAAGCCACGTTATTTGTTACTAGTATTTCAAACTGATGAAAAAACTCATTGGAGAAAGATACGTCCTCGTTTGACCATTGTAATATTACTAATGTAAAGCTGTATTTAAATTCAGAATGTTTTCCTTATGACAATATGAATTTAGATATTGACAACAATAAATATGCCTTAATGTATGACAGGTATAAAAGATTTCAGTCATCGTATTACGGTCGAAGTGGTTACGGTGAACCATTATTTTGAGTTCAAGAATTTAAAAACACAGCACCAGTTTTTGTAATTGACTGTTCAAGACAAAACGAATCTATAAAAACAGCAACTGTAGATATTCGATTGGAATTCGAATAAAAAAATCCAATTCCAAATAACACATCTGCATATTGCATAATATTGCACGACCGTCTCGTAGAATATAACCCATTAACGAATATTGTTAAACAAGTTTTGTAAGAAAATAATTCTCAGTTCACAGGTAACTCTACTACACATCACGTCGTACTGCTTATAAACAAAAATATTGTTTATTTAATCACTAAGAAAGTGTTATAAAAATGAAAGAGTTTATTATTGATATCCAAGGATATGGACGTCAGTTTTTCATTACGAAAACAAATATGTTGGCTTGAACGCAATTATCACGGACTTTCGTGGAATGATGGATATATAGATTACTATGCAGCTCAAAATATAATAAAGAACATATTGTCATGTGAATGCAGGATATATTTGAAAGGAAATTCGAAAAGAAAACTCATTGAAAAGTTACTGGAAAATAATAATAATATGTGTACTATAATTGATTTGGGTGAAAATGTTCATGAATATGATGAAATGCCACCGTCACTACGAATGGAGAACAAATATACTTCAAATATTACATGTTTTTCTCATAAAACACTTTCAACAAGAAGAAATTCCTTGCCATCTTGTGCCCTTCGGAATGTATTTACACTTCAAGCGTGGTTGACTAGAAAATACGAGGATGATTTACTCTAATTTATACATATAATAGCTATATTTTCTTTTATTGTTATTGTTAAAAATATATGTTAATAATATAACCAAAATTAATGTTAATAATATTGTACTTATATGTATATATGTTATACTTGTATATGTTGTAAAAATTTTTTTTTTAACAAAAAGAACATCATTGTGTTATTTGCATATGCATATACTTAACCGCTATACTTACTTCATTACTTTTTCAGATGATATAACTAAATATTGGTCAAGAATTAAAAAGAATAAGGTAAGTATAAGATTTGTAATTATACGCATAAAAACATTTATTTTGTATTATATTTTCAAATCTTCATACAGTTTATTTACAATTTTCATTTATTAAGTGTTTAAATTTATTATAATTACTGGGTACATAATACATATTTGATTTTAAATCATCTACTATAAAGTTTGGATAAAATATCAACATTTTTTTATATATTGTACAAACAATTTTGTTCTCTTTAGATATAAGTTTTTTTATATTGTCAAGAGATTTTCCGGGCATTAAATAGGCTTGAGTATTAATGTCCCTATAATATTCTTCAAAATGAAGAGATTTTAAATAATTTAAAGTATCTAACAAAACATCACTTATTTCACATATGTGTTCTAACGATGTTTTATCCAAAAATATTTCATTTTGCATCCATTTTGTAATTATTGAATAGTTAATTTCTAGTTTGTGAAATTCAATATTATTCCCTAAACTATTATTGCTGCTTATGTTTACAACATTCTTAATATATTCTACAAAAGCATTCCAGTCTGACATATTAAATACTATACTGTTCTGCGATTTATAATCTACAATCTTGACAACGACTTCTATATTTATGGGATAAATGCCAACATACAGGACTTTTTCATTCTTTCTGCACAGATTGTAGGCTTGTTGTAGTAACAGGCGAGATTCATGACTGGTTATCATTTGCTGGGCCATTCTGTATAAAAAAGAACAAATACCAAATATACCTAATGACTGATTTTATATTACATTAATCTCACCTTGTTTTCTATCGAGTTATTTTTAATCTCCAATTGAAAGTTGTTGATTTCTAACAATTTTTCAGCCTTTAGCTGAGAGTTGTAAAAATCTTTTACGTCGTCTTCACGGAAATTAGCAACTTTGTATTCAAGTTCGAGTAATAATTTAATTTTCTTGAACTTTACAAGTAACTGAATTATATTAATTTCTTTATTAAGATAACTGCAACAAATTTTTTTGCCTTCTTCATAGAGGTCCGAACTTTCTCTACTAGAATCATTTAAAAAAATTTCAAAGTCTTCATCCCAACGCGCACGCTTCTTATATACTATTGCATGGTTGTATTCCCATACCAACTGATGACACATTTTTTTTAAATTACTTATAGCTGATTCTAGATCTTCATCATATTTTTATCTACACTTTAAAATAAGAAACAACATATATTGTATTGCGCACTATCTTTACTTATTTCAAACTAGAATCTGTTTCATATGAATCTGCTATATATAAAATTTTCAAACTTAAAACAAGATTACTATTTTTTAACCCTTAGTTTATTTTTTCCTTACACATATTTTATAGGTAATATGAAGATAAACAAATCAAATATTAAAGCGAATATATTTTACGTAAGTACTAATTCAAATTAAATTTATTAATCATACCTTTATACAGATAAAACTCCTCTCGTATTTCTTTTGGCTTTAATTCCACACACAGGCCCAAACACACAAAAACAGTACACATCACTAAGTTAGAAACATTAAATTGTTCAATAATAAAATAGAAAAATGAACATAGAGTTATAAAAGTATATGTTATAGATAATACAAAACAGTGAAATGTGAACAGTTCGTCTCTGCTTGCGACAACCAAAACTTTGTTTATTTAATAATTCCTATACTCAACCCATGAGTTGATCTCAGCGTTTGTATTTATTTTCTTAAGACATGCATTGGTAGCAAGAGCGTATCTTTATATTTTCTATATGGACAATGAATAAAATTATTTTTTCTTTAAACCATAAGATTATATATTAACTAATATGCTAGTATGGGGTACACCAACATGCACGATGCACGTTAACATAATATCAGAATACTCATATTTACGTAAAATACATTCTAAATCACAGCAACAAATTCTCCTACAGGCGCGGCGCCCATGACAAAGAATAATTATGATTATTTATATTTTATCTAGGAACAATGAATGTGGGCAGTAGTGGCTTAGTTGGTTAGAGCGCTCCGACTCGCTAAGTAAAGTCTGAGATCTGGGGTTCAAATCCCAGTGACGACAAACCTGTATTTTTTTTAAATTTAATTAAATAACATGATATTTTCTTACAACTATATGTCTTTCTATTACTAATATACTAGTATGCTGCACACCAACATGCACGTTGCACATTACCATAATATCAAAACACACATATCTATACGTAAATACATCCTAAACCCACAAACACATCCACGCTGCGCCGTCTATGTCAAGTCGCGCATGCTCAATTAACACTATACTCTAATTCGCCAAATTCAATCAGCTCATGCCAAAATTACAAACGCGATTCGTTCAAACTCTGGCAACCCATCTCTCTCGATTTTCCTTCTACTCTTGCAGCTCTCTCGGATACCCAGAATGTCCATTTAGCCAGGATTACACGTCTTTGTCTTATACATTGAAAAGTCTCGCTCTAGCGCCCCTATTGCTACTGTTATTTATGAATTTTCTATAGTAACCGAGAAGGCCTAAAAATCCTTTGATTTGTTTAACAGTTTTAGGAATGGGATAATTTTGAATAGCAACTATTTTGTCGGGGTTAGGGCGAACGCCTTCGGGAGTTACGATGTGCCCAAGGTAGGCGACTTCTTTCTTTAGAAATTCCGATTTGTCCAGTTGTATTTTGAAATTTGATTGTCTGAGTCTATCGAAAACTAGCTTTAAATTGGTAATGTGTTCTTGTAGGCTGGTACTGAATATTATTATATCGTCCAGGTAAACTAAACAAATTTTATGTGTCAATCCGCGTAAAATATTATCCATAACCCTTTGAAACGTAGCGGGAGCATTTTTCAAACCAAAAGGCATACGTAGGAATTCGTAGTGTCCGTCTTCGGTATTGAAGGCTGTCTTTTGTATGTCAGTTTCGCTCATTTCGATCTGGTGAAATCCAGATGCTAAGTCTAATGTCGTAAAGTATTAGCATCGTCCAAGCTTGTCTAAAAGATCGGTTATGTTGGGTAATGGATATTTGTCTCCTATAGTCTTGTCATTTAATTTCCTGTAATCTATTACAATACGCCACTTGCGTTTGCCAGAAGCGTCAAGTTTTTTAGGAACAACCCAGATGGGGCTGGACCATGGCGAGTTTGAAAGACGTATAATGTTCTGGTCTAGCATTTTTTTTAATTTGGGTTTGTACTTCTTCCTTGTGTATTTGGGGGTATTTGTATGATTTAGTATAGACTGGAATTTCGTCATTTGTTCTTATATTATGTTTAATTTGATTAGTGAAAGTCAATTTTTGATTTTCATAATAAAAAAGGTCGGAATATTGTTTCAATAAATTTAGAATTTGTGTTTCTTCCTCTTTGTTCATATGCTCAGTACGTATTTTAGAATTTGAATAGGTTTTGTTTTTGTTACATGTTTGTATGCAATTGAAATTAGGACTTGGACTAGAGTAGGTTATATATTCGTTAAAATCTTGCACAGTGATTGCATTTTGTAATTTTAATTTGATTCTGAGTCGGCTGGGTTAATGACAGTACATAAACAGTGATAATTCTCAGCTGTAGTCACGCACTCAGGGATAGATAAGTGTTGAAATTTGATAGGTGGAACTAGTACAGTACCGTCTTTAATATTTATTTTAAGTTTTACTATTTGTTCTGAGTTTGGTTTTATTATATGTTCGTCTAGATATTTGGGGGTAATTTCTTTGGTTTTTGTTAAATTTTTATTGTCAAGATAGAGTATTTTTATTTTTGATTTCGGAGTAATAATTAAATCATTCGAGGTATCAATCATAATATTTAAATTTTTTAAATTGTCCATACCGAGTAACATGTCGAATTGGTCGTGAAAGTCAAATAAGTGATATTTTAGCTTGGGAACAGTTTTATTATCTAATTTAAATATGTTGGAAACAGGGACTTGTGTGCTATATAATTCTGTAGATGTACCATGAGCTGTTGAAATTTGAAATGGATCTTGTGTGATAAAATTTTTATAATATTTAAAAGCAATATTTGGTTTAATAAAAGATTTTGTGCTACCTGTATCTATTAGCACCTTAAAATTATTTTCGGGAAAAATTATGAATGAAAGTTTACTTTGATTTATAGTAAAATTCATTAATTCAAAGTGAGTTGAACTATTTGAACTAGATCGGGTACCGAGGCCTGTTCTTCTAAAAAATGATTTTCGTCAATATGAGGTTCGTTTGAATATTCATATTCGGGCTGGTCAAATGTCTCGTTATAATTACCAAAATTGTCGAAGGTTTCGTTAATGGGGAGGTTAGGATGTTCTGTGTTTTCGTCTGTCTCTGTTTCATCTATATTGTATAATTGTTCGTTATGAAATCTAGGTCTTTGTTCAAATTGTTGTGGTTGAATTGCAGATCCAATTCTGGGTCGTTTTAGCGCAATATTCTGCGATGTGTTTCGAGTAGAAATACTCATCGGTGTCGGCTTAGGAAAATTATTATTTGTAATCGGTCTTCTAAATTGATTACCGAAATTGTGTCTCTGACCATTAGGATTGAAATTTGTTTGTCTATTAAAAGGATATGAGTTTTGTTGCATAGGGTAAGGTCTATTGAATTGGGGTAAGGCGTGATGGTTTGTGGATGCCACATGCGTGAAATTAGGTTTTGAATTTAATTTTTGATTTTTAGAATATTTCGGCATGTCGTTATACTGGAAATCATTCGTGAGCATAGATAATGCTTCATTTAGATTTTTCGGGTTTTTAGCCCGCATTAATTGCCCTATTGGTTCTCTCAACCCTCTTAGTAAAATTCGTAACGCTAAATTTCGAAAATAAGTTATTAAAACGGTTTGTTCAGTACCTGTAGAATTTGTCTGAATATAGGCTACTTGTAGGTTTAATAAATGTTGCAACTTATTATAAAAACTAAACACAGATTCTTTTTCATTTTGTTTAAATTTGGTCATTTCATTGCAAAGGGTATAACTGTCGCGTTTATCTGCATAAGAATTTACGAGAGCAGTTTTTAGGTCGTCAAATGTTTTGATGACACTGTTAGAAATGTTTACGGCTGCTTCTCCTTTTATTTTTGATCTAATAGTACTCATTAGATATTCATTTTGGAAATCTAATATGTTTGTAGTGTTATAAAATTTGCTAACTAGTTTTTGACAAATTTCTAGAAACCTAGACAAGAGTTCTCTTTCTCCCTTAAATTCCGGGATCATATCGAGGTATTCCTTTTTTAATTCTACTGCCATTGTGATTGGGGTGATATTATTTGTTAAAATAGGTTTTTTCAATGAAATTGCTAATTGAGAATTTTGTAATTGATTTCGATCTTCGAGATCGGAGTCTGATTCAGAATTTGAACTCGAATCTGAGTTTAATTGAATATTCCCCCTAAAAGACATGTGCAATACTCACAGCAGAAATAGCAGTACCCGCTTCATGTGCCCTGAAGACGACGCTGGCCTCGATTTGCTGGGAGTACGGACTGGATGGCTGATGTGCGCTCAGCGGCTCCAGAAGATGCTTCCAATGATGGTTCACGTTCTCGGGTTGTGGATACGCGTATTCGTCGCGATCAGTGTTATATGCGGTAACACTGGTTTTTCCACGAAAATAATTCGTTTGCTAAATAAATCACTAGGGTGAACCGAATTATATTCTTTAATTCGTTTTAGCAAATCCTACCGACTGCGCCAATTAATGTTCGGAACGGAACGAATCGGTTTTTAAAAAGGGATTTATTTATTGTACAAAGTAAAATAAGTGTTTACAATTCAAGTTCATAATCTAGACTAACTACAATAAGAAAATTATGCTAAACTAAGAGGATATGATTACGCAGCTGGGGAAAAGTACTGGGTAACACGATAATGTTTAGGTCAGCTTAATTGAGGCACTATAACTCCTCCATCCTTAGAAGGAAGCACCCCCTGGTAGTTGAAGCTCGATGTCGTTTGGCTGCTTGGCTGGGGTTTGTTTCTTCATGCGGATTCGAAGCCGTCTGATGATATAGTAAAACACTGTAACTATAACTATGATATAGAGTAGTAATGTCCAAATACTGGGAATGTGAATGTCCAACTTGTCATCACTAATAGATATTAGCTGATTCAAATTTATCTCACTAAGTTTTAATGATTTTAAATTATATATATATATATATATATATATATATATATATATATATATATATATATATATATATGTGTGAAACCAACGGTTTTGGGACAACCCAAAATTTTACGTCGTACATACTTAGCATGGTTAATTACATGTACAAATTTAAATTAATTGTAAAATAATGAGTAGAACTATTAAAAAACATTATTTTTCTTGGTGATTGACAGATTCTCGCGTTGACTACATTTTCGGGACTTATTCCAGTCGGTAAAATAGAACCATTTAGTGAAAGGTTTATTAAGAAGTAGGTAGCACGGAGAACACAGTAGTTTATGTTTCCTTTGTATAATAGATGGCATTACGTTTATATAAAATTAAAGTTAATATTCTAAAATGATAAAAATTTGTATTTGCCTTTTGTCTTACATATAATGCGTTTTGAATATCATCAGTTATATTTTTCTCTATTAATATAAATAAATAAATATCGTTGTTAACAAGAATAAAAATTATTATCTAAATATATGTGAATAGACACAGTAATTTGGCGAAAAATAAAACATTAATAATATTCTGACTTTCATTACATCATCTGTTTATTTACTACCTGTTCAACTAATTAAGTAGTAGTAATTACGATCGGAGAAATAATTAGTCAGATCACGTTAAACGTGAATATATTCCATAATAAGCCTTATAAAAAGTTGTGATAAACTTTAAAATGATCATCAGTCATTTCTAGATGAAAAATATTTTTAAATACAGCCATTTAAAAAATAATAAAATAAATGTATAAAAAAAATGTATTTTTTATACGAATTCGAATATGAGGAAGTTTAACTTTATATAACTAATAAACATGTTGTACTATTATTTTTAAATTTTAGAATATTATAAATACATCTTCTTAGAATAGGAAAGTGCAAACAGAAATTATAAACGTTTCATATTATTGTTTATATAATGATAAAAACAAAAAGACAGCTTTTTATTTATTGTTTGTGATATTGCTTTTATACATACACAAATATTCATTAATATGCACATTTTTATTGATACTTAAACATAGAATATAAAAAAAATACATAACTAATGTGCGTAATCATTTTTTAAAATTATATTGTAACATTTTGTAAATTATTAATATTTTTAAAACAGTTTCCTTTTCTGTTGTGAAATTAAAAAAATATTCCTAGATTTAATGTATTATATAACATATTTCAATTTCAAGTAAAACAGTTGAGTAGTTTCACGAATAGACATTATTCATCATTATGTCAAATGAACAATTATTATGATTAAATATATACAATTATAAATATACTGTCTAAAAGTAGACTGTATAAAGAATATTAATATAAGTAAAAATCTTTTTTTTTTCATAGAAGTACTTTAAGAGCAATATTAAGTTTAATAAACATGTAAGAAAAAAGCTGTATAAAATGGTGATCATTTTGATTATTTATTTATGTTACTATAATTATTATTTCTTTTTACACACATGTTAAATAGGATGTTCGGACTTTAATGTGGTGTATGAATTTTAAAAATTGGGCGCCAACTCTAAAAATTATTGATGTTTATTTCCGACTGACTATTGTTACTTCTTCGATAGTAGTCCTCACATTCCATCAAAATGTACCACAAAATATGTATTTAACATGATGAACTTCGTAATTATACAAACAATAACAAAAATTCTGTTTGAAATTTTGAAATCAGCGCATTGAGTTCTATATATATAGACTATTTTCAAAAACAAAATTTTGGAACCAAAATTTGGTATTTTTTTATTATTAAGCTGTACCTATATGAAAAATATTAGAGTCAAAAACTGGAATAGATAACTTTTAATGTTTACAAGTGATTGAAAATAACTTGGTTAAGTAAAAAGATTTTAGTATATAATTGGAAATGTGAATTTTTAATTTTTTACTGACCCATTCGTTAAACATACAATGATTTTGTACTGTAAACTCATTTTTAATTCAGAAGTTAAAATTGAGACTGTTTTAGATCTTACTGACATATTTTAAGGTTTAACAAACCTTTGTAATTACTGGACCAGGTGTTGAAACACTTTAAACTCTTTTTTTTGGTTGTAAAAAGCAAAATATATTGTAGTTTTGTAAATTTAAATATTTTAGTTTGAATTGAGACATTTTTGGGGCTCATTTGATCCATTTTAATGTGTGCCAATCAAAATATTTTCTGGAAAATGTGTCTGGACACTTTTCAACCCATTTTTGGGTGCAGAAAGTAATACATAGACCTGTTAAACTGAAAATGTATTGTTTTAAAAATCCAAAATTTTTGTTTGAATTAAGGTAGGTTTTGGTCACATTTCAACCCATTTTAAGGTGTGATAATCAAATAAATGTACCAAACAATGTGTCAATACACCATCAAGCCTATTTACGGGGGGAAATGAAAATTTTGGAGGTGATTATACAAGTAGCAATATATTTGTTCATATATATTTTCGCCATTCCTCCGGGAGAGAATTCAAATTCACCGGAGGGGAAATTCACTCCCGGTCACCCCCCTGAATTCAACACTGCAAAAGATTGCTGATACTCTCTCTCCTGATAGATTTAGAGGAAAACTACAACGGTACAAATTTGTTCAAAATTAAATTATATATCAGACAAGATCATAATTGAATTGACTACATGTTTGCAGTACGAAATTTATTAAATATGAAATATAACACTTTGGTTAAAAGTCAGACTGCTATGAAAATAAATTAACATATCTATGTGACAGTTCTGTGAAGTAGCACTGATTATAATTCTTTTTGTCTGTCTCTCACATATATTTTCTTTTATTTCAATGGTTGTCTGATTTTTAACGAAAATGTTACAATTTATATGTAGCTCGTAGTGCAGACGTGCTGTTACATCAATTATTTATCTTACCTAATATAAAATTTAATTTTGAATAACTTAGTAGTCTTGTAGTTTTGCTTTAAATATATCAGAAAAAAGTCCATGAGCAATTTTTTTAAATTCCATGTTAAGTCCTATGTTCCGTGTTTCGTTGCACATGCTGTATATACAATTAATACCAAAACCTACATTTTATTGAAATATTAACATGAAGTGACAAATATTATAATTAATATTTTTGCAAATGTTTTAACCATTTTCAGTGGGCTGGATAGCAAAAGTGCACCGTTCGGATTTTTAAACATTTCATAAGCGCACCAAAATAACGTAGCAAGAGCGCACCAGTAAAATTTAGAAATTAGGCATTTAAATGTATTTAGCTGAGTATAATTAACAGTGGATGTTAATACAAATTTTAAAAAAATAACCTAAACAAACGGAACCTATAGCAAATTGAGTGCAATTAGCAGTGGATGTTAATACAAATTTTAAAAAATACCCTGAACTAACGAAACCTACGGATACTGAATGTAATTAGCAGTGGATCTTAAACGCTTATGAAACATACTTTGGTGCGCTTTTGAAATGTTTATTTGGTGCGCTTTTGTAACAAAAAATACCATTTGAAGCGCTTTTGTCATACGCCGTTTCAGGAACGAAACCACACGTAAAACTATGTTTTATACAAGACATAGTGCGCGATTTTATAATAAATAATAATGAATTATATTATAATATACAATGTAATATTATAAATTCTAATTTAAGTTTTAAAATTAGCATAACTATATTTGACTATAAAATGAGTAAGTAATCAATAATTTAATTTTAAATAAATGGACATTCTCGTCATTTATATTAATTCACCAATTGTTAAAGTAGGGCATTTTGAACGATAAAATGAAGTTAGAAATATTATTAACTTTAATGTCCAATATCTATCGCTATCTGTTGAAATTGACGTTAAATGAGAATGCGTTTTCGGTTTTTTGGCCTATTTCATAGCGGGAAATTCAATTCAAGAACTATAAAAGTTGTAATGTTTTTAAGACTTCTTTTAAACATTACTTAGGAACTGTAACTACCATATTAACAGGGGATTGTCATAAATCTTTCTCGTAGTATTTTCTAACAAATCTATTATTTTTAGAGGATAAGAAGTGTTTAAAATAATAATGTTCTATTAAATAAACTATATCAAATTATTTGTTAAAATGCACACTTTTTATTTGCGTTGATAAAAATAATTGAAATAATTTATTTCAATTTGTAATTTTATTATATGTACTCCTATCCGCTCAGAAATGAAATAATCATTAATTCGATTATTTCTCAACTTTTGGCGATTTAATGTAACCTAAAATAATATATTATTTTACCGCTTTAAACAAATCTTGATTTAAATTCTCATCCATTGTTTTATTCATAAATATTTATTATTATTTGTATACACATTTATTCTACATTTATTAAATTATAGTTCTTAAATGTCTAAACGCTATCTGTAGCATTTGCCGGTAAATTAAAATAAGCTTCCGGCGTTTTGGCCGATTCACAGCGGGAAAATCAATTCAAGACCTATAAATGTTGAAATAATTTGAAGACAATAGTTTCAAATACTCAGTAAACCTGTAATTATGTGTCTATTAACTCTGCAAATAATGCTAATAACTTAAGTAGACTTTTTCGATGAGATATTTGAAGCGGATTATATGTCGGTTGTATAATTACCAGTCTAAATTTATACAAATGTTGAGTTTTAGTACGTGATTGCACATACATGCACACACCTATTCACAGATCGACAAATAATTTGTGAACAATCAAAACAGTTGCCCTGTTTATAATATATTGTTAAATATTGTAATTTTGTAAATCTTAATTAATTTCTATAAATGCCAAACACAAAAAGTTCTACGCAAAATAGTGCAAAAGATAATATGTTAACTATTACTTCAAGAACATAACAGATTGCAAGTTCCCATAATGTAAATCTACGAAAAATAGCCACTACGCAAAATCCACCAGGAGTAAACTAGCCCACGAAGATGGTAACCGTCATCTCGACGAGATAATATGTTAATAAATACTCCAGAAGCAAAACAGATTGCAAGTTTCAATAATGTAGAGCTAGGAGAAATAGCTAATCCGGAGAATCTTTCTGGAGTAAACCGCCCTACGAAGATGGTATCCGTTACGATGCGATAATATGTAAATTATTACCCTAGAAGCGTAATAAATTGCAAGCATTCATAATATAAAACTAAGAGAAATACCCAGTCCGCAAAAACCCCCATGAGTAAATTAGCACTACATAGATGGTATTCGTCGCGACGCAATAATATGTTTATAAGTACCCCAGGAGCATAACATATTGCTAGTTTCCATAATGTAGAGCTATATTCCATATTGTAGAACTACGAGAAATCCCTTAGGAGTAAACTGGTTCTACGAAGATAGCACCAACCTTGACGTGATAATATGTTAATTAGTAGGTACCCTAGAAACATAAAAAATGCAGTTTTCCCTTTTGTAGAGCTACGAGACATACTTAGCCAGTCTGCAACATCCAGCAGATGTAAACTAGCCTTACGAAGAAGGTGTTCGTCTCGAAGCCATAATATATACCCTAGGAGCATAATGAATTGCTTTGCAAAATATAGAGTTAGGAGAAATAGCTAGGCCACCAAATCGCCCAAGAGTAAACTTGCCCTACGAAGATATGGTAACTGTCTCGAGACGATAATATGTTAATCTATTAGTACCCTTGGAGAATAAGAAATTGCAAGTTTCCTTAGTGTAGATCTAGTAAAAATAACCAGTTCACAAAATCCACTAAGAGCAAACTAGCTCCTTTCAATATTGTCTTGATATGTATTATATAAATAAAGAAATAGTAAAAATATCCTGAAATATGTATGTTTTATTATCATAAATCCTTTTCGTACAGTATAAAAGTAACAAATACATATAAATATGACATAAACAAATGAAAACAATAAATGAATGTATTTACAAATATAAAATAAAGGATATCTTATAGTAATACGTAGTACGAACAGCATACATTGGATATTATTGTTGTTGTTGTTGGTGGTGATGTAATAAAACAACACTTCTTTTGATGTTTTTGGCAATTCCCCTAACACAAATATCACTGTAACACTTTAAGAATAATATATTGAGTTCAATTTCAATCTACATGCAGTTTAAATATAAAATATTGTCCTGAATATATATATTGTAATTAAAAAAGATATAAATTTCTAATAAAATATGTATATATTACCTTAATATTGTAATAGATATAAAATCAGTCGTTTTGACATTTAAATATGACTAATGGCCGTTTGCACCAACATAACTTAAATTTTAAGCTTGGCTTAAATAGACAATATCGAATCGAAATAAAATGTCAAATTGCATGATTTAACATTTCTGTCAAAAATTCGATTAGATTTTTTTTGTTTAAGTCTGGTTTAAAATTTAAGCCTTGTTGGTGCAAACGGGCATTAGTTACTTGAAAAATATATTTTGTTATCAATATTAGACATAAATATCTAGCAAAATATATACTTACTACCTAGATCTTAAAATCAATAGTGGTCAAATATTTGAAAATGTAAACTCCTCGTATAAAAAGAATCATACTTACACACAATACATGTATTTAAATTAAGAATGTTGCTGTTTAGTTGAATATACTATATTTTTTTTTAAAAACAATAATTAATTAAATGCTTATGCTGACATCTTACGGAAGCATTTTTAACTAATCAGAATCAATAACTCACACCACAAAAATACAATGGGGATGTGTTGTTGGTTACCCCGCTTACAGTAAAGATATTACTGCCACCTACAGTCCGATTTTTTCTCGGATACATAAAATTTTATATTTAATAAAACATAAATGACAGAAAATATTATTAATAATAATAAAACTACATACTAAGAAATATCTTTACTACATTTTTAATAGTTCAATATAAAAGTATAATTATATTATACAAAGAATGTTTTCTTCTCGCCCTCTATGTAGATACAAGAGATTTACATAGAATCTAGGAACTATGCCCAAGACGGCAAATGACAAAGAGCGCTATATTATCATATATTTATATAATTTTAAATCGTAAGGGAAATAAATATAATAATAAAATAAAAAATAAAACTACAATGATATACACAAAATAAAAATACCCTATTTATTCTTCACAAATAATTTGAAATGTTTTCACACATATCTGACACAATTTGACTATTATAACTATTAATATATGACAAGTATTTGTAGTCTCAAATAATTAATGTTAATAACATAAAATATAATTTAATTTCATACGTACTTGATCAACTTTTTAAGTGCCACAAACATTAATTTGAAATAAAACATTCATAGCTTATTAATTGTATAATAAAATAAAGTAATTCGAATTGCAAATATCAAAAAAAATATATCTTCTTATATAGTAGGTATATTATAATAAGAAAAATATTCTTATTACGTATGTGATCGGAATGACGAATGATAAAACCTAGACATTTATAAGCTTTTGAAACTTTATTTTCGATGTGAGTTTTAAAAGTAAATCTGGGATCGAAAGAAATACCTAAATCCATGACAGAAGAAGGCCTGTTTAAAGTCTGACCTTAATAGTATAAACATATCTAATATCATACGATTTGCGTGTAAACAACATAATATTACATTTCTGTATATTTAGAAAAAGATTGTTTGTGACATACCAATTGAATACTTTGTCTAAATTATTTTGAAGTAATTCACAGTCTTGTTCATTAATAATTTTAAAGAATATTTTTAAATCGTCGGCATACAATAAAAACTCAACGTTAAGATTAGACGTAATATCGTTAATGAACATTTTAAATAATAACGGCCCCAGTACTGATCCCTGAGGAACACCAGAACTCTGCATGAAATAATTTGATTTGTACCCGTGAGTACTAACATACATGTATCTGTTACTTAAGTAGGAGGATATCAGATTTATTAAAAAAGAATATAAATCGAAGAACTCGAGTTTTTGGATGAAAATATTATGATCCAGTTTATCAAAGGCTTTAGAAAAGTCCATGTATACGACGTCAACCTGGTTTTGTTCCGCGATATCTTCGCTTATGAATTGTGATTTGCACATTAAATTTGTAACCGTTGATCTACCTTGAATGAAGCCATGTTGATTAGGTGATAGCAAAATAGAAATATGTTTATACATTTTATTGTGTAGAATAGTTTCGAATAGTTTGCTGAAATTTGATATTATTGCGACTGATCTATAATTTTCAATATTAGTCTTATCACCTTTTTTAAAAATGGGAGTAACTCGAGATATTTTCCAACGTTCGGGATAAGTAGATTTATTGATTATTAAGTTAAAGATGTATGTTAATGGCTTTAAAAAGGCAACTGCACAGTCTTTTATTAAAAAAAAGGGAACAGAGTCAGGTCCTGCAGTGTTCTTAGACTTGAGCTTATTAATTGCCTCTAAAACATTATTTTCAGATATGGAGTTGAAAATTAATTGATGTGGACAAAGATTGGAGGACGATACAGAATTTTGATTATTACTGTTATCGGAAAATGATCCGGAGAAGAAATTAGCAAAAGCATTTACAATAGACTGAGGGTTGTCAATAGTATCACCATTGAATGTTAAAACATTAGAGATTGAAGAGGTTTTTCGTATATTGTTAATAAATGACCAAAATTTTTTGGGGTCCTTAGTAATTTCGTTCTGTATTAATGTACAGTAAGAATTATAAGCGTCATTTAACATCGATTTAACACTAGATCTGAGTGATATATATATCTAGATTTGTCTGCAGTACTACCTGTTTTTTTATATTGCTTAAATGCTTTATGTTTTTGTCTTATTGTGTAAACGATTGAGCCCGAAAACCAAGGAGGATAAGAACGGATGCATGGTTTTTTGAGAGGAACATTTTCCTGTAGTATATTATTTAAAGTATTATAAAATTCGCTGACTGCTACATTCACATCACTTTTTTGGGCAATAAAATCCCACTTGCAATAGTATAAAGCATTATAAAGAAATGGAAAATTCGCTTTTTTGAAATTATAGTCCATTTTACTAGTGGTATTGGATTTCGAAGGTTTTTTAGTATTGAGACAGATTTCTACACATACAGAAGGATGATAAAGAATGTCTTCTTTAACAATATAATCATCAGAACGTGATACGGTGCAAGTAATGTTACTTAAGATCAGATCGAGAATATTTTGATTGTTATTGTAAATATAATTGCATTGTTTTAATTGTAGAAAATTTAAAAAATTTTAAAGAGAATTATAAAGAGGACATGACGATAAGTTTTGATAACATTTAGCATAATTTGTGATATTGAAATCACCAAAAATTAAAAGGAGAGAGTTATGAACAAAATGTAACGATGAAATTATATCAAAAACTGAATCATAATTACTTAGTTTACAAGACGGAGGTATATAAATATTCATGATGTATAGCACTGAATGATCAACATGAAGTTTGATTAGTAGAATGTCTATATTAGGAATATCATCAAGCTTGTTAGAGTCGGTATGTAAATCAATTTTGGTTGCAATATTTTATTTTTTAATGCAATTAGGACACCGCCACCCCTCTTCGTTTTGGTTGCTTCAAAATTACGATCACTTCTGAAAACTTGAAAGTGGTTTGAATCAAATAGTTCAGAACTCGGAATGCCGTCATGACACCAGGTTTCAGTGAGAGCAAAAACATCATATTGAGATAAGAGAAGAGAGTTAACATATGGATTGTGACACTTAAAATTTAATCCACTTACGTTTTGGTAATAACATTGTATGTTACTGTTTACCGAGTGGTTAGTTGCGGGCTGAGAATAAGTGTGCTTTAATTGCTATGATTCACCCAGTATTGATTTTTTTAACTTTGTGAGGTTAGTTTTGTAGATATGACAGTTGTTGTCCCATGCTGCATGATCAATTGATATATCTGCTTTAGTAGATGATTTGAATTGAGTACAGTTGACACATTTATAGATTGTTGCGTTACATTTCTCGGAAGTATGAGGCTCAGCACATTTAGGGCATGAAGGACTTTGTTTGGAGCACTGAGAAGCGAGGTGATGGAAACCACAGCAGTTATAACATCTACGAAGATCTATAGCATCGAAAACAGAACAGTAGTCATATCCAACAATTAAAAAGCCCGAATTAATTATTTTGTGGTAAGCTGCGAGATCGACTTGTATGACAGCTTGGAAACATTTGGTGTTCTTACGTAGTGGTTTAATGTTAATAACATCACAAGTGCTAAATTCAGAGAAACAGTTTTTGTTTTGATTTTTTAAATAATTTGTTAGTATGGATGACTCTAAATTTTCGTTAATACCAACAACTCTTATTCTTGGGTTAAGTGCAGGTAATTGATTCGCGACATATTTATCACCTAGTTTTTCGTTAACTAATACTTTTAATTTTTCAGAAGAAGCATTGCTGTCACAGCAGACTACAAGACTGCCATTTTTTGAATGTTTTACTTTAATTAAGCAGTTCATTTAATGTAGATTCAAGTTTTTGGAGTTTGGATGTACTAGTAACTTTACAAGTGAGTTTACAATTATCACATAGGTAAAATATGTTATTGTTTTTTTCTATTTTGTTCTTCAAATTCTTGCGACGAACTTTGCGGTTGGACGCAAGGAGTTTGGCGTTAATTGCCTCGGGCGCTAAACGGTTTTCGGGTAGCAGAGTCGGGTTTTGTCCAGGAAATGGAAGCAAACACAGTGTAGAATCAGACGTGGTTTTATTGATGTAAATTACACTTAGGGTTCACCCAATATTTGCGTTTTCTGTAGACACCAGCGAGCGAGCAGCGAAGCAGGATGGTCAGCGAGTCTCAGTAAGTCACCAAATGCACGAATCACTATTTTCCTTAACATCGACGTCGGTCGGCGTCGATCCGCGTTCTTGCCTGATTTTGGCTACCAAGCACCGGGGAAGTTGCTTGCAGTTTGGGCGGGTCGCGAAAAAAAACGACGCTCGGCGTCGCGACGCTACACGGTTCCTAGTGTAACAAGTCTAAGTCAGCACATTCTAGTGGCACCAATTAAGTAAATAGGAAATGGATGTAATACATCAATAATATTGAGTAAGGTAAAGCTAATATTTGCTGACTTAGCACTTGTGTCTTTTGTATATATAGAGTAAGGTAATGAATAGGAGACAGTAGTGATAAACGGCAATAGAAGTGTGAGTAACATCGAAAGTGTACAGTCAACAATATACATTATCATCGAAAGTGTACAGTCAACAATATACATTATATTTATTTGTTTATATATTCCAACGTGAGTATTTCTGTTTAATTCAATCTCCATCTCCTAGTACTTGTTCCGTCTCCAGTCTGACAAAGAACCCCATATTAAATATTTTTGTCAATCCTATCCTCATCGAGGAAGGGTTACACTAGTTTCTCGGGCGTCGTGATTACAAGTCTAGACTCCTCACCAAGGGTCGGCGTCTGTCTACTACCCCGCAGGGTTAAGGTCTCTTGGTGGCGGACTTGCAATCAGCGACGTTCAACCCCCACAATTGGGTACGATAAGCAACACAAAGTCACGCGGCGCCAAGTGCCAGTCCTCGAGGACGTCGCAGTCTCTCGACCAAAGTCGAGGATCTCCCAATCCAAGATCGAGGTAAACTCTCGAGGACGGCTGTTGGACTATAGTGAACTCCAATAAGGCGTATACTAACACGACGTCACAATTTAAGCGTCTGACGCTCCGAGGGTGTACGGCGTCTCTCAACAGTGTCGAGGTTTTCTCTCGATCTGGAATCGAGGTTCTCTCGGACGTCAGTTCTATAATTGTGAACGTAATGACACCCACAACTGGGTAAAACGATATTTAAAATACCACGATTTTTAAGAGAAAAAAAGAAAACGGTAAATAAGGAACGGTACTTACGACGCCGATATCCCAATTTTCGTAAAGAAAACGATTTTTCAACAATCTCGCTCGGGAACGGAGTGTAGCTGCTGTACTGCACGGAACTGCCTATATCTCGCTTACTGCGGACTATCTGCCTGACCGCTAGCGCTCGCCGGCTTTTATACGCTATGTTTACAAACAAATCTTGACAGGTTATTTTTGCACATGGCACATTGTAAAATTTTGTGAATTTTGGAAAACGTGTTTCCCTACATTTCACTAGGTTTTCAACACCTACATTTGTAAGTATTTAAACTAAAAACTGTAGAGAAAAATTTATATATCAATAGCTTCACAAATATAAGTTTTACAGGGTCAGTAACAATGTTATCTCTGCACAGTTAAATAACAATATGGAGAGAATAAATTATACCCAACATTACATTAAGAACATTGTTCATCTTATACTAGATCGGGGTGAGTCTTATTTACATGTAAAAATACTTTTTTTACTTAAGTTTTCAAGTCTTTAACCTGCCAAGGTGTCAAAATCATTTTCATGTCTAGAAATCATCATTGTGAACTCAATTTCCCATCCCTGAGTTCACCCTAATTAGAATACTTAAAAAGGAACTATGTATTGTAGGTATGGAATATCTTTAAACGGAAATTACGATCATGAAAGATCCATAAAGTTCGGGCATACTGCAAGACGGATTTGACACAATTATTGGCAGTCTGCTGTATTTCGATGTTTCAAAAAGGTCAGTAAGCTTTTCTTTACGTCTTTTTTTCCCGGTTATTTTGTGCGAAGCCCTGCTTCGTCACATAGTTTGTATTCATTTTCAGACAGATTTAAACAAGATGCATGAAACCAATTATCGCAACTACCCTCGCAGCCCACGAAAGCTTGATCTCTTTTCCTCGATCGACATTTAGCGCATTGAGACATGATGATATGTTACATAACGCAAAAAGTATATAATTACAAAGTAAATTTAAAGAAAATAATAAAAACCTATAACTAGCTAAAATATATTAAATGAATGACGAAATGATATACAAAGGACACTGTTGGGATTTAGGAGGCGCCAGTGGGGTCCGCCACTGCAAGGAAATAAGACGCACAGGCTGAGAACCACGGAAGGGATTACAATAGAGAATAAGTGTTACTGAACATGAGAAAGCAAATAAATAATAATAAATAACCTAACTACTCTAACACTACGACTAAATCTAATAAAACATAATGAAAAATATGTGAAACAAAAACCTAAAAATTGAAGTAGAATAAAAATCAACTAAATATTATTTAAAACATATGTGACATAAATTGAGTATAATTTAATATTTATAATTAAGATAAGAGCATAAAAAAATAAAATAAAATATCGCTGAAGTAAAAAGAGAAGAAATTTAATAAAACTGTTTTGGAAGCACTGCAAATTTAAATATATGTAATTAAACCGGCCTTGGTTTGTCAATGGCGGTATATAGCATTTGAGCCATGTGACTAAAAAGAAGTATAATAAAATCAAAATAATCTTACATTCAGACCATGGAACAGACTAGATAAAATTATCACTAAACACATCACGAGATTAGTTATCGAGTAGTACCCATAACATATAAATAGAGCACGAATATCTCACAATAATTAAGTTTTTAAGAGGAGCACAAAAAAACACAGCATTACTTGATACACAGCGCATTTTGGAATAATAACATACCATTATATTTCGTTGTGAAACATGATTTTTTTTTTATATTTTTGTATCTTTATTATATATTATGAATTTAACTTTTAATTAGTTACATTAGTTTAACAAATTTTTTAATATATTTTTAACAAATATATACCTCATTTTGAAAAAGTATTTAAATTTTTTGTTTGTAAATTATTTGAGTTGCCAGATATTTCTAAAATTAAAAAGTTAAATAATTTAAAGATATAACTGTAAAACAATATTTATAAAAATTTTATTTACATTTTAGTTTCACAAATATTTTATTCAATTGAAATTATACGATTCATTTACAAAACGTATTTTTTGGTAAAATTGTAGAAAAGTAATATTTTATATAAAGTTTAAATCAAATTTTTATAACCTGGCAAAGACCTGCAAAGAAACTAAATCAAATAAACACTGAGACTACTTAATAGTACGTGAGCGACTTAATTGTTCGGCACATGGCGAAGGCGCACAAAAATTTGAAAACTTAGCCTCGCCAAATACAAAAACAATAAAAAATATAACAATGAAATCGCTCACCCACCTAGGAAGTAGCCCTCTGGAATCCTGGACAGGGATTACTATTGAAAATTTTTAACAAAATTTTGTTTAAAGTCCTAGGCGAACGGTCCCGCTTCACGGCTAGGGTCGAACCGAGCCATTATTCAGCGCGTCACGTTTTCTACGCGTCATCCTAGGGAATTTTTAGTCTTAAAACCTAATCGCGAAGTTATAACAAAATAAATAATAAAATTTTTAAATAAATTGTTTTAAGACTTTTAAATACTTGACTGTAAAAGAAGTGTCTAAAGAAATAAATAGAGTATATATGCAGGTTATACTCCAAATTGACCTTTGGACTTGCCATCATATTTTTTTTTGTTTTGATTTCGCGCTCGCTACTTGCAGTGCCATCTATATGATAACGGTGGTTACATATGGAACTATGAAATTGACCTTTGGACTTGCCATCATATTTTTTTTTGCTTTGATTTCGCGCTCGCTACTTGCAGTGCCATCTATATGATAACAGTGGTCACATTTGTAACTATGATAAGGACTTTAAGAAATTTATTTCGCGCTCGCTACTTGCAGTGCCATCTATATGATAACGGTGGTCACATTTGGAACTATGATAAGGACTTTAAGAAATTTAAATTATAAATTAAGTGCACGTGTCGAAAGGTTAAAGGTTATCTATTTGCCGACGATTTGATATTATTTTTAGGAATTTAATTTGTTTGTGTAAACAGCACATGTACAAAAGATTAGGGGGGTTACGGACATGTATTTGATAGCACACTTTAAGAAATTGTGAAATTATAATAACATATTTGTATCCGGGTACAAGAGTTTAATGTGTTTTCGTAAACAGCATATGTATGGAAAGGTTAGGGGTTAAGGATATATATTTGATTACAATTTTGAGTAAACTGTATATAAATGAAATTGTGTATGTGAATATTATCATATGTTACAATGAACTGTGAACACACAATGATGAACGGTAAGATTATAAATATATATATATATATATATATATATATATATATATATATATATATTCATATATTTCCTTTGTAAAATTATTAGTCTTCTGACGATGGTGTAAAGGCCGAAATCGCGATTAAGATAAATATATCAACTGTGGAACTTAGCCGAGTGTTGTTTATCTACCTGATTATAATAATGTTTCACCTAGTGCCATCGGTGGATTCAATCAAGTATATTGAGAAAATTTATGTAATGGGGCATGAAAAGTTTTGTTGGATAAATATATTATTCAAAATTTTAAAAATTCAAAAGTTAGTATTACAAACTAAGAAATGTTAGGCTGCCCAACCTTAAAAGATTTAAATAAACCAATATTTAACTAATATTGTAATATACACAATATATGTGCTTCAAAAATATTCAACTGTTAAAAAAATGGTAGATGCACCGTTTTAATAAATTTAATTCATTAAAATTATTTCATGATCTATCTGTGCTCTATTTAATGTCAGAGGAGGAAATTGCAGAATTGTCCAAAGAATTTGTAATGGTTTTTGCAGCACGAGAAATAGAAAATTTGTGGCATAAGTTTTCCTAGGGTTTGGAGGATAGACCAGGAGTTCCAAAAGTATCGATGCTGTTTTGAACACAACAATGACAGCATATCAAATGATCAAATTAGTGAAAGATACCCAATGAAAATTTGTTGTACTCAATGTATTTTATAATTATTGTATTTTAAGTTAATATTATTTAATGTACTAATAATATAGAAAAAATAAAAAATATGTAATTTTACGTAAGTATGTGTTTCATTTCTCAAATGGACCCTTATACCCGGGACACACGACGAAAGTTAATGATCATTAACAGTTAATACTTAACTTAGTTGCCCTGTGTCATATGATTATTTAGGTAATGCTCATTTCAAACTTCATAAGGTGGAAAGTGCCGATGAAGTTTAAAAACCGATGATCGGCAACATTCGGTTGTCATCGCAAGTCGAATGACAGTTGAGGTTGTTTATGTTGAGGTTAATGTTGATATCTAGTTAAATTATTCTTATTTGAATTGACGATTGACAGTGAAGTATAGTAACATGGATAATACTCTAAATCTAGAAATTACTACGGTGTCTTTAATGTCTCGCTATCTTTTTTTTGCCAAGGGTACATTGCATTTGCGCATGTGCAAGAAATTTCAAGTAATGTTCGTGTGCCTGCATATCTTTCTAGTGAACATTATCTTCAATTGAGAATTTACTTAATGACCATCATTTATACCGTGTGTCTCCGGTATTATACTAACCATCTGTCAATAATTATGCACTTTCGTCTGTAAATTGACCTGTCTGCACTTTAGGATTATAATATGAATGTAAATAAATAAAAAATCATAACAATATAGTTTATTGCTTTAATAATTACTTTACATTCTAAAATAATTTTCTTAATTTTATTTTTTAATACAACTCTTAACAATGGTTCATAAATGTTATTAATTTTATATCTAAATCGTGCTCTATCAACAGCGATTTGTATCCAGGGGCTCTGTCTGGCTCTCTTGTAGGCGAATGTCCACACAAACATGTGATAAATTTTCATTGTTTCGCCAAACTGCACTTTTTGACCCATTGTTTATAATAAGTTTATTTAAGTTCATCTTTAAACAATAAATATCAATATGTTGTTTTAAAATTTGTATTTTTTTATAAATAAATTTTGTTCTTTATTGTAGTTTAGAATTTGTATTTTATTATTATTATAAAAGTTATTAAGCTGATTAATATTATTCATTTTATACTAGCACAAACTAGTAATCTGTAAAAACTACTTTTCTTATTTAATTTCACTTAAAGAAATTCAACTTTTTCTTATTACTATGTAATTTCACTTATTCACGAAAAAGTCCACCACTTTTCCGTTTTTCCAGTTGGAAACAACATAGAGTTTTCCTCCACCTGCTTGTTAGCAGCTTCTAAGTCTTCTCCTGTGAGTTTGTTAAGTAGAACTCTCAAGAACAGAATATTTTGCTCCAATTCGAGGACTATTTTTTCTCCAAATGTTGTTGTAACTCGTCGACAATTCAATACTTTGTATTTCTCCCCTTTTTTTAGATCACTGAGTGGAACAGGTACTTTAACATGAGCTATTTTATTTAACGTTGCAAAGACAGAGATATTGCAGATTTTTTTCTGGTAGAATGAGTATGTCTGGACATGAACTAATTTGAAAGCAAGGGCTCATAGGTTTATATGTTAAAATTGTATAACTCCCACTCTTCTTTTATTTTATCTGTGTAGTCGCAAATTGTAACGTTTTTTTTTTATTTTCTCTGCCTACCGTATTTCTCTATTATTCTATTAAAACGTGCCAATTATATACTGCAATTCATTAACAAGCGTCACCTGTGAAGTTATGTACATAACCACCAATATAATTTTTGTAATGCAATATGTTATAAAAATTTTAAAATGCAATCTTTCATACAGTCTTCTTTTTAATTTGTCTTTACTCGTCGAAGTGTTAAGTTCGATATGGTTCACACATTATAGCTTATACTTGCAACCCCTATTGTGCACCTATACCAGGATAAGTTACAACAACCATACGAGGAAAATCAGCGTGGATTATATAAATACTTTTACACAAGATCAACAACGAGGACATGGTCAATTAGAACGTCAGGGGCAAGAACCACAACGACGACGTCTACAACAGGCTCATCGACGACTTCATGGGCGACGACAACAAAGGCGAGAAGATGAACATATTCCACATCACACACCCTCATTACAATTAATAATGGCTGATAAAATTATTTGCAAATGACGACTGTGTCGTAAAATAAACTATTATATGAATGACATTTTAAATTAACCCCAACCTTTTTCATATAAAGGTGACCGTCAAAATAGACAATATAGGTATAACAAAAGTAAATAAATTTAAAACACTTAACATAATTAGAAATAAATAAATATTATTAGAGTATTTCGATCTTCAATATATACACCGAAAAATGTGATGAAGTGACAGCCAAATAGCAAAGTATATATCATTGTGGGTTCATACATCGAAGGTCCTGGGTTCGAATCATTACCAGGCAATTTATTTTTTTCTTTAATAAACTTATATAACAAAGATTGTTCTTATTTTTTTAAAACCTACACAAAATTAAATCAATTAGTGAGTAATTAAATAATTACACACTGTAAAGCGCGAAAATAAAACTTGTGCAAAAGATGAGTCACCATTTCGCGTGTACCTATTTCCACAGATCCTAAAGACGTTGGCCAAGTTCATAAGACATTGGCTGAGGCGCTGGCTAGGTCCTCAACACGTTGGCTAGGGCCTAAAGACGTTGACCAAGTCCTTAAGACATTGGCTGAGGCGTGGGTGGGGTCGTCAAGACGTTCGCTAGGTCCTTGAGACGTTGGTTAGGTCCTCAACACGTTGGCTAGATACTTAAGACGTTGGTTAGGTCCTTAAGACGTTATAGCAGCTGGCGGTGCATGACGTCACCGTTGGCAGCTGGCGGCACATGACATCTTTAATTCATATTATTCCTTTTTATGTTATTACATATTGTAAATTATATTTTAAATTTGTCATTATTGTTTCCATGTGCTTTAATTTTATACTTTCAATTGATATTTTTTGCTTTCTTATGTTTGATTTTTAAATTTTTATTTAATTTTTATAAACATGTACTTCATGTGACATTTTTCTGTTACATAATTTGTTTACTGATTAAAATGTTATTGTAAATTTGGTGTTTTTATTTTGTAATGATTTTAACATCTTTTACTTTTAACATTAAATATTTTGCTTGATAGTTTTTAAATTAATTATAATAAAATTTGGATAATATAAATATTTCGTTCATATTCATATTTAAAGTATCTCTATTGTTTTCAATGACTTCGAGTTGTTTAATTTAATATTTCGTTAAATACTAAATTTCGTGTGAATTCTTCTATTAAATGTTTAGTAATTTTTTAATCTAGCAATTTTATCTTTAAATTACGTGAAGATCTGACCCGCGACATTACAACATACAATTGGCCTTTTGAAAAGACTGGATTTTCTAAGTATATTCCTACATAATTAAATGGTTGGCCTTGAGATTTATTTATTGTCATTGAGAAAGCTAATCTTATTCGGAATTGCCATCGTTTTAAAGCGAATAGTAAATCTATTTCGCTAGTTAAATCAAATCGTGGTAAATAGAGCTGGCTACCTGCACTCAGACCGGTTGTACTTCCACGTCTAAATAATTCGTTTTCATGTGTTTTACTATGAACCTTGTACTATTACACAACTACGCTTTGGATTCATATTTCTCACCCACATTACTATTGCTCCAATTTTTTAATCATAATTTGTGAGGAGGCATTCCCGTTGGTGTTAGGGCGCAGAAATTTTAGCCCCAAAAGAACATTTTCTCTAAAGTTTCTACTATCTGAGCCTTTATATTACATTCGATTTTTTCATATATTCTAGAAACTCATTCAATTGATCTGCGTTTAATTTTTCTTTTCGACAGCAGTAAGTGATTTTGCTGTCCGAGTGCTTTTCGTACGAGATATTAAAAGAGGAACAATATGAACATAAAACCTTATTTCTACGCGCTTTCATTTTATTTTTATTAATGACATTATTTTTCGTTGATCGTTCTTTTTTCCGTTCTGCAGTTTCCGTTTTAATTAAATTATTAAAATTTTCTTTATACTTTTCTAAACATTTTTGATTTTTTTTTCAGTTTAATTTTTGATATACTTGATTTAAAATTAAATCTTAATTTTTTCAATAAATTTGTTTTCTCTTGTGATGTTTCGCGAGCAATAGCATTAGAATTTATTTCTTTTTGATTCTCTTTACGCTTTATTTTATGTTCATTTGTTTCATTAGCTATATATACTTTAATTTATAGTTGTCGTTCTCTTTTAGTCGTTTAGATCGTTCTTCATTAGTTTCGTTCGCCTTATGTATCAAATAATTTTCTCTTAATTGCTGCTGGCGACTTACTAGATAAGCTGTTATATTGCGTGTTCGAAACATTTTTAAAACATGTAATCTTAGTCTAATACTATCGTAAGTTTTATGCTCAGGATTACGGTTAAGTATTAAACTTGTACAAAAAGCTATCGCAAACAACCCGTAATCATAGGTTTCAGTCTGTTGCTGAACTTTTGTAAATCTAATTGTGGGACTATAGGGGAATAATTTTTCTGACTATAATTCAACATCTGCATTTAAATTTTAGGAATTCATGCTATCGTAAATTGTAATTTCTAATCCTTCTGTATATGCTGCAACCCAATGACCAACGCTCCCAATATTTGCTCCTGGCACGAATAAAATTTGTAGGTGTCTAGTTCCCTGTTCAATTGCAATAATTCAGTGTGGAGTATCTACATACACTGTAGGCTGAGGATCGAACTCAGTTACAGAACTTACTAACAAAAAGAAAAAGTCTATATGAATGTCTTCTAAATATCCAGCAAGATTGCCAAATGTTTCAGAACATGTATTTAAATTACTTATTTAAATATTATTTTGTACTTCACCATCTTTACCGTTTTCTATTAAGAATTCTCCTGAATTGCCTGACTTAATCTGACGACTTATACCTTTATTTGCTACTACACTATTATCCGGATTACTGCAGCTCTTATTATTTCTAATATTTTTACACTTGTTTCATTAGAGAAGTTAAAATAAGAACTTACAGGTTTTGAGTGCGTGATTATTTTCAGTGTTACTTTTACTAGCCAATATGTCAGGCTACTGTATTAATATTATCAGCAATACGTCAGGCTTCAGTTTCGAACAGGAACACATTTCTTTTTCTTCTTCGATGATATATTCTTGCTCTCTTACCGCCTCGTAACTGCAGAATTACACACCTACAATAAAATAAAAATTAAAATACTTATCAAACAATATAAATAAATGTATATAAAAATTATAGTATTTCAATTTATTTTATTAATAATTAGAACAGAAAAAACAATAACTATAATCATGAAATCACCTATAGTTAAATAAAATATATGAAACATATATTCTTACCTTAGATTCAAATTAGGGGGCAAAACAAACGGGATTATTTAAAATAAATTATTATTTAACAACTATCAATTTAATTTGCAAGTTGATTTATTGAAAGCACAATAAATAATATTACTGCCTTACACAGAAGTGAAAGAACAATTTAGTAATTAAATAAATTTTGTTTTCCTTAGTATGTTTAATTATAAAAATGGAATTATAATTTAATAAATGCCAATAAAGAAACAATCTGAAACAACTACAGGACATTGTGATAAATACGAAATATTAGTTACCGACAGATTAACAACAATTATACAGAACAGTATGATCAAAAGCAAATAAAAGTCACGCGACCACCAATTTTCTTTAAAGGCAACAAAACTATATTACTACACTCCGTTAACGTTAAGGTAAGAGTAAAGGCAAATATAAAGACTACGATTCCGGCTCTGTGATTGGTTAAAATGAAAATCAAGTTTACAAATGAAATTTAAACTATAAATGATAGTGTACAAAAACAATAGTTTTATATTTAATTTTTGCATTTATTGTCACAATGAGTGAAAATTTTGAGAATGTTCATAAAAATGTGTGAGTGAAACCTATTGCAAGTACTAACTCTTTTATCATTTAAATGCAGGACTATCTAAATTACTTGTGTGTGTGTATGCAACTGATTTGGTTCGATGCGACATATACTCTTATCTTAAAGTGAACAGAGAAAGAAACAAAATTGAAATTCATGTTCATTGGCGAACAAATTTAATATGCAGATTTTCTTGTTTTAGTAATTTTATTAAATTTAACAACATGCAAATAATAAAAACAATAATAATAAATAAACAATGTTAGGTCTATTTGAAGTATTGAGAGCACAATAAATAGTAACAATAAACGCCTATGATCGCAAATGTTAATATTTATTTACATGAAATAAAATTTAAGAACTCCGCAGTTGTGCGATAACCCATCATACTATTAAGACTATTTTTAATAATATATAATGACGATGATTAAACTAATAAAATAAAATATGTACTCACATAAAATGAAACGTTTCCTATCTTTCATGTATTGCATTTCATAAACAAAAAGTTCTTCTCTTTTCTATGTACAATTATAAAAAATGCAGAAATTATTTAGGCTTCAAATTTATTCGTCACTTAAATTGAAATTTGTAATTGATAATAAATATAAATACATGAAAAAACATTTAAATAACCTCATATTTTGTAGACTTCACTAGTTCGATTTGTTAATATTTCTGTTCTAAACTGCAAAAATATATATTTTTAATACTCCAGGGACTCTTTATAACGAACAATTGATCCAAGAAAGTAATATCTAATTTTACGTTTAAATAATGATACATTTTCTTACATGATTTCAACCAACAAATAAAATATTTATATCGAATAACACACAAATAATAACAAAATGTACATAAATACTGTCCTACTTATCAACACATATACTAAAGTCTTTTTCTGACAATTTTTTAGTTCCAGGGTTTATAATTTGTAGGCATTAAAAGTGTATGAAGAAAAAATTAAGTTACTTGAAAATCAAGTTAGTGAGCTGAAGGAAGAAAATAGTGTCCTCAAAATGTCATGTGCTTCATATGAAAAGTGTGCAGATGATCTGGAACAATATACACGCCGTAACAACCTAAGAATCTTCGGCTTACCGGAAAGTGATAAGGAATAGTGCGATGATACAGTAGTTAACTTTGTTCGTGATAAACTTAAAGTTAACATTACTAAAAGTGATATTGCCCGGTGTCATCGCTTAGGTAAATTGAAAACAAAAAGCAGAGCAATTATAGTGAAGTTCGTAAGCTACCGCACGCGCAGCATGGTGTTCCAAGAAAAGCAACGTCTAAAGGGCACAGGGATCACACTCCGTGAAGACCTCACTAAGGCCAGGTTGGAACTTCTCAAGCAGGCGGCAGATAAGTACAATTTCAAAAATGTTTGGACATTTGACGGGCGTGTGATTGCAAAAATTAAAAAGGACGGAAAAGACACTAGATCTATATAAACAGTGCCAGTGATCTACATCGATAATTTTTATAAATGCTTTTTTTTTCTCTCTTTGTTAAATGTTTCTTTATTTCAACTCAGCCAGAGCACATGTTTCACTACTCAGCTGAATTTTGTTTACATTGTTTACTTGTTTATCTTTGCATATTTTTGTTATTTTATGTCACACACACCTGTTTCTTATTCATCGGTCGTTCTACTCAATTTACATTCGGTCATATAAATGTACAATCATTAAACTCATGTTTTATGAAATTTAAAGACTTTTTAAATGATTATAATTTTGACGTTCTTGCAGTTACTGAAACGTGGATCAGTGACACATCTCCATCACAGCTGTTTCATATAGAAAACTATGAACTCATTAGTTTACACAGAAAAAATAAACATGGGGGTGGCGTTGCTTTTTACGTTCGTAACTGTATTGCGTTCAAAATTATTAATACCTCATTTGTTGTTACCAATAATGTAGAGCATCTTTGGATCCAAATTTCTCTTTATTCTTATAAAGTTATTTTTGGTGTTATCTACAATCCTCATGGTGAAGTTTATAAGGAATTAGATATTTTGGATTCAATATTCGCTGAATTTACCACCCAAGCTGGTGCTTTAGTCTGTGCAGGTGATTTAAATGTAGACCTCCTTTCAAATAATAATCGTACGTTATACGTGAAAAATTTGCTATCTGCTTATAACATGCACCAGTTGATCAAATGTCCTACCAGACCTTCATCTAGAACACTACTAGATATTATCGCAATATCAGATAATACATTAAGTTCATTTGCAGATGTGATCGACTGTACAGACTTTACGGATCATTTTGGTTTATATTGTTATTTAAATTTTGCAAAACCTATTTCACCTTCTAAATGTTACAAGTATAGAGATTTTAATAATTTTGACAATGATAAATTCTTTGCGGATTGCGAGAAAATTAATTGGAATATTTTATTAACACTGGATAATATAAACAGCAAAATATAATTCCTAAATAAAAATATTGTTTCATTGTTCAGTATACATGCTCCTATTAGAACCACAAAAAACTCTAAAAATTTTACTCCGTGGATAACTCCAGTGATTAAAATAATGCAAAAAAGCGCGATAAAGCATTCCTTGCTTACAACAAAAGTAAATCGCCATCTAAAATGAAATACTATAAACAGCTACGAAATTTAACCACGGCAGCAATTCGCAGAGAAAAACAATCGTTTTTAAAACACGAAATTAATAATAATGTAAGTGATTCTAATAAACTATGGGACAATGTGAAACATTTAGGAGTAAAATGCACTGACGCAAAGAATATCCCGGAATCGCTTTTAAAACCTGATTCCTATGAACAGTTTTTACTAGATAAAATGAATAGTACTACCATCTCTGTTGATTCTATTGATTTGTTTCAAAATAATGGTAGTAAATCACTTTACACCGAGCCATTTAATTTCAGATGTACAGACAGTGAGACTGTAGTTCATATTTCAAGTACACTAAAATCCAATGCAATGGGTTCCGATAATATAAATTTAAAAATGATCCTTATCATTTTACCTTTTATCAAGGACTACATCACACACGTAATAAATTGTTGCATTTTGGAGAGTGTAGTTCCTGATGCATGGAAAACCGCAGTTGTAAGACCATTAGCAAAGAAAAAGGACTGCACCACTTTCGAGGACATTCGTCCTATAAGCATTCTTCCAACATGATCGAAGGTTCTCGAGAGAGTATGCTGTACTCAAATGATGGAATATTGTAAAGACAATAATATTATACCCATAAATCAGTCTGGTTTTAAAATGGGACATAGCACTAATACCTGCCTTTTAAACATTGTTGATTCATTATTACATAATTATGATCAAAATATTATATCTCTTTTAATACAAATCGATTTTTCTAAAGCCTTCGACATGGTTAATCATAGTATACTTCTCTCTAAACTTAAATTCTATAATTTTTCGGAAGAAGCCATGCAATTATGTAAACATTATCTGAGCAATAGATGGTTTCAAGTCTGCATGTCCTCAGATATGGAAACATCATATTCAACATCTTTTCCCTTACACTGCGGCGTACCCCAAGGATCTATTTTAGGACCATTATTTTTTCTGATTTATGTAGCTGATATGCCATCTGTTTTTAAATTTTGTAGAGTTCATTCTTATGCAGATGATACTCAGCTAATAGCATCTATTAATCCATCAGATATTGAAGCG
This sequence comes from Stenolophus ochropezus, assembly GCA_035578165.1. Classification (NCBI taxonomy): domain Eukaryota; kingdom Metazoa; phylum Arthropoda; class Insecta; order Coleoptera; family Carabidae; genus Stenolophus; species Stenolophus ochropezus. The sequence continues at coordinate 33,459,100 of JAQOWZ010000006.1, read as the reverse complement.
GAATGTATGACAATAAACGAAGAGTTGGAAAATTTAATGCAATGGGTTGATAAGAATTTCTTAAAAATAAATGTTGATAAATCTTCACTTCTTTTGGTTATTATAATATTAAACCAAGTACCTCTTAAAAGAAGTTCATGCATTAAGGTTTTAGGTCTGCAAATTGATGAAAATCTTAAATTTAAAGAGTATTTAAGTGCTAAGCTTACATGTGCTCCACTAAGGTTGAGGCATCTTTATCAATTCAGGCATGATTTATCTCCCGAAGTGAAGTTACGCCTTGTAAATGCACTAATTCTTCCTATTCTTGATTATTGCTCATGTGTTTACGTTCCTAATCTTACAAATACCGAAAAAAAAGAATTACACTCTTCCAAAATGCATGCTTACGTTTAGTGTACGGTGTACGTAAATACGATCATATTTCTGAATACAGGACCCGTGCAAAAATGAAAACAGTGGATGATCGATTAAAATCATTTTATGTCTGTCTCGTGCATAAAATAAAATTAACTGGTATGCCACATTATTTGATTAACAAATTAATACATAAGCAATATAACTACAAATTAAGGATTAAAAACGTGTTCATAGTTCCATCATACAGAAAATCAAAATTCAAAGAATCTTTTTCGTATTTAACACCCATTTTATACAACTACATTCCTGAAAATCTAAAGTCTCTAAACTACATTGCATTTAAAAATCATGTAAAACATTTATATAATTCTTTTGTTTAAATTTGTTCCTTTCTTTGGTTTGTATTTATTCAAGAATTTACATAGCATGACCATGTATCAATATTTTTTGAGTCTACAATATTTTTTGTGTCTAATTTTGTTCTACTGTTTGCATATTTATATATTCATTTTTGTTTTTTGTTGACTGCATTATAAATTTATTTTGTTCATAATTATTGTACGGGTTAGGTGAAAGAGCAGCCTTTGGCTGAACCTCGCCTTTGACAAACAGTCAATAAAGATTATTATTATTATTATTATTATTATACCGTTCTTAATTAGTCTAGAAATTGTTTGTTTTATATATCAATTATAAATAAATAATTAAGTAGATACTTTATTTTTGCAAAAGTTTTCATCTAAATATTCATCTCCTTTCACTATAAAATACAATACAATTTATATAAATCTAATCGTTGTCGTAATCAAGTAATTTTATCAAAAATTTGATGAAATGCATAAAGAATATATAAAATGCACTTACTTACAGTTTAATATAATCCAGATACATAATTTAAAATAATTATTATATAATTAATGGTTAAACATTTCCTCCAAAAGGGTATGAAGCAAAGGTTTGTTAGTTTTTCAACAGAATCAAACAAAATTCATTTTGTAACTATCTAAAACATATATAAAATAGACAGAAAAAGATTCATTGATAAAAGAAGAATACTGTACAATATGTATTTACCTTTAGAAGTGTTGAAATTGTAATGAAATAATAAGTTTTAAACGTCAAAATGTATGTTGGTTTTGAAATGCAATTTTCTTGATTAAATAATCTATTCGTGAATAATTTTCTGGTTGTATATTAAAATTTATGTTATATTGTCAGTAATTTAACAAATTTATATCATACTTGAAAGTACATATATTATATATGATGTTGAACAATTGTCATATAATATCTCACTATAGAATCAGTTATTTTTCATGGAGCTAATCATCATCACGTCATGCGAACAAGTGTCAGCTGTCAGATACTTAAATATATTTTCAATATATAAGAATGTATATTATATAAATGTAATTGTAAATATTTTAGCTTACTGTTATAATGTATGGAAATATAATTCAATTTCTGGTATCTTTTCCCATTTTAACACATATCTAAATAAAATTTTACACCTTGAATTGTCAAAATTGACAGATGACTACAGGATTCTTTTTAAATTTAGAAATGGCAACTCGGATCTATTGTTTTAAGGTACGAATTTTACACAGTTTTTATTTTTTTACACAACAACTATGCACGGTAAAAATTTACACCCCAAAAAGCGACTATTCCACATTGAACCACATTTAATGGTATAAAATTTTTAATGACTGGTTTGATCTGTAGCAATGGGCAAAATTTTCGCGATTTTCGTGATTAATCCAAATATATATATATAGTGAATCAATCAAAATAGTATATGACTAGCGAATTCTCGGCTACGCCGAGCATTCCCTAGAGCTCCGCTGTCAGTACAAAAAACAAATGCCAATCGACATGAAACAATTTTTTCATATCTGCTCGTTAGCCCTTACTGAGACCTTTCATTAGATTTCAAACACGATATATTTCCAATAACTTTTTGCAAAAAAACATAAGTCGATCGACATGAAACATTTTTGTCATTTATGCACACCAGTCTTAACCGAGACCTTTCATTTGATATCAAACACGACATACTTCTGACAACTTTTTTCACAAAACAAAAGTCGATCGACATGTATCATTTTTACATTTCTGCACGCTAGCCCACAACGAGACCTTTCATTTGATACCAAACATGACATATTTCTAACAATTTTTTGAAAACAACAAAAGCCGGTCGACCTAAAATATATTTGTCATTTATTGAAGACAGAAAACATTTACATAGAAAACAACCATTTTTAAAATAATTTTAGACTTTAACAAAAATTAATAATTAATATCAATTATAACATTTACTAGAATGATATAATAACAATAATAAACTCTCAGATAACTGATTTTTAGCGAAAAAGTTACACTTTATATTTAATATATTTCATACAATAGACGTGCGGTACAATCGATTATGATTTTATCTGATGTAGAATTGAAATTTCAACAACTTTGTACTTTTATAGTTTTGCTCTAAATATATCAGAAGAGAAAGTATTCAAAAATTTTTGAAATCCCATTTTTAAGTCCTATGTTCCTTGTTTTATTGCACAGCTGTATACCGGCTGTAGATTTTAATGTTATTTTTTTCATACTTCAGTATGTCTTTACCTATTCATTTTAGCGCTAAAAGCCTAGGAATATAAGTTGTTGAAAAATTAAAAAGGCATCCTATAAAGTCAACTTACCTTCATAATTATTCATATTTAATGATATATTAATGAAATAAAATTTAAGGTATTTTAGAAAATGAATTAAGATTGTCTTGATAAATGAAACAAATTTTTGAATGAATTTTCTATTTACACTTTCCGGTCATCGATAATTTATTATTTTATTTAAAATTATTGTATTCTTGTATTAAAAATAACTATAACTTTGTTTATACATTTAATTACTATACAATAATATTTTTGAATTAATAAATCTATATTTTTAAATAATATATACACATAATTTTTATAGGTTTAACAATACCGTTTAAACCAGTCTTTGTAAAAGTTGTTTTCGTACTCATGCATTAAAATGTATTGTTTCGCGTTGCCTAAGCAACGCCTGGAACGTCAATTTCCCAGGTCTCCACCAGATAGGTGACCGGGAAATTTTGGAAAAAATACTCCTACTTCTACAGCATTTATTAAAAAACTATATTTATAATAAAATAGTATAATATTTTAAACATTCTTTTACCTAATAATATTAAAAGAAAATAGGGGATTATTGAACGAAATTTAATGCAGAAAAAGTAAATTTAGTGCATTTGATATACAATGTTGGCAACAACTGCTGTCATGTTGACAGATTGACAGCACTTGTTAGTACTGAAACACATAACCACAAATCATGTATAATTTGTAATAAATAATTTTATTTGTTCAAAAATAACTAATTATTAGTTGTATAAATTCGTACGAAAAATATTGTACAAACCTCTTGCGTGAACTGGGTTTCCGGAATCGTTCTATGGCAGCGCTCGCGAGCTCGCGCCGCCAAACATTACTCCGGAAACCAGTCGTTCCCGCATTTGGTATGTAAATAACTATTCTGTGTTTATCAGAAAAAGTCAATATTTTAATAGTTAAAAAAAATCACATAGATGTCACTATTTATGAATTTCTTTGCATCTGCTAAAGAAGGAATCGATATAATTATTCAACAATTAAATATGTTTATATTTAATTTTATATGTATATGGGTAAAAATATTATTTGTAGGCATAAATGAAATTTATTATTTTAAGCAAAAACAAGTAAATAATAATATTTTGAATACTTTGTGACATATCAAATTAACTGGTGGCGCTAGTGTTGTTTTATTTATTTGCAAATCACCAGTATGATGTGAAAAGAAACAAATTATTTACAGCTGACTTATTATTTTGTAAATATAGAATGAATTTGTTTTGACAGGAATAAGGACATTTTATTTCCAAAAGTTCAAATCCATTTTCTGTTTTCATAAAACCATCATCACTACCTGCTAAGTATGGTTAGTTAGATAATATTAAAACACAAAGTCCAATTTCATTTATAATATATTAGTTGAATCTTGAAATACTGATCTCGCTTTACTTTCGGTTTGCAAGCCTTAACGCATAGCTTGATTACAATAAAAATTGTAGACATTGATTCTTATCAACAACATTTTCATTATAATAATCAGTGTCATATTTTCTCTGTACTAATCTAATTCAATTGTTACATATGTACATCTACAATGAAAGAGTTCATTGTAGAATATGTAGTATTATTGCGAATATGTCTATCGTATGAAATTTTTATTACGGTTTTTATTTCTTGGCTTCTACTTTCTACTCATTCTTTCTTTACACTTTCAGCCCTATTTAATGTGCTTTCAATTTCGCTATAAGTATAATACTTTATGCACTCGTTTCAGACAAAATTTCTTTGCTTATGTTCTGAAAATGTAAAAAGAGTACCAATATAATTTCCAGAATGTTTATGTAGAATGATTTTATTGAAACTTTGTGATATTTTTCAACCTTCGCTTGTAAAGGCTTGTTCCAAATCATAGACTGATCAGTTTTGGGCTGTATTTTAGAATACTTATTTAAATGTGACTTCACTACACAGTTATAGTTAAAGATAAAATCATAGAAATAACACCTATGATAAACAACAACTTTGTTTGTTGCAGTAGTTTCATTTGTACAAGTTGTGATACACATAAATTGCTAACTTCTTTACATTTCTTAATAACATGAAGTCCTAGATACTTATATTTTCAGCAATGTCAAAATGACAAGATAATTTGACAACTTTATTTTGGATGCGTTCAAACATGTGTTACACAGTCGGATTACTGAATGTAACCATTAAGGGTGAATTTTAAAATTCAAAGACACTTGTTAATAAATGTAATTAGAACACAATATTTTTTTAATAAAAATATTATAAATATATCTTAACAATTAACAATGGGCTTTTAGGATCCCGAAAATTTACAAAAAGAGCAGCTAACAATCAAAGCCGGCCGTTTTCTTTTAAATTTTCGGTAACCTAAAGCTCACTGTTAAATTTTAAATATTTTTTGCTTCTAAATAAATCTCTTTAAAATATATCGTACAATTTTAATAGGGACACTTCGTTCGACAAATTTTAATTGAATAAAATATATGAAATAATAATGTTCATAAAGTAATTTTCATTTACTATCCAATGAACATAAAAGAATAATAATATATTTTAAAATGATATATGTTTATAACTACAGAATAATAATTAAAACTAACTGTGAGAATTTGCAAACCCTGCTCGCAACTTTCATCATCCAAAATTTACCTTAAACTAATTTTCATGCAATTCATTCACAGTCACATTCGACTGAGAGCGTATGTCATTAAACTTATTTCTCGATTAATATTTGGTTTCAGAAAGTGTTTATTGTTTGAAATATCAATTAAAATGAATAATTGGATAGATACTTTGTTTTTTTAAACGTTTTCATTTAAAAAATCATCTCACTCCATAACAAAATATAATAGAATTTTTAAAAATCTAATCTTTGTTGTAATCAATTTCATGATTTCAATTTGATGAAATGCATAAAGAATATATAAAATGCAGTTACTTACAGTTTAATATAATCCAGATACATAATTCAAAATAATTATTGTACAATAAATTGTTAAACGTTTCTTCCAAAAGGGTATGAAGGAAAGGTTTGTCAGTATTTTTAAATAAATGAGTTTATGACTGAATGCGACGCGCCTTGTTTGATTTCCAGAATTTAGTTTTTTGTCAATAGTGTTATTATCCGTAATTTTATGATATTTCTTTTCTATAAATATAATCTTGTTTGGATAACTTACCAATTAAAAACTAGAACTGAAATTATAACTGACGTTTTGATAAACGTCATATTTCATGAAAATTTAAATATTGTAAATAAGGTTTGCCGTAAATTATTATGTACAATGCACTTTTATGATAATAAGTTACATTTCAGTAGTGTTATTATCAGTAATTTTATGTTATTTCTCTTCTTTAAATGTACTCTTGTTTGGGTAACCAATTAAAAATTGTAACTGAAATGAAAATACATATTTAAATACAGTGAAACAAATTTAAAATGATATACTTACATCACAAAGTGTATTGTACATATTCTTTTAAACATAGATTACTTTTATTTCTGTATATTAGTCATTGAAAATATAAAACTTGTACCACGAATTTTTGACGGCTCTAACGTATGATAAACGTGAAATGTCAAAAAAGAAATATTTTAAATACACCACATTTAACATTTAGTATATTTGTATATATTTCGCTCACTATTATAATATATGAAAACATAATTCAATTCATAATATCTCTTCACATTTTCCAAAAAAATCAAATAAAAGTTTCATATTGAATTGTCAAATTTGACGGATGAGAACCGTGATTCTTCTTAAATGTAGACATGGCCTTTGGGATCTATTGTTTCAGTGTACCAATTTTACGCAGTTTTTATTTTTTTAAACAAAAACCACTCACAGTAAAAATATGAGACCCCCAAAAGGCACTCCGGCACAATAGACACTACAACTTGGAAAAAAAAATTACAGCAATTACTCGAATGGTCTAGGAGTTTGAGCTGGACAAACGATGCCTGATCGTCGTGATGAATCCAAATATAGATAGATAGATAGATAGATAGATAGATAGATAGATATATAGATAGTGAATCTATCAAAATAGTATATGACTAGCGAATTCTCGGCTACGCCGATACTTCTGTATCTCTTTACCTAGTCATTTAAGCGCTAAAAGCGTAGGAATATATGTTGTTCAAAAATTAAAAAGGAATCCTATAAACTCAACTTACTTTCATAATTATTCATATTTAACGATATATTAATTAAATAAAATTTAAGGTTTTTTAGAAAATGAATTAAGGTTGTCTTGATAAATGGAACAAATTTTTGAATAAATTATGTATTAACACTTTCCGATCATCGATAAATTCATTATTTTATTTAAAATTATTGTATTCTTGTATTAAAAATAACTATAATTTTGTTTATAAATTACTATATAATAATAATTTTGAATTAATATATCTATATTTTTAAATAATATATACTTATAATTTTTATCGGTTTAACAATACCATTTAAACCAATCTTTGTTAAATTTGTTTCTGTGTATATCAGAAAGAATCAATATTTTTAATTCTAAAAAAACACATAGATGGCACTAATTATGAATTTCATTGCATCTGCTAAGGAAGGAAACTATATAATTACTCAACAATTAAATATTTTTTATATTTATTTATATATATGAATAAAAATATTATTTTTAGGAATAAATAAAATTTATTATTCTAAGCAAAAACAAGAACATAAAAATATTTTGAATACATTGTGACATACCAAACGAACTGATGGCGCTATTGTTGTTTTATTTATTTCCAAATTACCAGTATGATGTGAAAAGAAAAAAACTTGAATCTCCAAAGTAAATCTAAAGGGCTTGTATAATATTTAATATTGAACATAATAATGGAAGAAATATTCGACTGTAGAAGATGATGAGGATTATAATATTCGGGTATACAGTCAAAAAATCTTTATTTTCTATAAAGCCGACGTTTCGACACCACTTGTGTATTCTTCAGGGCTTTAAATGTTGATATAATATGAAATTATATATGAATACAAAATAAATTCTGTTATTACAGAAAAGTCGTCAAAGAAATTTAAAATTTCGAAACACGCCAAAAATTCGCACATGTTACTTATGCAAGCCGAAAAACATGGATACGAATTTTATATTTTCTCGACTGTATTTAGATATGTGTTTTCATTTCAGTTATTTTTAATTAATTATTAAGTTATCCAAACAAGAATATATTTATAGAAAAAAATATCATAAAATTACGGATAATAACACTAAAGACAAAAAACTAAATTCTGGAAATCAAACAAGGCGCGTCGTATTCAGTCATAAACACATTTGTTTAAAAATACTGACAAACCTTTCCTTCATACCCTTTTGGATGAAATGTTTAACAATTTATTATACAATAATTATTTTGAATTATGTATCTGGATTATATTAAACTGTAAGTAACAGCATTTTATACATTCTTTATGCATTTCATCAAATTTCAGATGAAAGTAGTTGATTAGATATTTAAAAATTCTATTGTATTTTGTTATGGAATGAGATGATTTTGTAGATGAAAACGTATACAAAAACAAAGTATCTATCACCTTATTTATTCATAAATGATATTTCAAACAATAAACACTTTCTGAAACCAAATATAATTCGAGATATGCTTTTAGTCGAATGTGACTGAATGAATTGCATGAAAATTCATATTTTTACTACGAAATAATGCAAAATAATGTTTGAAAATTGTTGGATATTAGTTTAAGGTATGATATAAATATTTTTAAGTACAGTTTTAATTTTTATCACTTACAGATGACATGTTAGGTTACTGGTTTAGAATGTAATCAAATGACAAATAAAGAAGCTATTTTTATCGTAAATAATGCTATAGAAATATATAAATATAACATATTCTTTCATATACAACAATAAAGTTGAAAAAAATTGATTATTTATGCAAAAATTAAAAGAATAAAAATAAATAAGAATTCTAAAATACAGTCCAAAACTGATCAGTCTATGATTTGGAACAAGCCTTTACAAGCGCAGTTAGAAAAATATAACGAAGTTTCAATAAAATCATTCTACATAAACACGTTTAGAAATAGTCTTGATACTCTTTTTACGTTTTCAGAACATAAGCTAAGAAATTTTGTCTGAAACGAGTGCATAAAATATTATACTTATAGCGAAATTGAATGCACATTAAATAGGGCTGGTACTGCAAAGAAAAATTGAGTAGAAAGTAGAAGTCAAAAAATAAAAACCGTAATAAAAATTTCATACGATAGACAAATTCGTAATAATACTACATATTCTGCAATGAACTCTTTCATTGTAGATGTACATATGTACCAATAGAATCAGATTGGTACAGAGAAAATATGACAATAATTATTATCACAAGTTAATTGGGCAAGCTGAAAACATAGATCCGAATTTTTGGCGTTTTTCGAAATTTTAAATTTCTTTGACGACTTTTCTGTAATAGCAGAATTCATTTTGTATTCATATATATTTTTATGTTATATCAACATTAACAATTAAAAACAACATCTAGTAGTCCTGAAGAAGACACAAGTGGTGTCGAAACGTCGGCTTTATAGAAAATAAATTTAGTTATTGAAATTGAAAAAAGTAAATCGAAGGCGGCTATGGAAGAAAATAACTAAATTTATTGTAAAGTTTTCGCAAATGATTTTTGTATTTTTAACTTTAATTAAATAAACTTGTTGCAATATATGTTATGTAATAGTTATTTTCTTTCACAGCCGCCTTCGATTTACTTTTTTCAATTCAATTTTAGTATAAATAACAATTTTTGTCAATTTTTCTGTTAATTATAAAAATAAATTATTACTGTTTTATATCGTTGTAAAGCTAAAAAAAATCTCTATTTAAAAATATCATAGCTTAATATGACCTCTATATGAAAAATAAAAGTTGCTATCAGTAACTCGTAAATGGTTAGATATAAAAAAAAAGTGTACTTCTGCAAATTCACCATACAAAAGTGCCTTAAGAAAGTTCAAACCAGAATATCGTATTACTTCATATAACAAAGTTATAAGCAAAAATAGAAAACTGCTAAATTTACATTTTCCCCTATATCTGACCTCTGCATTTTTTCGGAAATAACAAAACACTATTAAAACAGCCTCCTAACGGGGCAACTTTTGTCTAATTTAACCAACCTCGTAGCTCTTACGGTTCTCAAGATACCAATGCATTAGTACCTTAAATGGGACACTTTGTATATATATATATATATATATATATATATATATATATATATATATATATATATATATACAGGGTGAATACTGAAAACCTTGACATAGGGAAATAACATGGGAAAACAGTTTTTTGCTGTTTCCATCTGTCCCGCTAAATAAAATCGGGTGTATATGGTATCGTTAGTTAGATTACTTAATTTTACATCTAATAAAACTAAATGTTGTGTAATATGGCCTTTTCTAACTGAAATATTTGATAAAATAAATTGTATTTTGAAGGTTATCCTTCATATTTTCGAATAAGAAACGTCAAAAACAAAATGCTCCATAGCCGAGTGGATACGAGGGCTGTTTCATAAAATAAATAATCTACAAGACCTGGTTCGAGGCCACCTCGGCCCTATTTTTTTTAAAATTAAATTATACTTAAAATATCATGTTTCGAAACATGAAATACAAAATTATACACCAAAAACTAAATTCGAATTAATTGTTAAGTTTGACAGACAGCAAATAATAATTCTATTAAAAATTTGGATTTTTTTATTTATAAAAATATGAATAATGCTATTTTATTAAAATAGTCTGATATAATAAAGATATTTTAAGCATAATTTAATTAAAAAAAAGTAGGGCTGAGGTGGTCTCGAACCAGGTCTTGTAGATTATTTATGTTATGAAACAGCCCTCGTATCCACTCGGCTATGGAGCATTTTGTTTTTGACGTTTCTTATTCGAAAATATGAAGGATAAACTTCAAAATACAATTTATTTTATCAATTATTTCAGTTAGAAAAGGTCTTATTACACAACATTTAGTTTTATTAGATGTAAAATTAAGTAATCTAACTAACGATACCATATACACCCGATTTTATTTAGCGGGACAGATGGAAACAGCAAAAAACTGTTTTCCCATGTTATTTCCCTATGTCAAGGTTTTCAGTATTCACCCTGTATATATATATATATATATATATATATATATATATATATATATATATATATATATATATATATATATAACAGTTTGGGTAGTGAACCGCACTGTCGTTGACGTATTGAACTATTACCTGGACAACCACAGAAAGGATAATGAATTTATACTACATAATTAAAGATTAATTAATAACAAAATCTAAGTTATGAATACAATTTGGAAACGTGCGACTGTTCGCTTCCACGACCGAATCGAGAATTCTCCCTGCTGGAAACGCACAGTCTTTGCAAGCTGGTTCATTTGACCACGTTAACAATTTTCCACCGGTAAGTTTCCACGGTTCTACTAGAATTTACGTGTGCGGAAATTCGCCAGCCACGAGTCAGCGAGTGCAACGAACACGGTGCACCATAAACAGAAAATTAATAAAATTTCCGAAGGCACACACGTGGCCGTCACACTGCCTCCCCCTTTGAACTCAACTGTATAAAACCAATACAGTTGAGCACAAAGAAACAAATGAACCAATTTACAATCTACTTAACTACTTATGATGTTCGTTACGGCGCGCTGCTCGTTCGGGAAGAGCAGTGTTTGTTGAAACGCAGCCATATCTTGTTGGGTGTAAACACCGTGTGCGCTTATGGGTGCAATCTTGGTCATAGGGATCGCTTCGCTAGCGTCATTAGCGTCCAGTGTCGTTGGGTGAGGTTGTGTTCTGCGTAGGTCCGGATCCAACTCCAACCACTTGCCCTCTAAGTGGAACATAACTGGAAGTTGGTTCAGGAAGTCGACTTGCGTGCCATGGTCCTGGATTATGTGTGTAATAGGTGCCATGAATTTGCTTATGTTCTCGTACGTGATCGGCAGTTCTTGGTAGCACGAAGTCGTTTTCCAATAGTCTACTTTCGGGCTACATTTTATCACATACAAGACCTCGCCCATTACTCGCCCCATGTGTCCTGATGCTTCTTTCACTAAGCCGCTTACCACGTCTGGGTTCTCTAGGGCTAGCATGATACGGTTCCGCATGATCTGTTCTCTCAGATGACATCGTTTCAATACAGCATCATACACTAAATCCTTAGCCTGTTGTTTAAATGCTATTTCCAAAAACAATAGTTTGCTAAGGACTTGTGTCCTCAAGTCTTTATTTTGGCTCACTCTTCTAGATTTCTTGAAGTAGAAGCTTAGAGAGGATTCCGTGATAATTAGAAGTCGATTCTGCTTAGTCCGCCAAGCTGGTTGGTGGCAGAGCAGCTCCTGTCGAACTAATCGGAGGGCGAAAACCGTATCTTGAGCCTCTACGACGACATACTTTGTGGTGTTGTTAATAGTTAGCGCCACAGCGGCTCCTTCATACAGGACGTCGATCCCCTCAGCCGAACATCGGTCATTGACTTGGGTTTTCCAGGTTACTTCACCCGCCAGATCATCGAAACAGTAAGTACCGGTGTAAGTACATACGGTTCCGGATCGTAGCCGTACAGTACTCTCTTCGACATCTGCGATGGTGACGTAATCCGACAATTTTATAGTAATCGCCGCGCTGACAATGACGTCTTTGTAGGTGGTGCCTTGCTGCGTATATTGTACCGCAGAACAACGACCACTAGGTTCCAAGTGACCGGCTAACGTTGTTGATACTTCTGTGTTCCCGTTTACTAGTAATCCAGATACAATTCCGGCTTCCAGGCCGGTGAGATCGATTCTTTGGAAACGGTGGGCCTTTAAACATCGTTCTCCCTTTACTAGATGCACATACCGTGCCAGACCCCCTGAGACTGCACTGGTGTGGGAATGCATAACACAGTGTTCAATTAGTTGTCGAACTGTCACAAGACAGTTAAACACGTGTATTTCCGAGTAGCGTCGTTCTTGTACTAACTGGATCTTGGTGGTGGTCTCGGTCGAATCCTTCATGGGGTCTCGACATGGCTGTACGTCCAGTAAGGATATCCTTGATATCACTGAGTCGGTGTCTGCACAGTCATATGCTATTAGTTCAGCCCATAGTCCAGTATAACTTACAACTAATATAATACTAAATATTCTAACGCTATACATGATTAAGATTCTATTCGACTGGATCCAAGAGTGGTCTGGGACAGCTCCGCGACTCCTTGTGGCGTAGCGGGCGTTTTGTGGCGGTGTATTTTCTTCCACCGTCGAATAGGAGTCTGAGGATGTCGAGGTTTGCAAGGTGGAGTCTATCGCCTCAGGAGATTCGGTAACTACTGTTAAGGAACTGCTATCTGAAACTGGCAAATTATTAGTCTGTGTTTCGATATTTTTTTGCTGGGCCGGCTTATACCATGGTATAATAGGCGTAATCCCTTCTTGTCTGTTTAACAGTTCAACCGTCTTAGGCGAGTCGACATAATCGAGTGGGGGTGTTAAGTCAACGTCATTTATTGACATGTAACAGGGTTTTAATCTGTTAACATGTACGGTCATTTGTCTTCGTCCATAAATTTCTTTTATAACAGCGTTTACTTCACGCAACTCAATTATGCGATACGGTCCTGACCATTTCTTTGCCAATTTCGCACTAGTGCCCACTTTAACTGTTGAAGTAAATAGGAGCACCCTGTCACCTACTTTAAATTTAACATCGCCACTTTTTTTGTTAAAAGTTCGATGTACACGGTCTATGATTTTATCCAACTGTTCTCGAGCCTTGGCGTGTGCGATCTTTAACCGTTGTATCATTTCGCTCGCATAATTGAGATCTGTATCATAACGCGTCTTTAAGGGGCGAAATATTTCGTCAAATGGTAACTCTATGTCTCGTCCATACATAAGAAGAAATGGAGTTTCTCCAGTCATAGAATGGACAGTACTGCAGAAGGCAGACACGGCAAACGGTAACTACTCATCCCAGTCAGTATGGCTCGAATTTACATAGTGCGAGAGTATATCCTTCAATGTCCTGTGACTACGTTCTATAATACCATTAGTCTGTGGTCGAAATGCGGTCGTGTGTAATCGTTCTATTTGTAATATTTGACAAATTTCTTTTATAAGTTTAGAAAGGAAATTTGTACCAAGGTCGGTCAGTAATTGTCGAGGTGTCCCATGACGTAAGATTATGCCCTTTACAAAAGTTTTAGCTACAGTATAAGCGGTTTGATCCTTCAAAGGAAATGCCTCTAGATAACGAGTTGCGGCATCCTGTACTGTCAGGATGTATTTATTACCTGAGTCAGTAGTAACTAACGAACCAACTACATCCATGGCAATGCGTTCGAACGGTCGAGTGACGGGATTAATTTTTTTTAAAGGGGCCGGTTTCATACGATGACACGTTTTCCGTTGTGCGCACGACAAACACTTCTTTACATAGTCCTGAACGTCGGAACGGAGATTTGGCCAAAAGAATCTTGAATTCACTTTTTCGAAGGTTTTCTCCGTTCCACAATGACCTGATAAAGGTGAGTCATGGCACGCTTTCAAAATTGGTTTCCGAAATTTGGCAGGCACTACTAGGCGATCTTCATAGCGTTCATCGTCCTACTTACGATAAACAAGTCCGTCGTCATCAAAATAAAAGTCACAGTGGGGTTGGTCACGGATTTTATCTAAGTAGGTCGCAACTTGAGCATCTATTCTTTGTTCGGCCTTCATGACATCGCGATCCCATATCACTGGCTCGTAATGTTTCTGATGAAACATAAGCCGTACGGGCTTGATACGCGAGAGAGCGTCTGCATTAGTATGCTTCTTACCAGGACGATAATTAATTTCGAAATCGTACTCTGATAAGAGCAATGACCATCCGATCAGTCTGCTTGATGGCTCCGATGTTTTCATTAACCATTTAAGTGGCTGATGATCGGTATACACTATGAACTTATGACCATATAAGTAAATTCTGAAAAGTTTAATACATTATACTAATGCAAGGCACTCTCTTTGCGTAGTATCGTAGTTACGTTCAGCCGAACTGAGTTGTCTACTCGCATATGCCACGAGAAACTCATGACCCTCGTACACCTGACACAACACAGCACCTATCGCGTAAGCGGAAGCAGCGGTACAAAGTATAAAAGGTTTTTTGGTATCCGGATATTTCAAAATGGGCGATTGTGTCAAAAGACTTCGTAGCGTATTAAACGCTTCATTTGCTTCCGCTGTCCAGGAGAATTTACAATTTTTCTTAGTTAGAACGGTCAATGGTAAAGTTACATTCGCAAAATTTGGAATAAACCGTCTATAAAAGCCAATTAACCCTAAAAATGATCTAATTTCGGTAACGTCACGTGAGACTGGAAATTCTTCTACTACTTTTATTTTGTCCGGATCAGGTTTGACGCCGTCTTTACTGACAATGTGTCCGAGATATTTTGTTTCGCTCATCATGTATTTACATTTTTCAGGATTTAATGACAGGTTAGCTTCTCTAAGGCGATCAAAAATTAATTTTAATTTTTCAATATGTTCATCCAAACTATCAGAGCTGAAACATATAATATCGTCCAGGTACACAAAACAGTGTGAATCCGTTAATCCAGCCAAAACGGTGTACATCAGTCGCTGCCAAGTACTGGGGCTATTGATTAGTCCAAATGGCATCCGGTTACATTCATAGTGACCCCAAGGTACGGAAAAAGCGGTCTTTTCTTTATCTCGCGGGTCCATCTCTACTTGCCAATAACCTTTCGCCAAATCTAAAGTGCTAAAACGAACGGCTTTTCCTAATTGATCTAACGTGTCTTGTAAATTTGGAATGGGAAAGTACTCGCGTTTAGTAATTTTGTTCAATTCGCGATAATCTATACAAAATCGAAATGAACTTTCCCCATTGTTTAATTTTTTCTCTACTAAAACTACTGGAGCGGAATAAGGACTAATCGATGGCTGAATGATGTTATTTTGTAACATCTCATCTACAATTTCTTTCAATACTTGTTGGCGACTGAAAAGTACACGATAAGGAGCGCGTGTCACTGGGACGTCAGTGCTTGTGTGTATCCGGTGTTGTACAAGTGTCGTCTTACTGAGCGGTGCGGTATTTACTTTGAATATGTCAGCGTATTCATTTAAAAATATTTCAAATTTATCTCGCTCGTTGTCTGGCAAATGATCTAAATTAAATTTATGAGGGCTGATCATATTCAAGGTATTAATACTGTTGCTATGATTCTCGTCGGCTTCTAATTGCACTTCGGCTTCTACTGCCAAACCTACAGGTGTACGTTTAGGAATGACTACTTCTTCATTATTAACATTTACTCTATTAATAAATGAAGGGCTAGTTGTTTTTTGAAACATCGTTCGTGCTATTAGAATGTCGGGCGAGTTTACATCATGCGGCTCTATTACGTACGTCTTATCGGACATCCTGTTATCAAGAGATAACTCGACAACAGCGATATGTCTTGCGGAAATTTCTAAATTTTCTTTTAAACGAACTACAAAATTTTGATGAAGAGTGTTCGAAATCGCCGGACTAATATTAATTTTACGAGTATTTACAGGGTGCGACTCATTTTTCGTTAAACACTCTTCGGTCAATGCTCTCGAATTTTGATTTGACGGTACAGGATCCGAACAAGGTTGATCACAGCCTCGTTCATCAATTGCGATGTATAGTATTATTAATTTGATCCTGAGATTCAAACAAATTTGTCGCGCATATTTTACTGCTTATCTCCATTGCTTCGTCAGCAGAGATAGCACGCACGTTCTCGCCTGAGCTGTAATTGTTCCGTGTTATATGATCTAACATAGATAAGACCTGATTATAAATCTTAAATCGATTTTTTCCAAAGTCAATGGTTACTTTATGGCGGATTAAAAAATCTATTCCGATCAGTCCGTCAGCTGGTAAATGCAGCTCATCGGGACAAACTACAAAACGATGTATTAGATTACTGGAACCCACGGTCAATTCTACATTAGTAACCCCGTGGCTACTCATTTGGTTTCCAGAAACGTCTACTAATATATCGTTCGAGGGTGTGATAGATAAATTTAACTCGTCAATTACACTTCGTTTTAATAGCGATACGGCGGCACCGGAATCTATTAAAAACGTACGATCTGATTGATTTATTTCCAAAATGAGAAATTTAGTCTTATCTGTGTAAGAATCTGCGACCCGTGGAACAATAAAGCGGTGTTCTTCTAAACTGTCTGACGTTGGATCGCCGTCGAGACAGGTTTGCTGTTTAAAGGACACGATTTATCATCTGCACGGTGACCGACTTTAATGCAGTTGTAACATAATATCTGCTTAGGTTCAGGGCACTTTTACGATATGTGGTCAGTATTACCACAGTTAAAGCAACGACCTCTCTTATTGTGGTATCGCTGATCCGTGCGTAACACTGTGTTCGTCTTTGGTGTTATTTTACGGTGGGATTCCGAAGGTGTAACTACTGATGCAACCCGTGTGCCTTTATTATTTTGAGACGAACTCAACGCGCGGACATGTGCTTTATGTGCGTCGGCTTTCGTTTCACGATAAAGACGCGCTAAGACCTTCTCGCAATGCTCCGCGTACGGAAATGCCTCCTCAACAGTTTCAAATTGCCGAATTCTACTAACTTCATTTGCTAATTTAGTATCCAGGCCCTCGAAAAATTGTTTAATCATCATCGTCTCGCGTTTTATTCGATTTCGCAAGCTCGTCAAATCGCTGCCATCTGACACAGGAAACAGTTTTGCATCTGCAATTTCCTAACGTAATGCGAATTTTTGCATTGGTTCCTCTTTTCTACGGAAAATTTGGAAGAATTCCTTTTCGGCTATTGCAAAATCGGTTTTCTTTCCAAATAATTTAACTAACCATTCACGAATACTAATAATTGAATTTGGCCCTTTATCTACCGGAAGTGAATAAAAGCAATTTTGAGGTTCCCCTTTTAATTTCAATTTTATGGTCGAAACCACCTGACTATCGGTCCATCTATAACATTTGGCTACCGTCGCTACATTATCTAGAAAGGCTTCCAGATCAGGACCACCGGAATAAGTATCAATCGTTTTAAGGGCTGATATAGACGTCGGGTCAGTAAATGCTTGTCTCGCTTGTGGAGAACTGGTTTGTATCGGTTGTTCTGTAGGTAGACCAATATTTGGTTTATAATTTGGGAGGTGATATGAAAAAGGTGCCATATGAAGTTCTGGGGGTGGGACACGGGACGGGCCAGGTTGCGTTAAATATTCGTAAGGATAATAATAGGGCATTGTAACTGGAGGAGCGGTCGGATTCTCTACTGTTGTCGCAGTCGTAGTGGTTGAATATACTATCGTCGTGGAAGTAAGCGGATTAATAACAGTCGTCGTAGTCGTGGTTGGAGTCACTACATCCGTGTAATTTACCATTTTGGTTTTGTGTCAAACTAATTCAATCGATCGTTTGCTTATCTAGTAATAACAATTTTTTTTTACTAGATCCTACCGACCGCGCCAATTGTAACAGTCAGTGCGTTTGGGTAGTGAACCGCACTGTCGTTGACGTATTGAACTATTACCCGGACAACTACAGAAAGAATAATGAATTTATACTTACCTGTGTCACTACGCTGCCTGGGTAGACACACTGCTGCAGAATCGGATAATGGGTGCACACACGAAAGAAGAAAACAAGTTGATAAAAATATAAATATAATTAAAGATTAATTAATAACAAAATCTAAGATATGAATACAATTTGGAAACATGCGACTGTTCGCTTCCACGACCGAATCGAGAATTCTCCCTGCTGGAAACGCACAGTCTTTGCAAGCTGGTTCATTTGACCACGTTAACAATTTTCGACCGGTAAGTTTCCGCGGTTCTACTAGAATTTACGTGTGCGGAAACTCGCCAACCACGAATCAGCGAGTGCAACGAACACGGTGCACCATAAACAGAAAATTAATAAAATTTCCGAATGCACACACGTGGCCTTCACAATATATATATATATATATATATATATATATATATATATATATATATATATGTTACATAACCTGAACCAGCAGACTCAGCAGTCCTTACCAACGTATGTTCCCGCGCCGTACCATGTTAGCTTCATATTACTTGCTTGTACAAAAATATGGAAATGTAATGTAACTACAGTCTTGATGTAATCACAGAGCAATAAAGATCTCTTATTTGTGAATAAAATAAAATCTTTTTAAAAACTTACATCCTAACACCGTTAAATTAATTGGCGCAGTCGGTAGGATATTGAGAGGAAATTCACCGCGAATAAACCTTCAATATCAATTGTTTACTCAATAACGGAACCGCGACCCGGCAAGAATTCATCGAGAATCCAACAGCCACCATACCTGGAGAACTCCATCGTGGACATCTATCAGGGATGAAGATCATTAAATTGGTTTTGTAAGTTGCTTTCCTATTTATGTCAGACTCCTCGCCTTCTTCTACCTCTTCCACCGCGGAAAATAGTGAAAACGAGTTAGATTTAGATTACCCTCAAAGTAGCATAGATACAGATTTAGATTTAACTATAATTAACAATATTTTATCAAACTTAGCTATAGAAGAAAATACTAATTTAATCATGTCGCTAGTACCGAAATTCGAAGCAAAATTATTAGAAATTGTACCTAGATTTGACGGTAATCCATCCGAATTATCCTCATTTCTAGATATAGCAAATGCTTTAATCAAAACCTATTGGGATTCAAAACCAGAAAATATTAATTGTGTCCAGAATATCACTGTAGTTTATGGAATTTACGCAAAATTGACCAGAGTTGCACGCGAAGTATACACCACCTGCATCTCCAAAGATTGAAAAACTGTAAAAGACGCCCTCGTTGCGCATTTTGGCGATCAGCGCGATGAGAATGGTTTATTGTTTGACTTGGATCAGCTCCGTCAAAAAGACGAACCAGCCTTGCAATATTATACGAGAGTAATGTCAAATTTAAGTGCATTACATAATTACATCGACATTCACGAAACTGATGAAGCCATTCGAACTGTTAAAAATAATTTTTATAATACCCATGCCCTAAAAATATTTTTAGCCAGTCTAAAGGAACCGTTAGGTTCAACAATTCGGGCCATGAAACCAACCACCTTAGCGGAAAGTAGACAATACATTGTTTCCGAAAATAATATCAGACACTTACAAAAAACCCCAGTTTCGAACAAAATTATTAATCACAAACCTCACCAAGTAAATATGCCAGTCCCGAGACAAATGCAATTCACTCGACCCCCATTACCAATGTCTTATCCACAATTTCAACAATTTCCAAATCAACCACAATTCTTTCCAAGTAACCCTATTCGCGTACAACATAGACCAGTCCATCCCCAAAGATTTTTCACTAACCAACAAGTGTTTGGTAACACAAATCCAAGACCTAACACAACAAATGTTTGGAAACCACAAGGCTCCGCAAACCGCCCTATACAACCAAAACCTACACCTATGAGCGGAATATCTCATGGAACTTTCCCAAAACCTGACTATAGACAACAAAGACCCCAAAATCAAGGACAACCAAAATTTGTTTCAGAAAAATTATTTAACGTAGAACCAACACAATATTATGACCCTACTGAACATTACTCGTATTATGAAAATTATGAGACCGATAACTCTGAATATTATCCACAAGACAATTTATACAGCACTGATGAAATCGAAAATATTTACGAACAAGAACCAATAGAAGAGAATCAAAATTTTCCCCAGTCCAGCCTAAAAGAAAACCAAACATAGAACTACATTCAATATACGACAAAAAAGACCTACCTTTCATTAAAATATCAAATCCACCATTAAAATTACTAGAAGATACTGGAGCAACAAAATCTTTTCTAAACCCTGACATTGCGGAAAAATACTTTAAAAATAACATAAAAAAGGAAAATTTCACTATCTCCTCAATATTTCAAACAGCTAATAGAGACTCTTGCATCAAAATCCCAGCTTTCCCGGAATTTAATATTAATAAGACCGTAAAATTTTACCTATTCAAATTTCATCATTTCTTTGACGGTTTAATCGGATACGATACCCTAAAAGACTTAAATGTACAATTAGATCTGAACTATTCTCTCTTCAAAACTCCAAATACTGTGTTAAAATTATGCCACTACGAAGCTAGAAGAAAATTATTATTTTTTGCTCGTTTAGAACCTAATACTTTAGAATCATCAAAAATTCCAGTAAATTCAAAAGACGGTGACATTATAATCCCACAGACTAGAGTTTCAAATTGTGAAATTAGAGAATGTTTATCGCATTGTAGAAACGGATATGCCCCAGTTGATATTTACAATAACACAATTGCACCTCAAGAAATCTATTTATACGACCCTATAAAAGTTGACCCCTTTAATAATATAGAATTTGAGTTATTTAACGCTATTGTCAATAACAACCCGAACAATAACAAAGAATTCAAAAAATCAGATATAATTAATATGTTACGCACGGAACATATGAACTCTGAAGAAAAATATCAAATAGAAAAATTAGTAGCGTCATACTCCGATATATTTTATCGCGAAGGCACCCCATTAACCTTTACAAATAAAATTAAGCATAGAATAATAACCAAAGACGAAATTCCAGTTCACACAAAATCTTATCGTTACCCATTTGTACACAAACCGGAAGTTGAAAGACAGATAAATAACATGTTGAAACAAGGTATAGTCCGACCAAGTGACTCACCATGGTCATCACCTATTTGGATCGTTCCAAAGAAGGTTGATGCCTCCGGAAGACAAAAGTGGCGAATAGTTGTCGATTATCGAAAGATAAACGAAAAAACTATAGACGATCGCTACCCTATTCCCAACATATCAGACATACTAGACAGACTTGGACGAGCTCAATACTTCACAACTTTAGATTTGGCGAGTGGATTTCACCAAATTGAAATGCACCCAGACGATAAACAAAAGACAGCATTTAACGTGGAACACGGACATTACGAATTCTTAAAAACCCCATTTGGCTTAAAAAATGCTCCATCGACCTTTCAAAGAGTTATGGACAATGTCTTGAGAGAATTTCTTAATAAATTTTGTTTTGTATTCATAGACGACATAATAATATATTCATCGTCTCTCCAAGAACATATTGTAAATTTAAAACAAATTTTTCAAAAACTGCGTGAAAGTAATCTCAAAGTACAACCAGATAAATCAGAATTTTTGAAAAAAGAAGTAACATTTTTTGGCCATCTAATAACATCAGAAGGAATCAAGCCTAATCCTGCAAAAATCAAAGCTATTCAAAATTATCCTTTGCCGAAAACTACACGCGAAATTAAAGCCTTTCTCGGATTATTAGGTTACAACCGCAAATTTATAAACAATTTTGCAAAATTAACAAAGCCGTTGACTTCATGTTTAAAAAAGGACGCTAAAATTGACACACAAAACCCCGACTAGGTAAATTGTTTCAACACTTGCAAAAATCTTTTATCAAATGAACCGATATTGCAATACCCTGACTTCAACCAACCATTCAACCTGACAACAGACGCGAGTGACTACGCAATTGGCGCGATAGGTTCGGACTTGCCGATAGCTTATGCTAGGCGTACCTTAAACGACACCGAATCTAAATACGCAACTATCGAAAAAGAAACTTTGGCAATCGTATGGGCAGTAAAACATTTTAGACCATACTTATTCGGACGTAAATTTACTATCTACACTGACCATCAACCTTTAGAATGGTTGTTTAAAATGAAAGAACCCAACTCCAAACTTGTGAGATGGAGACTCAAACTAGCAGAGTTTGACTACAAAATTGAATATAAACCGGGCGCGCTAAACAAAAACGCTGAAGCATTATCCCGAATCCAAATTAATACAAACGAAACGATAGATAATTCTGGCGGAATATTTGATTATATAAAAGACTTTAACAAAAACTTTGATAACGCGGCACAAGCGGATGGAGATAAAAACCTGGATACAATTTCACTGATAGTACAACCAGACGAAGAGAATAACGATAACGACATATCAGATGACGAGACTGTATACACTAGTAGAGAAAACCCGATTGTAGGAATTCCAATTTGCGACAAACCTGTTAATTTTGGCACAAATCAAATCATCATATCGCAAGTTAATTTTGATCCGAAAAAACCAAAAATTGTAAAACTTTTTCAGAATACACAACGTTTTATAGTAGAAATATCAAAAAATAATTTTGTTAAAGACATTATCAATTTTGTGAAAGAATATATCACTCCAAAAGTTAAGTATTGTGTATATTTCGAAGATCCAATCTACGAAAAATTTAGTTCAGTAATACAAAAATATTTTAAGAATTCAGAAATTCAACTTGTAAAATATACCCAAAAGCTTTTAGATGTTGAAGACCCGGACGATATTAAAAACGTTATTCAAAATTATCATGAGAGTAAAACTAACCATCGAGGACTCGACGAGACTGAAATTCAAATAAAGAAAAAATACTATTGGCCAAATTTGAGAAAATCCGTACAAACATATATCAACGAATGCGAAATATGTTTGAGAACAAAATACGACAGAGTACCATTAAAACCAAAATTTAATATATCCCCTACTCCTACAAAACCCTTCGAAATTTTGCATATTGATTCAATCACTTTGGAAAAACAAAAATTTTTAACAATCATTGACACATTTTCGAGATACGCCCAAGCTTATAGACTAAACTCTGGACAAGGTATAGAAGTCGTAAACAACCTCATCAAGTATTTTACACATCACGGTATACCTGACCAAATAATTTCGGACAACGGCCTAGAATTCAAAAACTCTCTCATCAAAGAATTATTAGAAGTTCACAAAGTAAAACTTCACTTTATTAGCTCACAACATCCGGAATCGAACGGATTAATCGAAAAGTTTCACTCAACACTCGTTGAACATATTCGACTATTAAACAATCAAGATGAATACAAAAAAGAACCAATCGAAACAAAAATTAATTACGCATTATTAGCCTATAATAATTCTACTCACTCCGCCATCAAACTTAAACCTTGCGAAATTATAACAGGCCATTTAGATGTAAACTCACCCCTAGATGTCGAATTAGAAAAACAATTAGTTAACAACTATATCATTAATCATAAAGAAAAAATTAAATTGTTATATAATAAAATCAAAGAAACCAATGAGCAATATAAACACAGAATTATTAATTATGGGAATAAAAACCGTGAAGAACTCCCTGAAATTCCTGAAACAGTATTTGTAAAGAACAAGCAAAAACAAAGTAAGACTAACAATAAATTTAAACCAGAAAAAATCGAAACAGTTAACCAACATTTAAAAACGGCAGAAATAATACCTGAACTTGGCAACACTTCCAAAAACATTCACTTATGTAATATAAAACGACCCAGACAAAAGACTTTTAGTTTTAAAACAAAAAAGAATGATAATAATAATAAATTTAAAATTTTAGAGGACAAGGTAATAAAAAAGCCTTCCTTGTTGCAGACTTGTGACTCTTCACATGACAAAGACACAGGACGTACAAATACGGAACTTAGAAAATAATCCTGGAATCCTTCCTTTCAAGTTAGGTCAAGCCAGAATTAAAACATCCTCCCACACATTCCTACACTACATTGATCTAAAAATTATCAAAAATCGAATTGATCTACTAAATGAAAATTTCAATAAATTTAAGAACATAATAGAATCTGCTACACCCGATATTTATAACACTTTGAATAATTACTATGAACATCTTAAATATCAATTAAATACTGTAAACAGAAAATTCAAAACATTCTATCCCGACAAACGTCAAAAACGAGGAATTATTAACCCCCTAGG
Organism: Stenolophus ochropezus; assembly: GCA_035578165.1. NCBI lineage: Eukaryota > Metazoa > Arthropoda > Insecta > Coleoptera > Carabidae > Stenolophus > Stenolophus ochropezus. Next base: position 33,434,132 of record JAQOWZ010000006.1, on the reverse strand, counting down.
ATCACTTGTTAAATTTATTACCGGAAATATGGACAACGACGACGCTCAGGAAATTCACAACTATATTAAAAAGCTACAAACTAATGAAAATAAAATTGTTACCAGATTAAATAAACAAATATCGCTTTCAAAAACTAGCTTATTCAATCAATAAATAAATCAAATTTTGCCTTTTCTCATTATTTGGATGCAAAAGAAATTCTGGAACAATTAAAATATAATCTCGATTCATTATTAAACTATTTAAAAGAGATAGAAAATGCAGTATCGTTTGCTATCCTAGAAACTGTACACCCGAGCATCATATCTTATCAGGACTTACAAGATATCATTAAAGAATTACACTCCCTATGATCATAAAGGTAATTGTTTATGATCATAAACAATTACTATTTTCGAACTCAAATACTAACGACCTATTAAAATATTATCACGTTATCAAAATTAAAGTTCACATCATTAATGAAAAAATTATGTTTTCACTAGATTTCCCCTTAATACATCCTGATACATTTGATCATTATCATCTATTTTCTATTCCTAATTCAAACCAATCAACCATTATTCCACCTGCCACGTAAGCAACCATGCATACCAATACAGTAACGAAAAATGCACCGATCTACAATCAGAATTCCTGTGCGAAAACACAAATCCTCTTCAACTGCAAAAGGAAGAAGAATGTCTATCCTCAGTCCTATCGACCGACACAACAGCTAATAATTGCCAACAAATACCAGTCAAAATCACTGAAAGAGTAATATTGGAAATCAATGAAGCCCATTACATCGGAATATTTCCAAAACAACAGAAAATACAGACATCCTGCAAACAAAATACTATCGCATCCCTTAAAGGAACTTACTTAATCGTGATTCCTCCGAATTGTTCAATTAAAGTATCAACAAATGTCTATGCCAACAGATTAACAATAATACCAGGTCATCCAATGAGCCTCGAAGGGATTACCATGCGAAACTCATCAGTATTACAAGTGGAGAAATTAAAACTGGACAAGGTGTCCTTGGACAAATTACACCAAATTCAACTTCAAGAAGCACTTCCCATCGAATCAATCGATCTTCACAACAATTTCTCAGTGGGCTCGATCATTGGCGTTACCATCCTTTCGCTTGTGATTATGCTCTATTTTTTGATAAAATGTAAAAATGAACTTTTACAGAAAAAGGTAGCTGACCCGAATCCTGCAGCATTTTGCGAAACTCAAGTCGTTCCACCCTAGAGTTTCGTTTCAAGGAGGGAGGTGCTACATAACCTGAACCAGCAGACTCAGCAGTCCTTACCAACGGATGTTCCCGCGCCGTACCATGTTAGCTTCATATTACTTGCTTGTACAAAAATATGGAAATGTAATGTAACTACAGTCTTGATGTAATCACAGAGCAATAAAGATCGCTTATTTGTGAATAAAATAAAATCTTTTTAAAAACTTACATCCTAACACTGTTAAATTAATTTATATATATATATATATATATATATATATATATATATATATATCCAAAATTAGATTCCAAACTCGATATACTTCTAATAACTTTTTGTCATTGCTGCACGCTAGCCCACAACGTGACCTTTCATTTGATACCAAACATGACATATTTCTAACAATTTTTTGAAAAAACAAAAGCCGGTCGACGTAAAATATATTTGACATTTATGCACGCCAGAAAACATTTACATAGAAAACATCCATTTTTAAAATAATTTTAGTCTTTAACAAACATTAATATTTAATATCAAATATAACATTAACTTGAATGACGTAATAACATTAATAAATTCTCTGATAGATATTTTTTTTATTTTTGTAACTGTCTTATTTTTAGCGAAAAAGTTACATTTTATATTTAATATATCTCATACAACAGACGTGCGGTTCCATAGGTTATGATTTTATCTGATATAGAATTGAAATTTGAACAACTTTGTAATTTTTTACTTTTGCTCTAAATATATCAGGGGACAGAGTATTCGCAAGTCCTATTTTCCTTGTTTTATTGCACAGCTGTATACCGGGTGTAGATTTCAATGTTATTTTTTTCATACTTCTGTATCTCTTAACCTATTCATTTTAGCGCTAAAAGCGTAGGAATATAAGGAAATATAAGTTGTTCAAAAATTAAAAAGGCATCCTATAAACTCATCATACTTTCATAATTATTCATATTTAACGATATATTAACTAAATAAAATTTAAGGTTTTTTGGTACATAAATTAAGATTGCCTTGATAAGTGAAACAAATTTTTGAATAAATTCTCTATTAACACTTTCCGCTCATCGATAAATTATTATTTTATTTAAAATTATTGTAATCCTGTATTGAAAATATAACTTTGCTTATAAATTTATTTACTATACAATGCATGACATTCATAGATTTAGAAAAAGCGTTTGACAGAGTACAAAGAGAGATAATGTGGAAAATCCTGAAAAAAAAGGTATAAGCACCAATCTTCTAAATGCTATAAAAGAATTGTATAACAAAAACACGAACTACGTAATTAGTCAAAAAAGGAAAAGCGAGCTCTTCGAATCAAAGAACGGTTTGAGACAAGGAGGAGTAATGAGCCCAGTCTTATTTACGATATTTATGGATGATATAATAAAGGAGTGCGATCAAAAATTCAATGAGATACATGTAGGGTATAGAAATCTACAACCAGTAAAAATATCAATATGTGCTTACACCGACGACGTAGTAATTATGGCAAACAGCGAGGGAAAGGAAGCAAAAACAAGAACATAATAATATTTTGAATACATTGTGACATACCAAACTAACTAGTGTTCTAGTGTTGTCTTATTTATTTCCAAATCACCAGTATAATGTGAAAAGAAAAAAACTTGAATCTCCAGAGTAAATCTAAAGGGCCTTTATAATATTTATTATTGAAAATAATGTTATGAAATATTTGATCAAAGTGCATAAAAATTGGTTACTATACCTATTATTTTATGCGTTGGTAACATAAATATACAATTAAAACTTATTCACAACAAACTGATGGAAAAATTTAAAATAAAAGTCATGAACTTTTAGAATTAATGTAGATAGAAATTTCTCATCTCTTTCTACTAATAATGAAATGGCCGACGGTAATATAAAGTATGTGCTTTGAAAAGTGGACTTGTGTGTAATATTTGTCGGACTTCTTGAGTTTAACGTTACTATTTTCATCGAATTCTAAATCATTTATAACTGAGTTCTTATTTTGTAAATCTACAATGAATTTGTTTTGACAGGAATAAGGACATTTTGTCTTCAAAAGTTCAAATCCGATTTTTGTTTTGATAAAACCGTCATCACTACATGCTAAGTATAATTGGTTAGATAATATTACAATACAACAAATCCAATTTCATGTATAGTTGAAACTGGAAATACTGATCTCGCTTCACGTTCGGTTTGCAAGCCATAACGCATAGCTTGATTACAATTAAAATTGTAGCCATTGATTCTTATCAACAACATTTTCATTATAATAATAATTGTCATATTTTCTTTGTTCCAGTCTAATTTTATTGGTACATATGTACATCTACAATGACAGAGTTCATTGCAGAATATGTAGTATTATTACGAATTTGTCTACTGTATGAAATTTTTATTACGGTTTTAATTTTTTTGACTTCTATTTTCTACTCATTTTTTCTTTACACTTCCAGCCCCATCTATTGCGCTTTCTATTTCGCTATAATATATCTCGAACAGCAGACGTGTTGTTGCATCAATTATGATGCAGAATTTAATTTTGAACAACATTATACTTTTTAGTTTTTCTCTTACTCTATTAGGAGAGAGAGAGTATCCGCAATGTATGGCATTTGTCAATTTTATATTTCATATTTATAAAATAAGGTATTCTATGGAAAACTAATTTTGTTTGATTACTTAACTGTTTTTCACTTCTGTGTCAATCAGTTTTATTTATTGTGTTCACAATAAAACGATTTGCGAGTTATTATAATAATCATTACGATTTGTTTATGCTGCAAATCCCGTTAATTGTGCCTCTAGATTTTAAATCTAAGATGAGAATTTATTTTTGTATTTTAATTTAATTATAATTAATAATTATTTTCTTATTTATGAATATAATGTATATATATATATATATATATATATATATATATATATATATATATATATATTTTATTTTAATGTAGGTTTTGAAATAAACTGCAGCCAAAAGAAGAGTGCAAGAATATAACATCTAGAAAGAAAAGAAATTGTTCAAGTGAGAATCAGAAGCCTGATGTAATTATTGGTAATTTTCATATTGAGAAAAAAACTACGCAATCCTGTAAAACAATTATAATACAATGCCAAGTAAGAAACAAATTAAACGCTTTAAGGATAAATAAAAATACGAACAAAAAAAAAATAATAATACGGAAAGTAGTAAATTAAAAACTAATAATTTAAATAGTCAGATCAAGTCAGGCAACACATAGTAGACAATAAAAATATTAAAGTAATAACAAATAGTAGAACGGGTATATTAAATACAAGTAGCATTCAAGTACAACTAATAGAGCGTGATTTTAATACAGTACTAAATACTACAGGATACTTAGAAGACGTACATATTGACTTTTCCTTTTCATTATTACGTTCTGTAACTGAGTTAGACCCTCAGTCAACAGTGTATGTAGATGCTCCAGAGCGAATAGTTGCAATTAAGTAGAGAAGTAGACACCTACAAATATTATTCGTGCCAGGTGCAAATATTGGGAGAGTAGGTCATTGGGTTACAGTATATTATGACGGATTAGAAATTATAATTTACGATAGTATGAATTCCCAAAATTTAAATGCAGGTGTTAAATTATATTTAGAAAGATTAGATTTAAAAAAGTTGCGGGTTGTTTGCGATAGCTTTTTGTACAAGTTTAATACTTAACCTTTATCGTGAGCATAAAACTTACGATAGTAACAGACTTAGATCACACGTTCTACAAATGTTTCGAACACGTAATATAACATCTTTTCCAATAAGTTGTCAGCAGCAATTGAGAGAAAATTATTTAAAACGTAAGGCAAACGAAACAGACGAAGAACGAGCTAAACGTCTAAGAGAATCCGACAAATATAATTTAAAATATAAATCTAATGAAACAGTAGAACATAAAATAAAGGGTATAGAGAAACAAAAAAAAACAAATTCTAATTCTATTGCACGCGAAACGTCACAGCAGAAAGCAAAATAGATTGGAAACACGAAAAATAAATTTTAAAAATTATGTTCAAAATGAAACAGTAGTATAAAATAATGAAAGATTAAAAAAATTAAAATTTAATTTTAAAAACTATATCAGTAAAGAAACGGTTGAACAAAAAAAGAATCGCTTAAAAATACTTAAAACAAATTTTAATAATCAAGTGCAGAATGAAACTGTTGAACAAAAAGAGAATATATTAGCAAGACTTAGATAAAATTTTCAAAATTATTTACAAAATGAAACATTAGATAAAAGAACTAATAGGTTGCAAAAATTAAAATTTAAATTTAAAGAATACATTAAAAATGAAACTCCCGAGCAAAAACAAAAACGTTTAGAAAAATATACAGACCATTTTGATAATTTAATAAAAACGGAAACAGTAGAACAAAATCAAGAACGATAAATGAAAAATAATATGAATAATAAAAATAAAATAAAAGCGCGTAAAAACTAGGCTTCCAATGATAATTATCTGTTAGCTAGAAAAGGATTAGGAATCCTAATTGAGCCCCACTACTTGGGGTCAATAAATGTTTTATGTTCATATTGTTCATCTGTTAATTTTTCATATGAAAAACCGTCAGGCGGAAAATGAGTTCCCTGAATATATCAAAAATCTAATGTTAGGTAAAGATTCAGAGAGTAGAAACTTTAAAGAAAATGTTAGACAATACAATAGCGCGTTAGCATTCGCATCGTTTGGGGCTAAGATTTCTGCGCCTCTAGGCAAAGGGCTCTAATGTTTCCGTATCCAGGGCCAAATTTCCCACGATTCTGCCTGCTCAATGTATCCTAAGCCAAATGAAACAGAAAAATATGCCCAATTATACATAATCAATTCCAATGAAGCGTTAGAGAAACGAATGAACATCGAGTATAATAAAAATTGTAAACCAAATATAATAAGGCAGTTAGATGTAATACTTAGGGAAGTTCATCCGTATTGTCAGGCGTATATGATGTTGAAAGAAGTAGAACAGAGGGAAATAGCCAAAGCAAACCAAAAAAATCAGTCAGTACCGGAAATAAATTTGTGGATTGTGAATGATAGAAAAAAAGATAAACGTAGGTACAATATCCCCACATGTAATGAGGTAGCAGTTGTTTTTACGTCCAACGACGGTGAATAGATAGGGACATTTGTATCTACCCAAAAAATGGCGGTTTAGTTCGAATAAATCAGTTTAGTGAAAACTGCGATCCAATGTCCTATCCATTACTTTTTCCTCGAGGCGAATGTGGCTGGAACATGAATTTAAAACAAGCAGACGGTGTTACAAACAAATGCATGTTACAATTTTACATGAACAGATTAGCGGTTAGAAACACATTTAACCCACGTTTAGAAGCCTGTAAACTAACATAACAATACATTGTAGATGCGTATGTTAAAGTCGAAGCCGAAAGACTAACGTACATTAGATTAAATCAGCCTACCCTTAGAGTAGAGCTATAAAGTGGGTTGATGGACCACATTAATGATTTGACAGACAATAAAGGCGGAAAAACAGGCATTATGATTATTTTGCTGTCAACATTCCAAGGTGGCAGTCGATTCATGCTGAAAATGTATCAAAATGGCATGTCCATTGTTAGAGAATTTGGCCGTTCTGATCTATTTATAACAGTGACGTGTAACCCGAAATAGCCAGAAATAGTTGAACAGTTGCGCGAGGGTCAAACCTCAGCAGACCGGCCAGACATAACGGCGAGAGTTTTTAAGGGAAAAATAAAAAGTATGTTGCATAAATTTTTACACGATGATATTTTTGGAAAAGTTGTGGCATTCATACATGTAATTGAATTCCAAAAACGCGGTCTTCCTCACATGCATTTATTAATAACTTTAGACAGTGCAAGTAAAATTCATAACAAAGATGACATTCACTAAATAGTCAGTGCAGAAATTCCGGACGAGGACGCAGAACCAGAATTATACCAATTAGTTCGCTCACATATGATTCACGGTCCGTGCGGTATTCTAAACAAAAATTCACTGTGGATGAACGAAAATAAATGTTCAAAAATGTATCCCAAAGATTTTAGAAATGAAACACATAAAAATATTAACAGTTATCCTTTGTATAAACGGTCAAATAATAATGCAAAAATGTACATTCTTTGGAAAAATGGTTTAGTTAAATACACGGTAGGAAATAGGTGGATACTTCCGTACAATCCGTATTTGTTAAAAAATATATAACCCACATAATTGTTGAAATATGCGCATCAGTAAAAAGTATAAAATATATATGTGATTATTTGTGGGATGAAATAAACTGTTATTTAGATGCTAGATATGTATCTGCCCCAGAATGTTGTTGGACGTTATTAGGAAATCCGTTGCATGACAAGTCTCATACAATAATGAAATTAGCTGTTCATTTAAAAAATCAACAGGCGGTATTTTTCTCTAACGGTCAGGAAAAGATAGCAGTTGAACGAGCAGAGAAAAAAAATACCACATTAACAGCTTGGTTCCTACTTAATGAAATAGATGTTAATGCCCGGTAATATGTTTACATGGAAATTCCTAAATATTATGTATTTGTTAATAATGCATGGAAAGCTAGACAACGGGAGATAAAGCCACCTATCGGCCGAATGATTTCCGTTAGCCCTAGAGATATTGAAAGATTTCATTTAAGATTAATTTTAGTGCATGCAAAAGGTGTCACAAGCTTCGAAGACTTGCGTACCGTCGACGGAAAATTATATAATACATATCAGGAAGCTGCCCGTGTATTAGGGCTTCTAGCTAATGATAAAGAGTGCGAAAATTATTTAGACGAGCCTGTGTTGAGTAAATTTCCCAGACAATTGCGTGAATTATTTGCTTATTTAATTTGCTTCCATACGTCAACCAATGCCTTAATCTTATGGGAAATATTTAAACATTTTTAATGGAAGATTATTTACTACACAATTCTGAAAAAGTTGCATAAAGTGAATCTTTAAAAAAATACAGGAAATACTAGATATTCATAATTTCACCTTACGTGATTTCGGTTTGCCCCAACCAGAAAATATTGATGATTTAGATAACGACAATAATTCTTTTGATGAAGCAGCCGAAAAATTAGAGGGAGAATAAAATGGAGCTTTATTTAACAGATACCAAACAGAACTGTTAAATAACATATTAAATGCCGTAAATGACAATAATAGCACAAGTACATATTTCTTTGTTGACGGTCCCGGGGGAACAGGGAAAACATTTCTGTATAACACATTGATATGTATTTAAAGGGGCCAAAATCAAAAAGTTGTAGCTGTAGCTTGGACGGGAATAGCAGCTACTCTGTTAAAAAGTGGTCAAACAGTTCACTCAGTATTCAAGTTACCAGTGCCTGTAAATGACGCATGTGTATGTAGAGTGAAATCAAATAGCAAAGCGGGTAAATTAATAAAAGAAGCAAGTGTAATAATCTGTGATGAGAGAACAATGGTACCTAAACACGCGGTCGATGCAATAAATTTATTATTACAAGATATGATGGATAATAAAATACCATTTGGCGGAAAAGTTGTAGTTTTAGGCGGTGATTTCAGACAATGCTTGCCAATAGTCAATTATACAAATCATCGAACTGTAATGTGTTGTAAAAAGTCATTTATGGCTATTTTTTAAGAAATTTTCATTAAAACAAAACATGCGTGTAAATATAGACGACAAGGAATTTTCGGAATATTTATTGAAAATAGGCAACGGTAAAAATGAAATTGTCAAAATTCCTGCACAATGCGTTTCCGAAACATGTCTAGCAAATGAAATATTCGGTGAAGATGACATACAACCTGATGATATTTATAAATTTACAGACAGAGCCATATTAGTACCAATAAATGATGACACAATAATATTTAATGAACACGTATAAAATAAAGTTGTAGGGTCATCTAGAGTATATTTAAGTGCTGATTCTTGTGAATGTAATAAGACAAATAAAATTAATTACCCCGCCGATTTATTGAATGGTCTAACACCAACCGGAATGCCTCATCACAAATTAACACTAAAAATTGGAGCAATAGTAATGTTATTAAGAAATATGAATCCAAAGCGTGGTCTGTGTAATGGTACAAGGTTTATAATAAAAGACATGAAAACTAATTATTTAGATGTAGAAGTTGTAACAGGACCGAAACAGATTTACCATTCCCCTTGAAACGAAATTAGCTTTCTCAATGACAATAAATAAATCCCAAGGCCAAACATTTAATTATGTAGGAACAAATTTAGAAAATCCAGTCTTTTAACATGGTCAATTGTATGTGGCAATGTCAAGAGTAAGAAGTTCAAAAAATTTAAATGTAAAATTGCCAGATTCAGATATTATTAAAAATTCAAAAGAAGCATATACAACGAATGTAGTTTTTAAAGAAATTTTAAATTAAACAAGTTTGAATCATTTAAAACAAGTGACCAATTTTAAATATGAATATGAAAGAAATATTTATAATATCTAAATTGTATTAAAATTAATTTAAAAACTACCAAGCAAAATATTTAATGGTAAAAGTAAAAGATATTAAAATCCTGTTAAAAAATACAACGAAAATATGTAATAATATGAATTGAATATATAAATTATAATTTAAATTAAACAAGTAGAAATTAATGAATACAGTTGATAAATTTTAAATGACTATGAACGAAAGAGCAATAATATGTAAATTGTATTATAATTAAATTAAAAACTATTAAGCTAAATATACAATTTTAAATGTAAAAGATATTAAAATAATGTTAAAATGAATATGACAGAAAGAAATATTTATAATATTTAAATTGTATTAAAATTAATTTAAAAACTACCGAGCAAAATGTTAAAAGTAAAAAATATTAAAATTATGTTTAAAAATTCAACATATTAACAATTACATTTTAATCAGTAAACTAATTATATAACAAAGAAATGTCATATCATTTACATGTTTATAAAAATTAAAGGATGTATTAAATATCAAATATGAGAAAAAAAGCAAGAAAGATCTATTTAAAGTATAAAATAAAAACATGTAGAAACGTTCATAATAAATTGAAATGTAAATTAAAAAATATATATGTAATAATATAAAAAGAAATAAAATGAATTAATTGAAAATATTAAATTAAACAAGTAGAAATCATTGAAAACAATGGGGAAGTTTACCGTGGTTGAAATTACATGTAAAATATCTTTTAGTCGTAAGTATATGAATAATTATAACTTAAAATATAATTGAAAGCTAAAATGATGCTAATTATTTGTAATTAATGATTTATCTTCGAGCCACTCTGACGTCACAAGTGAATTATGCGCTTGCGCAGAAGGGATGGTGAGACCTGACTTTTTGAACGTAGATTGTATCTTGAGGCATTACACCACACGCTTCTCTGTTGCCATAGGAACACAGCGCGCGCTCGGTAAGATAGACGATACGTTCTCCGCGAGCCACTCTGACGTCATTTTTATATAAAATTTCATTTTTTGAGAAATCTGGGCATCTTTTGGTAAAATAAAATGTAGAATATCACTATTGAGGGCAATCTTGATAAAATCAAAAAATAAAAAAATACGCTAAACTTCCCAATTGATAAATTTTAAATATGATTATGAATCAAATAATTATAATATCTAAATTGTATTATAAATAATTTAAAAACTATTAAGCAAAATATTTAATGTTAAAAGTAAAATATATTAAAATCATGTTGAAAAGTACAACAATGTACAATTACATTCTACTCACCAATTATATAACAAAAAAATATATATATATATATATATATATATCAAGTACATGTTTAAAAAAATTAAATGAATAAAATTTAAAAATCTAATATAAGAAAGCAATAAAGATCAATTTAAAGTATAAATTAAAAGCATGTTGAAACATTATTGATAAATTTGATACAAAATAATATGAATGAAATAAATAAATTACAACATGTAATATAATAAAAAAGTTATTATGATGACAATATCTGATTTGTTAAATATAATATACAATATATTTAATATACAGGGTGTGCAAAGAAACGCGGAACATAGGGCTTTATCATGAGATATCAAAAAATTTCGAATACTCTCTCTTCTGATAGATTTTAAACAAAACTACAACCGTAAAAAACTTGTTTAAAATTAAATTCTATATTATCTGAAATAGAATTTAATGTTGGACAAGTTTGTTACACTTATAGTTTTGCTCTAAATCTATCAGGTAAGAGAGTATACGCAATTTTTTTAAATCCCACGTTAAAGTCCTACGTTTTACGTTTCGTTGCATACACTGCATGTAATTAACATAAAAATGAAAAATTATTTTAACATGAAAAGTGGTTCGTAAAATATTGTAAAAGATTAAAAAAAAGAACTTAAATCTGATAAAACCATTGCGCCTTTTACAAATTTTACGAACCTTGCCAAAATGAAAGTATAATAAAAATAATTATTTATTTATTTTGACTATGTTACTTACATAAAGTTTATAGTACGTCATGTTATAATAAAGACAATAATTTATACAATACATATTTACAAAACAAGTATCAAAATGCTAACATATTTCATATCATTATTCTAAATGAAAATTGCTGAATTTGAAGTTAATGAATTCATCTATAGTATAAAAACAATACTTTAATAAAAATATTTTAATTGACTTTTTGAATTTTTTGTGTTCCATCTGCTTTACATGTTCTGGTAGTGTATTAAATAGATCTAAGTTTAAACTATTTTTTACTGATTTTTGGAGTTTATAACGGGGCTTTCGCAAGAGATTTGCAGATCTTGTCTCATAAGAATGAAAATCTCTATTTTTAACAAAATTATCCTTTGATTAATGGATTTCTATAAGAAAATAATATATAAATAAGGAAGGTAATGGCATTATTTTCAAGTCAATAAAAGCTTGACGGCAATGATCTCTGTGACCTAAACCTAACAGAATTCTGATTGCTGTTTTTTGTAGTCTAAATATTTTAATTGCATGAGAAGAATTTTCCCACACAATAATTCCATAAGATATTACTGAATGAAATAATGAAAAGTAACAAGTTTTTAGGGTAAAAAAGTCAACTACAAGTTTTAATATTCTAAGTAAAAATAAAGTACTAGATGTTTTTTTACTTATGTATGATATGTACGATGACCCATTTAGTAAATGTTCGATATGTAATCCAACAACTGATATAGCAGAATCTTTATTCAATTTATTGTCGTTAGAGATAATCATCTGTTGAGTTTTATCTTTATTTAAAAGTAAGTTATTAGCGGAAAACCATTTTTCAGCTTTTTGAAAATTTTCATTTTTGTTGATAAGTGTAGTATCGTCTGCAAAAAGAACACTATTACAGGGCCTCATAAAGTCACTAAAATCGTTCACGTAAATTATAAAAAATAAAGGGCCTAAAATAGATCCCTGTGGAACGCCGTACTCTATAACTTTGGAGTCTGATGATTCTCCTTGAATAATAACAACTTGTTCACGATTTTGCAGGTAAGAATTTAACAATTTAAGAGGTATACCGTTTATACCATAATGCTTAAGTTTTAATAAAAGCTTTTCATGGGATACACAATCAAAAGCTTTAGAAAGGTCGCATAAAGTGATAGCTGAATGTTTCTCTTTCTCAAGATCTACTATTACGTTTTCTATGATATTTACGACAGCTTGACTGGTAGATAGTCCACATCGAAAACCAAATTGTTGATTATTCAGTATATTGTTGTCATCAAAAACAGTCTATTTTTTAAAATATACTCTATTACTTTTGATAAAGTTGGAATAATTGAAATAGGTCTATAGTTCTCTACTTTATTGCAATCACCTTTCTTGAAAAGTAGTAATACTGTAGTCTTTTTAAAAATATCTGGATAAATACCTGTCTCAAAATATTTATTAATCAAAGAAGTAAAAGGTTCTGTAATATAATCAATAATTTGTTTTAAGAAATTACTACTCATTTTATACAAATCTAAACAATTAGAATTATTTACTGATTTTATGGCATTATAAACTTCAACTATATCGGTAGGGTAAAGAACAAAATTAGAAGTGAGAGGGGATCGAGCATTCATTAAAATATCCTCTGCTTTACACTGATAATCTACAATGTTCTTAATGATGTTGACTGCTACCGTTGTAAAATAATCATTAAAATCATCTGGTGATAAATTTTGGCTAACATTTTTAGAAACAGCCTGATTTCGCTGAGTTTATCAGACGCCAACTATCTTTACTTTTGTTATTATTTAGAAATTTACTATATGCTGTTAACTTGGCCTTTTTAATTTCAGTTCTATAGTTTTTTACTTTTGTTTTATATATGTATTCTTAAAGTGTTTACTTTTTGTACTATTAAAATAAATACTAATTGATTCTAATTCTTCTCTCATTTTCCTTAGGTGTAAATTATACCAATTAACAGGTGGCTGATCTAATTTTACTAAACGTTGTTTAGGTGGAAAAATATATCGACCAGATAAACTAACCAATTGATTAAAAATTGTTAGTGTTCTTCTACTGGTAACAAACAATCATCTACAACATTGTTAAAGTCAGTTACATTTAAGGCTAATTTAAAACATTCAATATTTTTCTGCGAGACACACCTTACACTTTTAATTTCTTGTTTTTGTAAATTATTTGTTTTTAGAAGAATAATGTATTGACCACGGTGATCTGAAAGGCAAGGATCAAAAACACCCGCTTTAAATTTTTCGGCTTGAATATTAGTAATAAAGTTATCAATACAACTGCTCGAATTTTCAGTAACTCTTGTAATAATATCCCTTAGACCATACGAGGTAATTAAATTTGTGAACTCAAATATCTCAGTCCTGGAAGATAAATTTGAAAATTCAATATTGATATCACCTGTAATTATGATTGCTTTTTGAAAACACTTAAGATCATGTACCATTTTTTCAAAATTTACCATAAATAAAGAAAAATTACCTAAGCCAGTTCTGTACACAGCAATCAGAATAATGTTGTAATTTATTAATTCGACGACACCGAGTTCTATATTAAGCATTACGTTGTAGCTGCTAAGATCTAAAACTTTATATTCAATATTATTCTTGAGAAAAATGCCTACACCTCCATGTTTATTTGGTTCTCTGCAAACATAAGAGATTAGCTCATACGAATATAAATTTACAGTTTGTATAGCTTCTATATCTAGCCAATGCTCCGTAATACAAATAATATCAAAAAGGTACTCCTTTAAAAATATAGATAGTTGATCTATTTTATTACCTAATGCCTGAATATTGACATGAAATATACTCACACTAGAATGCTTACAATTAATTAAAATATCATAAACAGAGTCAAATAGGGTTATTTGTTTTAGACAATTCAACATTTTTTTCTAAAAAAACGGTCTGATGTGAACTCCTGTTGGCCAGATGGATGGATCCATGGCTCTGTCTTTATTTGTGTGGTGAACTGAAATTTTAAATGAAGAGTACAAGTCCGGAAATTTTAAATTTAGTTTTATTCTCTTGACTTCAGGAAATTTGGGTATTAGATGAGATTCAATGTCACTTTCACTAGTACGTGGATCCAGTCCAAAAACGTAAAGTGAAGAAAAACGAGGTACCGCTTTCAATGTTGTCTCTGATTTATTTGTGTCCATAATTCCGATAAGTGTTTTAATAGGTTTCATTTTATGTTTAGGCTGACTGTTACCATTAATTGTATTTTTATTATTTATAGATATAATTTATTTATTAATTATTATAAAAGGCAATTATATAAAATTAATTATTATAAGTATATAATAAATAAAATTAAATATAAAGCAATAACAATCTTAACAAAATGAAAATGTAAGAAATATTATGATGGAAGATAGTAAAAAATACTCACAATGAAAATCATAAATAAAATAAAAAGTATAAAGCAATGGTTTAGTATTAGAAAAAATTTCTATAACGTCTAAAATCCTGGTTTAGTGTATGTATTACTAATATTTTTTAAAAATATATGTACATTATTGCCATTGTCAGCCAGTACGGTTGTGTGGTCGTGGCGTGTCTTGTCTGATCGTGTAGATAAGCAACATAGCCCGCCCTGTCCAATTGGATGGGTTGCCGCACAACGGCTCGGTGTGTGCTGGCCTTGCAGAGACTGTAGGCTGACAACCTGCATCACTAAAATGCAAGTAAAACATGTCACGAAACAAGTACTTCAGGTACTTGAGGCCCTGTTCCACATAGGAATGTTGTGCCATTGATTGAATATGTACATTACAAATTTTATTTTCTGATAAAATGGTTCCTATCTTATTTTATATGCAGGTTTATAAAAAATATTTATAGTTCTTTTTTAAAGACAAATATAATCAAATTATATATCATTCCATTTATTTTCCTTCTATTTGGTTAAAGAAACATTCTTTTATTATAATACAACAGTCATTAGTTTGCATCAATATTTTTCTTTAATGTAATAGAGCTTAAACAAAACTGCTGCCAATAATTTTTAATCAACACCATCTAAAAATAAAGACGTTATACGAAAACTATCTAATACCAGGCTTAAGTTAATACATGTTGCGTCTCTCTATAATATGTATTAAAAAAGTGACGTTAAACAAAAGTATATAATAAATCGCAACATGTGGGCGGGCCAGTCTACCATTGTACCTCAAAATTCATGCAACAGAATATAAATACACATTTATTTGGCAATATACTACATACTACTACAAAACCGCAAAGTATGGTAGAAAATTCCAACTACTGCTGGTGGGTTTTGAAGTGTTATGTAATTAAGTCATTGTCACTGTTGTATGATCTTGAGTAACAAGATTTTCATTTTTAAATAACTACAAAAGTACAAATATTAACTGCAATATTTTTGATAAGAGTACATTCAATTTATATTTTTTTGTTTTAAATTACATTTTTATGTACGTAATGTGTACCATATTATCTGTAAACGTGGTTCACCCTGCACAAGTAGTATCAAATTTTATTAACATCCGATAAGCAAGGTCAATCATCTTATCCGCTGTTAACTACTGACTTGAGCGGGGCGATCTTCGACTCCGAAAAGTGCAAATAAGTACAAAACGGATGTAAGATCACCGGCTAAAACCGCTAACGTCGTCAATTGAGACAGCTAACGACCAGTTCATTTCCAAAATCTGAGGACATTCTCAGTCCGAGCGTGGAAACGAACAGTTGGGAACTGTAGTTAAAGATTTCATTATTTGTATTATTTTAACTTTGTTCTAATATTTTTCTAAGCCAATTATAATATTTGTTAATAATTGATACGGTCTTTTAATTAAACAAGTTGTGTTCCCATCTAACCGATTTCCGTTAGTGTCAACGAGTCAACACAGGGCAGTTAAGTGTCAACCAGTCCCCACAGGGCATTACAGTGACGCAGGTAAGTATAAATTTTATTATTTTACTTGTGGCTGTCCGCATATAATTCAATACGTCAACAAGGGGTGGCTTCACTGTGCACCAGACACCCCACTGTTACATTTGGCGCAATCGGTAGGATCTAGTAAAGGGCTTAAGAGCTACTAGATTGAACGATTTCGATTGATTTATATTGACGGTTGAAAATGGTTAACGATACTGACGTACCGATGACGACATTAACGTCGACCGCTGTTACCACGACGGTTGTATATACAACCACGACAACTAGCACTACGTCTGAGAATCCGACCGCTCTTCCAGTCAGTCATATACCAACCTACCCGTATGGTTATGCAGCGCAGCCTGGTCCCTCTCGTGTTCCTCCATTGGATGTTCATCTCGCTCCATTTTCCTATCATTTACCAAATTACATGACGCAATTCAAGCCAGTTAGTTTAGTACCCGGTACAGGCCAACCTGTACACACCAGTTCACCACCTATTGTACAAGCTTTTACAGATCCCACGTCCATTTCTGCCCTTAAAACCAATGATACCTATTCCGGTGGTCCCGAACTAGAAGCGTTTCTAGATAATATTGTAACAGTAGCAGACTGTTACAGATAAACAGATAGTCAGGTGGTTACTGCGATAAAATAAAACTTAGAGGAGAACTACGAAATTGCTTCTATTCACTTCCAGCAGACAAACGACTCAATACAATACCTTGTATGCGCGAATGGCTTGTAAAATTATTTGGTAAAAAGACCGACTTCGCAATAGCTGAAAAAGAATTTTTTAATATTTTTCGAAAAAAAGATGAATCAATCCAGAAATTTGCTTTACGTTTAGAAATTGCAGCAGCTAAACTTTTTCCGGTGTTAGATCACAATGACATTATTAGTTTACGTAGTCGTATAAAACTGGAGACCATGATGATTAAGCAATTCTTTGAGGGACTAGATACTAAACTGGCGAACGAAATTAGTAGAATCAGACAATTCGAGACTGTAGAGGAGGCGTTACCGTATGCAAAGAATTGTGAGGAGGTATTGGTGCGATTATACAAAGAGACAAAATCAGATGCGCATAAAGCTCATGTTCGTGCAGTATCGGTAGCACAAAATAATAATAGCAGATCTATATCTGCACCCGCCAATATGTCTCACAAATCGCCGCCGAAGAAAAATGCAGTTTTACGTACAGATCAGAGGTATCATAATATGCGTGGACGTTGCTTTAATTGTGGTAGCACAGATCATATATCTAAGAAATGCCCGCAACAACAACAAATATTATGTTACAACTGTGTAAAGGTAGGTTATCGCGCGGATGATAAGTCGTGTCTTTTAAACTCCCAAGCTGTCTCAACCAGGACCCAACGTCAGACAGTTTAATCAAACGTTCCTTTATCATTCCAAGGGTCGCGGATTTCGTCGTAGATAAAACCAAATATCTTTCATTCAAAATTAATAACGTTGAACATAAGTTTTTAATAGATTCCGGCGCGGCCGTGTGTTTATTAAAACGTAAAGTAACAGAAAAACTAAATTTGTCTATTTCACCGTCGGATGATGTATTAATATTTCCGGTTGTCAGTTAAGTAGTAATGGAGTTACTAACATGGAATTTTCCGTGGGTTCCGAGAATTAAATACATCAGTTTATAGTACGTCCCGATGAGCTGCATTTGCCAGCTGACGGACTGATCGGAGTAGACTTTTTGGTTAAACATAAAGTAACAATTGATTTTGGAAGAAATGAATTTAAAATGAATAAAACGGCTTTATCTATGTCCGAAATTTCCAGGAATAATGATAAAGCGAGCGAGATAGTAAACGTTATCTCTGCTGACTTAGCAGTAGATAAGCTCGAAGAGCACGTCGAATCGATAGATTTATTTGGAACCCAGGATCAAGTAGTAAATATCACGGTTTGTAATTCTGCTATTGAACAGAATATCGATCAAACTTGTCCGGATCCTGTAACGCCAAATTCAAATTCTAAAATAATGACCGAAGATCGCAATAAAAGTTTACCGTGTAAACAACCTTTAAACGTAGACAACAGATTTAGTTTACGATTAAAAGGTACCGTGAAAATCCCAGCGCGACACACTGCGATTGTTGAACTAACGTTAGATAAGTGAATGCCTGATAAGACGTATGTAGCTGAGCCGCACAATCTTGAGAAGCCCGGTGTTCTAGTTGCGCGCACGATTTTTCGAAAATCAGAAAATTCTTAAGCTTTCATTAATATTCTAAATGTAAATGATGAAGAGTTAATTCTTAACAATAAAACATTAATTGTATTTGCGGTGGAAGCTGAAGAACAACTAGACACGGAAAAAAAAAGATTTTAAAGTGATTAACTCAGTGCAAATGTCACCCAAACATAAATTCAATTTAGATCACCTGGCAGTAGAAGAGCGCGATAAATTCAAAACATTTTTAAATGAATATGCTGACATTCAAAATGAAAGACTACCGCTAAGTAAGACAACGTTAGTGCGGCATCGCATACACACAAGTTCCGATGTACCAGCTGCGCGCGCCCCATATCGTATACCTTTTAGTCGCCGTCAAGTTATGAAAGATTTAATTGACGAAATGCTTGACAATAAAATCATTCAACCTTCAGTCAGCCCTTATTCAGCACCGGTAGTATTAATCGAAAAGATATTAAATAATGGTGAAAATTCATTTCGATTTTGCATCGATTACCGCGAATTAAACAAAATTACAAAACGAGATTTCTTCCCTATTCCAAATTTGCAAGATACTTTACACCAATTAAGCAAAGCGAATCGTTTCACAACCCCGGATCTGACTAAAGGCTTCTGGCAGATAGAGATGGACCCGCGTGACAAAGAAAAGACAGCTTTTTCGCTACTATGGGGCCATTTTGAATGTAATAGGATGCCGTTCGGTTTAATTAATAGCCCGAGCACATGGCAACGACTAATGGAAACAGTATTATCCGGTTTAACGATTGAGCACTGTTTTGTGTATCTCGACGACATAATTTGCTTCAGTTCTGACGACCTTGATGAACATATCGGAAAACTAAGACTTATTTTTGACAGACTTAGAGATGTAAATTTGACTTTAAACCCCGATAAATGTAAATTTATGATGACTGAAACAATATATCTCGGACACGTAGTGAGTAAAGATGGTGTGAAACCGGACCCAGACAAGATAAATGTAGTGAAAGAACACCCAACTCCACGTGACGTAATTGAAATCAGATCCTTTTTAGGTTTAATTGGATTTTACAGACGTTTCATTCCAAATTTTACCGAATTGGCCTTACCATTGACTAAACTAACAAAGAAAAATTGTAGATTTTCCTGGTCTCCCGGCGCCGAAATTTCATTTAATACGTTAAGAGAAGCATTAACAAAATCCCCGATTTTGAAATACCCAAATTTTGAAAAACCGTTCATTTTGTGTACAGACGCTTCTGGATATGCAATAGGTGTACTATGGACATGAAATGCCGGTTGCATATGCGAGCCGCCAACTCAAGTCATTCGAGTGTAACTATACCGCAACCGAACGTGAGGGTCTCGCGTTGGTTTCGGGTATTAAACATTTTCGATGTTATCTGTACGCTACGGTATTTCAGGTCTTTACCGATCATCAACCCCTAAAATGGTTGATGGAAACAGTAGAACCCTCTAATCGATTAATTAGATAGTCGTTGCTCTTATCAGAGTATAGTTTTAAAATTGATTACCGTTCTGGTAAGAAACATCCAAATGCTGACGCGCTCTCGCGTATCAAGCCTGTTCATGTCATGTTTCAATACAAACACTATGAGCCAGTCATATGGGATCGTGACGTCATGAAAACAGATCAGAGAAACGACACACATGTTATGACGTATATAGATAAGGTGCAACAGGAACCAAATTGTGACTTTTATTTGGATGACGACGGATTACTTTATAAGAAATCCAATGACGAGCGTTATGAAGATAGATTAGTAGATCCATTTAAATTTCGAAATACGATACTAAGGGCCTGTCATGACTCAGCGTTATCGGGTCACGGCGGGGCGGAAAAAACATTTGAAAAAATTAATTCTCGTTTCTTTTGGCCAAAACTCCGTTCGGACGTAAAGGAGTACGTCAAGAAATGCATATCGCGTTCAGAACGGAAAACATCCCCTCATTTACGCCCGGCTCCTTTGATAAAATTTAGATATGCCACACGACCTTTTGAACGCATTGCGATGGACGTAGTAGGTCCACTTGTAACCACTGACTCGGGAAATAAGTACATCCTAACAGTACAAGATGCGGCTACTCGTTATCTGGAGGCTTTTCCCATGACTGACCAAACCGCCCCAACAGTTGCAAAAAACCTTTATAAAAGGTATTATATTACGACACGGCACACCCCGATAGTTACTAACAGACCTTGGCACGAATTTCTTATTAAAATTAATGAAAGAAATTTGCCAAGTTTTAAAAATTGAACGCCTGCAAACGACCGCTTTCAGACCTCAAACGACTTGAAGCCTAGAACGAAGTCATCGAACGTTAAAAGACATCCTATCACATTATATTAACGCGCGCCATACTGACTGGGATGAATGGCTACCATTTGAAGTATCAGCATTTTGTAGTACCGTACATTCTATGGTAGGAGAGTCGCCGTTCTTCTTGATGTATGGCCGTGATATGGAATTACCGTTCGATGAAATATTTAGACCCCTCAGGACGCGATACGACACGGACACTAATTATGCAAGCGAAATGATGCAACGTTTGCAAATACCTCACACTAAGGCCCGAGAACAGCTATGTAGAAATATCGAGAGAGTCCACCTCACTTTTAATAAAAAAAAAGTGCTGAGGTTTCATTTAAAGTAGATGACCGTGTGTACTTGTTTACACCCAGGGTGAAGGCCGGGATTAGTGCGAAGCTAGCAAAAAAAAATGGTCAGGACCGTATCGCATAATTGAGTTACGTGAAATAAACACAGTCATTAAAGAAATCTTTGGCAGGAGACAAATGATAGTGCACGTGAACAGACTAAAACCATGTTACTTGACCGCAGACGATTTAAACGATTTACCGTTGCTGGATCCGATCAAACCGCCAAAGACTATTGAATTGTGCGATCAGGACGGTATTAACCCCATTATCCCTTGGTCCGAAAGAACTCAAAGTGTTTGTGTTCGACAAGGAGATGATATAATAGTTAACCGTGCTAATTCGACTTTAGTTTCAGAGAGTCAGCGTCAAAGTGTAGGAGAGTCCCAGCTTCCGGAACAAAGTGAGGCCGACGGCACACTTCTAAGTTCCACCACATCCACGGAGACATACTCCGCGGTAGAGGAAGATACGCCCCGCCTCCTCACCGGTATTGTACTCGAAGCCGTGGCTCTGTATCTGACCACCCGTGGGTGTTACCTAAGAAACTCTAAGTGTAGTTATTATGTATTTACGATATATATTGTTATTTGTAAGTGTTCTGTATCAGTTACGGGCTGAACTGATATGACTGCGTGGATCCAGACGTGCAGATATCAAAAGTATCCTTGCTGGATGTTCCACCCTGCAGCGACCCCAAGAAAGATTCGACAGATACCACCGAGAAGATCCAATTAGTGCAAGAGAGGCGATACACTGAAGTCCACGTATATGGCTGCCTAGTTACGGTGCAGCAAATAATCGAACACTGCGGTATGCACTCGCATACAAGTACTATTGCCGGTTGACTGGCGTGATACGTCCACCCCGTCAAGGCCGACAGATGTATCGAAGCACATAAATTTCAACGACTGGATCTTTCCGGGCTTGGGGCTGGTATTGTGTCCGGGTTGTTGGCCAATGGCACCGTAGAAATGTCTACCATTCTGGCCGGGTATTTGACAACTAGTGGCAAGTGTTCCGAGGTGCGATATACACAGCAGGGCAACACTTATGAAGACGTGATCGTCAGCGCGGCGATCACTATCAAGTTCTCCGACTACACCGCCATCGCCAACGTGGAAGAAAATACAGTAAGGTTGAAGTCCGGCTCTGTATGCACATACACTGACCTATACTGCTTCAATGACATGGCCGGTGAAGTTGCCTGGATGGCGGACACGAACGAGCGCTGCTTTTCTGAAGGTCTTGACGCCCAGTATGAAGGCACCGCAACAATACTGACGATTAACAAGACAAACACCAAATACGTCGTCGTCCAGGCCCAAGACACCGTGTTTGCACTACGTCTCGTACAAGCAGAATTAATATGCCACCAACCAGCTTGGCGAACAGAGCAACATCGCTTGCTCATTATCAATGAATCCTCCCTTGGCTTTTACTTTAAGAAGTCACGGAGAGTGACACATAATACAGACGTGATGGCTCAAGTTCTTAGTAAGCTGTTGTTCCTTGAAATCGCTTTCAAATAGCAAACTAAGAACTTAATTTACGACGCTATTTTAAAGAGATGCCATCTTCGAGAAACTATTTTAAGAAACCGGCTCATGCTGGCCCTGGAGAAGCCTGACATCGTAAGCGGACTCGTGAAGGAAGCGTCGGGACATATAGGGCGTGTAATGGGAAAAGTCTTATACATTATCAGGTGTAGCCCAAAGATCGTAGACTTTAGAAGGACTAATCCAAGATCATGGAACGCAAGTAGATTGCGGAGTAGAACTACCCGTAATGTTCCATTTAGAAGGAAAGTGGCTAGAAGTGGATCCAGAACTTCGAAGAACGCAACCAGACCCTCTTGTTCTTGATGCCAACGACCCAAGCGAGTCCGTATCAATGATAACATTGCCCCGATTAGCGCTCATGTGTTGTACACCCAGCAAGACATGGAAGTGTTTCATCAAACGCTGCTCTTTCCTAATGAGAGGCGTGCCGTAACAAATATCAT